>JASXTE010000005.1:13740000-14300000 GCA_030280995.1 Hemileia vastatrix | reverse complement strand
CTATAATGTCGACCGATAGGAGGAATATGATAAATGGAGGAATCTAACACAGTGGATCCATCATTGGGAGCAGAAGGGTTGATATCTTTGATGGCATTAGAGGAAAGAAAAGCTAGATCGTCTTCACCAAAACTACGAAGATAGTGATCATTAACCCAATTTTGAAATTGATGAATAGGGACTTGAGTTGATGGGGGTTTAGCTTTTGAAAAGTCACTGTTGACTTCACCTTGAGTGCGTGGATGGGGCTTAGGAGGACTAGAGATTGGAGGTGGTGGAACCAAAGCACGATGAGGAAGGGTAAAGTCATCGGTACAATCTGGTGGGAGTCGGGGCCTAGTTTTTATGGATTGGATTGATGTAGAAGGAGGAATTGGAGATAGAGGGTCTTCTGGAATCTGAATTGAAAAAATGATTCAATGAGCAACAAAAAGTCAAAAGAGCCTTGACATAGTGTATAGTAGTCAAGATCATACTACTAACAGTTAGTTTTTCGACTCCGAATCTCCATTTGAACTTGGGGGATGAGATAAGAGAGGAATCTACCTCTTTTGATTTATGATGATGGTTGTGGTTAGGTTGAAGGAGTAGGCCGTGATGTGAATGGATTGCTAGATTTGAAGAGGTACACTGAGAGGTAGGAATTTGGCCATTGAGGGTTGAGTGGCCAGAAGATAATGCAGACTTTTTGGGTGAAATGAGAGATGATGATAAAGAAGAAGAAGAAGAAGAAGAGCCAATGGAAGGATGAGGAGGGATAGAAGAAACATTTGATGATAAATGGGGCAAGGAAGAAGTGGTGGAAAGATTTGAAGTGGAGACTGTGGGGGACAAAGGTATGGTTTGAGATTTAGGAGAAGACCGAGCCAACGAAGAAGATGACTGATGCCTTGAAGAAGAGTGGACGGTTTGGGGTAAGATTGTATGATCAGAAGATAGAAGAGATGGTGTGCCGGAAGGGGGGAGAGGAGGAGGCACAAGGGGTAGTGAGGGTTGTGGTGGGTTGCAAGGTAAATGTTGTGGGAGGACAGCAAGAGATTTGGGAGGAAGGGCAGGAGTGGAGGGATGAGAATGCAATGTTGATATGGGTGGGGGAGCAGAAGTCCGAGCAAGATTGGGATAAGAATGAGATGAGGGAGGATATGAAGGGACATTAGAAGACACAAGTGGTACAGGAGAAGGCACTTCGGTATGACGAGATTTGATTGGGATAGTCTGAGAGAGTGGGATTTCAGCTAGATATGAAAACAAAACAAAAAGATATGATTTAGTTGGACATGGGGAAGCAAGAAGAAAAGAGGTCGAATAGATAGGAGGAAGGAAGGGGGGAGGGGAGAAAAAAGTAGACTGACGGGAGTCACGACCCGATGTCAAATCGCCACGATCAGATTCGCTAGCAAAGGGTTCAGAATTTTTCCGTTTGCGCTTTTTCTTGTTGGGGATCCTAAGTCATGGAAGAATGCAATGATAATATAATATGATATAAAAAAAAAAAAAAAAAAAAAAAAGCATTTACAACATTAATGATTTAAACATCTTCAAAACAAGGTTTGAACTATATGAAAAAGAATGAATGAACGAATGGCAAGAGAGAGAGAGAGAGAGAGAGAGAGAGAGCACTTTTTTTTATTAGGATGAAAGACAGCGGGACGAGGATGGTGGTGATTAGATTCGAGAGGGAGAGGGGAAGAGCCGACGACTGGGAAGAGAAAAAAGTCAAGAAGGGAAGGGCGAAAAAAAGGAAGAAGACAGAGAACTGACGAGGAGTCGTAGTGGTGGTAGGGTCACGTTTTACCCTTTCGAGTTGATGATTAGGAATAGGTTTAATGTCGGACAAGTCAGGTTTGACATCTTCATCGACGAGCAAGATATTGATAGGTCTGGGAGGTTTGAGAGAGAGGATTTGTTTTCTTGGATGATGAGGGGGATTTGAAGAGGTAGAGGTAGAGGTAGTGGTAGAGGTAGTGGTAGTAGTAGAAGGAAGAGGAAGAGGAAGAGGAGGAGGAGGAGGGGGTCTGTAGATGGGTTTTGAGATAGGAGGAGGGGGAGTGGTTGAAGAGGAGGGAAGGGTATGGTTAGAAAGTTGTAGACGGGCATGAAGATGAAGTTTAGTAGCTTGTAAGGTAGCTTTTCTGGCATGAAGTTCTTGCAAGAGTGCCTGTAGCTCAGCGAGGGAAGGGATATCAGGCGAAGAAGAAGGCTTTGCCGCGAGACGAGCGATGAGTGAAGGGGACTGATTTGTGGGCATGGACGAAGACTCCGACGCAGACACGGGAAGGAACACACACGCTCACTCACTCAGCCAGCAGACGGACACTCACTCACTCACACTCACACTCACTCACAATCACTCACACTCACAATCACACTCACAATCACTCACGACTCTACTGCATGATGTTTAGGCATCTTTTTAGGTTGAACGAGGGTTTAAACATTCTTCTTAACCATCAACAACAAATAGTCACATAACAAATTTTTAAATCATCATACCCTTACACTACGCAACATAGGGGGTCGACTAAGGTGAAGAAGGTGGAGAAGGTTCCTATAGAACAGAGAAGCCCCCCAGTGCTAAGCAGTTGCATAGAATGGGGATCAGATTCTGGCTCTGAGGAAGATGTTCCTTTGGCTTCTTTTCCTAAATCACAGCGGGGCCAGGGTTACTAGAGATGGTTCTGGTTTGTTTCCTGTCGATGGAGGTGTTGGACCACAAGACGCATCAAGGCCTAAGGTGGTGAAGTCAATGCGCCATTTTTCAGAGGCCTTTGCTTGCAGGCAGAGTTGATGTGACTGACTCTGTGTTGAAAATGATCAATCAAGGAACTATTGGTTTGGCTGATAAGCAGAAAATGATGTTAACCAGAAGAACAGTCTCTTCTGTTGAAGTGCTGTTTGTTTGTGACTCTGCTGAACAATTTGGGGAGAATTGGGAGACACATTCACCACAGACTGCTAGCAATCCCCTCTCTTTGAACTCCAGAGTGTCTCTTATTATTCCAGGGTTAGTCTCACTTTATAACAATATACAACATTGTATTAGAAGTACATTTATTCTCAGATTGATTATAGACAGAATATCAACCGATTTCCAAATTATGCACTAGTTGATCCTCCAGAACTTGATTTTGGTCCTCTGAAGAGCACAAATTGATCTAACCTAAGCTTATGCATATATAATCATTCTGGATACTTGCTCTATTAAATTTGATAATAAAATAAAATATTGATGAATTTATATATATAAAATAATTATTATGTAAGATATTAAATTATAAAGTTAGGCATCATAGGAAGGCACTTATTATGGTTAGATTAAGGTATACTTAGTGATTACATGTTATGTACATAGTTTTTGGTATAAAACCTATGGTGCAGCCAACGCAACTAACTCCGGTTCACTCCAGATGAAGCGCTGACACTGCTACCATAGGTATGTGATGAAATCTATTGGGTTCACTCCGGACAAAGCGCTGACACTGCTACCATAGGTTATGGGCTGTCCCTAATTCGTTACTAGCAGTAATCACAATCTTGTAATTTCCCGGAATATTGTTTTGTGTGCCCCAAGCCAGTCCCTTGTTAAAAGTGCCTCCCCCCCCCCCCCCCCCCCTCGGCATCCAATTAATTCTTGGCGCACGTTCTATCACCAGCATTTAATTCATGCCTGCCCATCATAACAATTTGGACCCTTTCAAACCCTGACCAAAAATCCAACGCAATCAACCACTCTTAGCTAGGGAACTTAGAAACCTGGACATTCCACCTCATATCTTACCTCACTCCTCCAAACAAACTACACGTGATCGTAGGCGGTCACGTTCCTTCTCTGGTTCGATCACAACCACTTCCACTTCTCCATTACAATCGACTACTAGTGGTAGTACTGCCCGACCATTCTTTGACCCCGCGGAAGTTGATCCCAATTCCTGACTCTCGCAGACCTCGCAGACCTCCTCCACATCTCCTGTGTCCCTCCATCTTCTCCCGTCCATCAACATGATTACCCGGCCAGACCCCGCAAACCCCATCCACAAGTATAAGGGTAAAGACTGTGGTGTCATCATTGACGACATTTTGGCCCAGGTCAAACATACGCCCAAACTGAAGAGCAATGGTTCCAATTGGCAGACCTGGTACAAAAGCGTTACATTATTCATGCAACGACATGTCAGGTCCACTAAATACGCCACTGATCCAAAATTGCTGACAACACCTACCAGCATCTTTGAAGACGAGATGTGCTGGCATATAATATATTTCACTATTGAAGAGAAGCTCCAGCAATTCATCAATGTCGGTACAACGTGCTATCATGCCTATCAAGTTTTGTCCTCCAAATTTGAGACAAGTACACACACTTCTCGTATGGCATTATTCAACGACCTGTTGAAGATCAAGGCGGTGACTTTTGTTGATCCCATGTCTCATGCTGACTCGATTAAATCAATTCTCAACGCTTTAAAAAGATTGGGTTTCAAGATGGGTTATGACAAAATTGGTGCCATCTTACTGCAACTATTGCTGCCAGTGTCGAATGCGCATTTATCAAGTGAATTGAACAAACACTTTGAGTTGCGGAAAGATCTATCCCAACCCTCTTTCGATGATGTACTCACAGCTTTGCAGAATGCTGTAAAAAATTCCTCCATCCCAACCATACAACCATCGACTGCCTTGGAAATGTCGATTAGACATGATGAGATTGGTGCCCTCGCCTTCAGGAAAGGAAAAATGGATAGTTACAGACCTGGTAACCAACCACCTGACAATTCCTGCCATCTTTGTCGCTCGACCAAACACTTCTGGAAGTCCTGCCCATATAACGGGGACGGATCAGCCTTTGACTCCAAAGTGTGGTCTAGAAAAAGAAGCCAGGCTACAACAAGCAAGAGCTGCTTTGGGTACCCTTAAAAGATCCTTACATGACAATAAGCAGCGACCATCCGCATCATCGTCAAAAGTTCAACTCAATGAGATTGACTCCTCTGCTCTTGACGTCCTGACGACTTCCCTGAATGAACTGGATTTAGGAAGTGACGAGTGGCTGAATGTGTTGGAAGCCGACGGCACCAAGGGAATTTTTGGTACCGGTGCAACACATCATGTTACTGGAGATGTACGTCTTCTTTCTAACTTTCAGAAGTTGAAGATGCCAATTTCGGTAAAGACAGCGACTGACCTAGCTGCTGCTTTTATTACTGGATATGGTGATATAACAATTAAAGGTTACAGGGAAGAACTAATCACACTTAGACATGTGTTCTTCTGTGACAAGGCAAAATCTACACTTATCTCTCCTTTTGACTTATTACAAAATGATATCTCTTTAACTTTTAATAATAAACATGATTTTATAATAGAAAAAGACCAAAAAATACTTTTCGTTGCTCTTTTATCTTCCTCTGACCGTAAATGGACCGTTGATCTAGTTTATCCTTGTACGCTAGACGTTAGCCCATTTGAAATTAAATATTTTAACTCTTTGTCTTTGGCCACCTTGCCAGCACCATTTGTCCCTCCTTCTATTTCTAATATTCCTTACCCCAAGGCAGTCCCAAACTCACTGATGGATTGGCACCATCGACTAGGACACACAAGTACCAGAGTCCTGCGGCGGATAGTGAAGATGGGCCTATGCACTGGTATCCCATCATATGTCCCAACATGTAGGTTGAATTGCGACATTTGCGCGGTTTCAAAGAGCAAACGGCGGAATACTTACATTGCAAAAAAAGAGGGACCATGACCTGATGGATTTGGTGGTATCAGATTTAGTTGGTCCAATGGTAGACCTCACTAATGATGGTGAAATTTATGTAGCTACCTTTAGGGGAGTCGTTTTCAACTTATGGTGAGGTTTATATTTTAAAAAAAGAAGTCAGATGCTCTGGAGGCGTTCATCAATTTCAAGAATCGTCTGGAAAATATCACTAACCGGCAATTGAAAATCTTGCGTACCAACAATGGCAAAGAGTATATGAACAAACGATTTTCTGAATTGTTGTCCGCTCACGGAATCCTTCATGAACATTTGATGCCGTACCACCATGAACAAAATGGAATGGCCAAACGTTTCAACAAAACCATTGGTGAAATCGCTCAAACCATCTTACTTGCATCGAACCTCCTGTCAACTTTTTGGACCCTGGCATAGTGTTGGGCATCCTACATTCATAATAGGTTACCCAACGTGCGCATTACCGATAGTACGCCATACCAAATTATTTTCAATAGGATTGCTGATTTGACGCCTATTAAAATTTTTTGGGCAGTGGGCATATGTTCACATCCCTACTGAGAAACGTACGCGCATGAAACCCCGGGCAATGAGATGTCAAGTTGTTGGTTTTCTTGATGGAGGTAAAGGATGGATTTTTTGGAATCCTGATACAAATTCTTTTGTCCAGTCAGCCATGGTAAAATTCATTGACAAACAATCAGAGTCTGATATCCCATCTCTCAACAGTCCACTAGCAGAAGCACCTAAGAAGGGTGATTTATCTTTCATTCTTAATGCCTTACGTTTTGGTGATTTTTTGGCTGAAGAGACTATAGCTTCCCAAGATACGCTTGTTGACTACATTAATCATAATGCTCTTGACTTATCTGACAGATTACTGAGGACTTATAAGCAGGCTATGAAACGGGAAGATGCCGATCAGTGGACCTTGGCATGTAGAGATGAAATGGAAAACATGTCAAGGATGAAAGTTTGGGATGTTATGCCTTTACCTCCTGGTAAATGTGTCACTGGTGCCTGATGGGTTTTCTCCCTCAAAAGAGATGAATTTGGCAAGGTAATTAAACACAAAGCCAGATATGTTGCTCAAGGATTCAAACAAGTCTCTGGCATTGATTTTAACCAGACTTTTGCACCTACAGCAACGTTTGCATCTCTGAGACTGATGTTGACTCTGGAAGCCACGTACAACTGGCCAATTGAAACATTTGATGTCACAGCCGCATATCTCCACAGTGATCTGGATGAGGAGCTTTACATTCAGCAGCCTGAAGGATTTGAAACAACTGACAAGAGTTTTGTGTGTAGACTTAATAAGGCATTGTATGGCACCAAGCAGGCAGCTAGGTGCTGGTGGAAACATCTCAGCAGTATTCTGTTCAACCTTGGTTATAAAGCAAGTAATCAAGATGCGAGTGTGTATGTGTTGGTAAAGGAAGGCATTAAAGGCATGTTATGGATACATGTTGATGATGGGGTAGTAGTTGGGAGTAGCGACCAGGTTCTGCAGTCCTTGGAAAAGGATATGAACAACCATTTAAAAGTAAAATGGTCAGAAGGTTTAACATCAATTGTTGGCCTTTTGATATCCAGATGCAATAAAGGGTTTACCATCCATCAACCTGGACTTGTAAACAAAATACTCAATGAACATAATGCGGCAGGTTTAACTACTCATTCGCCATTGCCGGTTAACATTTCATTGACATCATTAAAAAATAGAAATGATAAACCTCTTGATCCGATTAAATTCTTATCCATTATTGGTTCTCTTTCTTATTTGGTAGCTGGATCCAGACCTGATTTAGCGTACCCAGTCAACTTCCTGGCACGTTTTGCATCAAGTCCAGGTAAAGAAGATTGGGATGCACTGAATCATTTACTGCGATAGTTTCAATTTACCAAACACATGAAATTCCATTTATTTCCAACTCTGAATCGTAAACCAACAACCGATGTGTACTGTGATGCTACATGGGGAGGTGAATTTGCTAGGGCTACGGGTGGACATGTTCTACTAATCAATAACTGCCTCATACTGTGGCAATCCAAACGCCGATCCCAGGTGGCAACTGCGTCCCTTCACTCAGAATTGATGGCAATGTCAAATGCCACCCGTCAGGCTCTCTGGTTATGTAACATGTTTAGGGAAGTAGACCTGTGCAATGGACCGACAAAGCTTTTTTGCGATAATAAAGGAGCAATTGTGGCAGCTACCCACAATACCTCGGATAAGCGCTGCCGCCATGTGGACAGGGATTTTTATTTTGTTAATGAGCAGGTTCATCGCAAGGAAATTGTGATTGATTGGGTGTCATCCAAGGATCAATTGGCAGATCTATTAACAAAAAGTCTGGGGTCAAATGTTTGGAAAGAAAAAAGGAAGTTGCTGGGTGTTTATTGATTTTTTTTTAGTTATTATTATTTTTGTTCTTACTTATTTTTCCTCTCATTCTTATTGGTTATACTTTGGCAGGGTAGTAGGAAAATCACTAAGAGGGGGGGTATTATGGTTAGATTAAGGTATACCTATTGATAACGTGTTATGTACATAGTTTTGGTATAAAACCTATGGTGCCGCCGACGCAACTAACTCCGGTTCACTCCGGACAAAGCGCTGACACTGCTACCATAGCAATTAATAGAACTTAATTATACTATGTGACACCTTAATACTGTATCACACAGTTTGAAACATTTAAAACAAAATGTCTCATGATGGGCAATGAAATTGCTTGGACAGACACTTTCAAAATTAATACTGACCATAATACACAAATATGAAACCTTGGCATCTATCCAATAAAAGATTTTTCTCAATTACTCTCTGTTAAAAAGTGTGCTTGTGAGGTTTGTCTGACCTTCAGGGGGATAATTTGGCCACATCAAACTACTTCTATTTCCATGATTGACCAAAATATCATCCTCATTTCCATCTAAAGAGTTGATCTTATCTGACTGTGGCTGATCAAAGGGGTCCACCACAAGTTTAGCCAAAATTTTGGTGAACATTTTTTTTTTGATGGATAGTGACTAACCTTTGCTTTCTGAAATTGTCCACCTGAAGTTAGGCTAAACTTCAGGAGGATAAATTTATTAGGGGGTATCAATGTTCAGGGATCCGCAATTAGGGATCAGGAATTTTTTTTTTCCAGGATCAGACATTATTAATTGCGGAAGATTCTTATCCACTAGCCCCAGGGCTAGTAGATAAGGAATCCACGATAATGCATTATCCTGCCTCTTATACCCCAATTTCCATTTCTAATTCCTGATCCCAAACTCATCTCATCCATGATGGATTTGCAAGAAACTCACATGACTCATAATTGCTGATGCCATCTTAAGTCTTTCCTCACTCTATGCTACTTAATTTTGGTGGCGAACACTTAAGTTTTTTTTCTATCTACACACCCCAACTGCAGATTTGGCTGTGAATTCCCACTTCCCTCATCACATAACCCTTCCACTGGCAACAATGAAACACCTCTCTACTAGGAAGCTACTTCACTCAACAATGAATGCTATTACTTTTCTTTTAGTTCTTTACTATAAATCTGACTCTGATTTGGAAGATGCTTTAGCTTATATGTTTTTACTTTCCAAAAAGCTTTACATCATCACCAGGGGGCCAAATCTTTATCATGATCCCCGATATGATCTGGCCTCCATTCTCAACATTCCTCATTTAAACTTCACCCAACTTTTTAGAACTTCTCCCGATTCTTTCTTCAAACTTTATCAACTCATCTCCAATCATCCTATCTTTCATAACGATTCCCATAACAAACAGCATAATCCTGCCATCCAACTTGCTGTTGCACTATGTCAATTTGGCTCAAATGGAAACGGTGCTGCTGTAAGACGTTTGGATAATCTCTTTAACATAGGATATGGTACCGTGATATTATACACCAAGCGCTGTATGATTGCTATCCTTTCCCTCAAGTCTCAAACACTTGCTTGGCCAACTCCAGAACAGCAACTTGAATCCTCTCAAGTAATGCAAGCTGAAGGTTTCCCTGGCTGTGTAGGATTTGTTGATGGCACAACTATACCTTTGAGTCAAAAGCCTGCTCATGATGGCAACCATTATTTTGATCACAAAAAAAGGTTTCTTCAAAATCTTCTCCGATTTCTCATCCTTCATAAACTAACTTTTTATCTTCTTTCTAGATACTCTATTGCCGTTCAACTTGTATGCAATGTCAATAAAAAATTTATTGCTTTTCATAGTGGCTGCCCTGGCTCATGTCATGACTCTTCCGTCTTCCAAAGAATGAGGATTTCTCAAACCCCTGACTCATACTTTGACAAATCTCAGTACCTCCTTGCAGACTCAGCATATGCAAGTGGGAAGTACATTATACCTGCTTTACGTGGTGCAACCTTAGAAAATGACCCCAAAACTAAATTTAATTATCACCTTGCCCAATCAAGAGTACAAATTGAACATGCTATAGGTATTTTAAAGGGACAATTTTCTAGTCTTCAGGAGCTCAGGATCCAATTTCAAAAAAAAATTGGAGATCAAAACTGCAAATCATTGGATCATGACTTGCATTATACTCCACAATATCCTAGCTGATTTAAAAGATGAGTGGAATGATCTTTATGAAGAAGAGGATCCTGAACCAGCACCATCTCTTTCCTCCCTTGAATCACAAAACATTCATTCAACCGGCATACACTCTATCATTATGCCTATTACTCTCCAACATTTCTCTTCACCACCCTTTTAAATTATTTTTTTTTTTACTCTCCAAATGTCCTCTTTGTGTACTTCATTCACTTGGTTTGGTATTTTGGTTTGTTGCATATTCATTTTTTTTTTTTGGAATTTACGGTGAATATCTTTTTTTTGGATGGCTCATTGGTTTTCTTTCACCAGCTCAACATGAAATTGCATATTTTCTGAAATCACATATTTTGTCAGTGATTTTTTTTTTCATTCATCCCTCATATCCTTTTCCTATTCTCCTCCAACATCCCTCAAACAATTTGGTTTCATTCATTTTGTCATCTCATCTCTCCAGGTAAGCCATTTTATTCTTTTTTTTTTGATTTTTTGATTACTAATTGTAATTTTTTTTATCTAAATTTTTTTTGTAAGTGGTTATTTTGGATTTCAATGGTATAATTAACCTTTTTTTCCTCTCCCTCTTTACTTTCTTTTTTAGCTCCATCACCCTACTCTTCATTCCTCCTTGGCATGGTCATTATCCTCCCTTTCCCTTATTTCACTTTTTTTTGGCTCCATTTCATTGAAACACATACATTGCACATTCTTTATGCATTTCACTTACTCCATATTCAATTTCCCCACAATTCCAACATCAATCTTTCTCACTCTATTTTTCCTACTTTTCAATCAAGGTAAGTTTCATCTCCTTTTTTTCATGCCTATATGATATCTCATTCCTTTTATGAAAACTTCATACTTAAATATATGTATGACTCTTATCTGGATAACAGTGAACTTATACAACTCCTTTTGATCTCATCTTCATTACCACTTTTCAAGTTTTTGTAAAATTTTGAAAGTCAGACTCGGAATTAGGGTTAGGTTTATTCAAATCTAATGTTCTTTTTACTGAAGATTCTCCTGAAGGCTACCTTTCATTTCCTACAAACAGATTTGAATTTGATTCAGTGGTTGCTGAGGTATTGACCATTAAAGTTGAGCCTTTTTTTTTCCAATTTGAATTTTTATTTCATTTTTTTATGTAACAAATTAGGGTTAGATTTATTTAAATCACATGTCCTTTAACTGAAGATTCTACTAAAGCCTATGTCTCATTTCCCACAAACAGGTTTGAATTAGGTTCAGTGGTTGCTGAGATTTTGACCTTTGAAGTTGAGCCTTTTTTCCAAATTTCACTTGTCTTATTTCACATTTTTATATTGCATATTTAGAGGATAAGGATTCTGAAACTCTTATATGATTATTATCTAGGCATTTCAATCATATAGACATATATTCATTGCTCAAGAATATCACTAAAGCTCAAAAAGATGAAGATTTTTGCTTATGGGACACTCTACCTTCCTTTAACTCTTTTCTTGCTCTTTGACTCAAAAAGCACTGTAATAAAGCATTTGAAAAAAATCATGAACTTGCAGCCAAAGTTGGAATACCAAATTGGTGTGACTCCAAATGGGAAGATATCACCCATGAATATCTTTTATTTTCTAATGTTATTATCACTCATTCTGGATTTCGCAATAGGATTTATATCGATAGGAATGACACCAATTTTCTTACTTTTGGTATATTCTCATATATCAATCCGATAACTGGCCAACCAATACCATCTCCAGCTAAAATCAAAGGACATGGTTTATATTTTCCAGACCACAGGTGAATCATTGATTTTGGTTTGGGAAATGGTATCATCAAAACTATTTGGAATTCTTCTAAGGATAATCATCAAACGACCAAAGCTCCTCCTGGTTTGGAATCCTGTCAAGATTTCACACATTTTGGTTGCTCATTTCAAATCAGTCATAAGTTGATCCAAAGATTCAACAAGGTAAAGAAAGAAGGTAAATTTAATCAATTTAAAAAAACTTTATCTAGATCCAAAAAGTATGGGGATTAGAGTTGTCATCAAAAATTTTATATTTTTTCATAAATGTTTAATAAATATCTTTTATATATCCATTTCTTCGACTAAAGTGATGGGCCAATGACCTTGTGTTGTATAACAGGTAATCATGATAACATTTATTTGTTTCATGGGGTTCCTCTAGCCTATACCTGTGGAAAGTCCCAAACTTTTGTTTCCAGATTTGATCTGCATTTTGACTTGAGGAATTTTCATTACTTTAAACTAGGGAAATTGATATATATTAGATATTTATTTAATAATTTATGTAATTATATTAAATTTTGATGACTTCCACCCCTTACTTCAATAAAATGCAGGGGGGGTATTGCCAAATTTTCAAATCTGACATTCAAAATTGATGACTTGTAAAAATTTTGGTGATACCCACCCCTTGCTTCAATAAAATGTTGGGGGGGGGTATTGCCAAATTTTCAAATGTAACATGTAAAATTTTTGACTTGTAAATATTTTGGTGAAAATTTTTTGCTGATACGTGTCCCTTACTTCAATAAAATGCAGGGGGGAGTATTACCAAAATTTCTTATAAAACTTGTGAAATTCTTGACTTGTAAGAATTTTGGGGATACCAGTAAAATGCAGGGGGTAGTAATGCCAAAGTTTCATATAAGACTTTCAAGACTCTTGACATGAAAGAATTTTGGTGATACCCACCCCTTACTTCAAAAAAATGCAGGGGTGGGGGGTTTGGAAAATTTTCAAAGGAGACTTGAAAATTTTATTTAAAAAAAGAATATTTAACATTAAAATACAAAATTTCAAGAAATACAGAAAATAATTGTAAAATTTATGTACAAATAAATATGAACACATGAAGTGTGAAAGAAATAAAAGAAACTAGTCAATAAAAATTTCATTAAATGTTCTATTTCTTCAACAGATTTGTTTGATTTAACGCATTCGATCAAGAAATCTTTCTTTTTAGAACTTTCTTGGAGATCATGCTTATACTTCATCTGTTCCATTAAGTTTTGATGCTCGAGTGTTTTTTCCTCTTTTTTGGATTTTTCAATACTAAGAGTTAACTCAAACTTCTTCTCCTCCAAATCTTGGACCCGATCATCCTTCCATAAGGAGAGCTTGTACTTCCTCTCTTCCAAATCTTGTACTCTGTCATCCCTCCTTAAAGAGAGCTCGTATTTCTTCTTTTCAAAGCTTAGAGTCTCTTTAGCAATTTCCACTTGTTCTAGAGTGAGAATAAAAATTAACATAAAGTAGAAGAAAAGCAGAGTAAAGTAATAAGAGGTATGATATCACTTACCAGCATCACGTTTCTCTAAAAACTGTTCCATCAAAGAAAAAGGTGTTTGTGATGAAGTATCACTTTTTTGTCTTCTTTGGGAGTGGAAATTCAGACTACTTGAAGCCCTTTGCTTTTTTTTTTCAACATAGCATTTTCCTCCTCATCATTGTTGCTAGCTTCAGACTCAGTTGATTGTGGGTCCTGGGCTTGTTCATCAGCCTTTTAAGAAATAAGAAAATCTAAGTAAATAAAAAAAAGTATTGATGAGATAAAAGAAAAAAAAACAGACCTGAGTTAGATTAGGTAGGGTTAAATTGCCAACAGGATAAATAGCAAAGCTATCTAGATTCGTAGAATTTATAAGAGGGGAGGCTTGAGTGGAGGAAGAAGATGGGAAAAGATTTTCTTTGACATCATGTTCGGAGATAGGATCTTCACCATCCAACATGTTTACAGGATTAACATCGGCTCGCTCTCCAAAAATTGCATCCATCTCTTTAAAGTAAGGACATAAAGTTTCAAGTTTATCATCTATGGATTTTATGCCCTTAGTTATATCATTGTCGGTAACCCCAAAACCAGTGGAAGATGAAAGAGCCTTTGCCTTCTTGTATTTTGCTTGGTAATGCTTGAATTGTTCAGACATCTGTTTAGGCAAAAGATCAATCCTTCCCTTGGTCTTATTCCATAATTCATTTGCCATTAGAAGATAGCCATTAACTTTTGATGTGGGGGGCCGTCCTACTTTAGTGGCATACTCAGTACCAAAACAAGAATCATAGTTAGATTTGTTTTTCAGCCAGTTGATAAGAATGAGATGGTCATCTTTTTTTGATTGAACAGTCTTTGATTTCTTGGCTGAGCGGGGGAAAGAGGAAGTAGTGGGAATTGAAGAACAACTGGGTGATGGCTGCCTTTGAGAAGATCTAGGATGATGAGGCATGTTATTATAAATGAAGATGAAAAGGAGCAGAATCAAAGAGAGGAAATGGGGATAAATTCTGAGTGGATGGGATGAGAATGGGAGTGTGCAGCAAGGTAGAAGGCATATGGAGAGAGTAGTTCAAGATGTGGTTATGGAAGAAAGTAGTTCAAGATGTAGTTATGGCAGAAAGTAGGTCAAGATGTGGCTATGACAGAAGGTTGTCCAAGATGTGGTTATGAAAAATTGAGTAAAAAAATGTTGGATAAGAGGTGAAGATTGACACGTAAAGTGTCTAATAACCCAATTATTAGCAAAAATAATTGCGGAAGATAATTGGGGTATAAGGATTTTTATCCGCAATTAATTTAATTGCTGATCCCTGAACATTGATACCCCCTATTATGAATACCAAATTAACTGAAGAATACTTTTGCCCTAGCTACTCTGCATCATAAAAGTGTCCAACTGAGGTTTAGCCATAATTCAGGTAGACACTTTTGGAAAGGCACAGTATGATGGGTTTAATATCTATATATGGAAATAAGTATGAGTTTTTTATCAACATGGAACTAGAATTAATTTAATATGGCCAAAGTGTCCACCTGAAGTTTGGCCAAAATACAGGTGGAAATTTTTATGAGGATTACTTGATGAAATGAAGAAGACTTGCAATTACTTTCCACCATAAAATTTTCAAACTTCAGTTTATCAAACATTGTGGTGACACTTCTGCCAGATCCAGTCATATGGGATCAACTCTCTATATGGCAATGAGAATCAATTTTTAGTCAATCATGGCATTAGAAGTAATTTGATATGGACAAACTTTCCACCTGATTTTTGGCCAAAAATAAGTTGGAAGCATTTATGAGGAATACTAGATTAACTAAAGAAGACTTGCACCCTACTACTGTCCATCATAAAAGTGTCCACCAGAAGAATTCTCAAACTTGTGGTTGACACCTTTGGCCTGGTCTGGCCATATGGGATCAATTCTGCATATGGAAATGAGGATGTAATTTGGTCAATCATGGTACTAGAAGTAATTTGATATAGACAAAGTGTCCAACTAAATATTGGAAAAAAATTAGTTGAAAACTTCATTTAGTTTTTCAAAAAATCAATTAAGTACAATTTTATTCATGATGGTGCCCATTTTATCCAACACCTCTTCTGAGCCTTAAAAGTAGGCATTTAGCTTGAATTTTTAATTTCATATAAAATCCCTATTATTCAACCTATTTCTTTTTATCCCTTTTTTTTTCTTTTAAGTATCAATTAATTTTATGTAAAACAAATCATTTTCATAATTTTTTTACCTGTATTTAATAAAATTATTAAAGGTTTAACATCAACCTGTAAGCATTTAGCACATGTTTCTTTGCTATACTAATAAAAATAATAATATACTGGTGACAAAAAATTGATCAAATGATAAAATATTAATAAAACAGAAAGATAAAATACCAGTGGATATGTTTTAAAAAAATACCAGCTGCACTGAAGAAGACCTGCACCCTAGATACTCACCATCAAAAAAGTGTCTAGCACAAGTTTGGCCAAACTTGTGATGGACACTTTTGGTTGCATGCCGTCAGATGCAATCAATTCTTTTTATGGAAATGAGACTGAATTATCACTCCATCATTGCACTGAAAGTAGTTTTATATGGACAAATTGTCCCCCTGAAGTTTGTCCAAACCTAAGGTAGACAATTTTTTACTTTGGTAAAAAGTAAATTTAATCCATGTTAATCTATGATAGTGCCCCATTTTTTCTGAAGCCTCTACTGGCTCATGATAGCAGAAATTATACTTAATATCTTTCTTTCATGTTTGATCTCTTTAATTTTAATTTTACCCTTTTATTTATCCTTTAGCTTTTAAATATCAATTTTATTTTGGTAAAACTGATAATTTTCACATTTTTTTACATTCATTATATAATATTATTAAAGTTTTAAAATCACCCAGTGTACATTCAGTACACATGTTTTTGCAATACTAAAAACATTAATAATATAATGGTCACTAAAAATTAATCAAATAATAAATATCGATGACACAGAAAGATCAAATACCCATAGACATTTTTAAAAGGAATACAAGATTAACTGAAGAAGACTTGAGCCCTAGCTACTCTCCATCATTAAAGTGTTTAGCACAAGTTCAGCTGAGCTTGTGCTGGACACTTTTGGTTTCATGCAGTCAGATGCAATAAAATTACTCAATGGAAGTTAAAATGAATTTTTTCTCAATCATTGCACAAGAAGTAGTTTAATACTGCTATACTATCCTCCTGATTTTTGGAAAACCTCAGTTGGACACTTTTATTAATTTTAAAAAAATGAAAATATATTCCAAATCTAGATCTGGTGGTGCAAATTTGGTCTGAAAACTCAAATTATCTTTGATGGCAGAAATTTTATTTGAATGTTTAATTTCATATTCAATCACTTTTATTTTACTTTTTTATTCCTTTTTTGGCTTTCACTTATCAATTAATTTATTGTAAAACTAATACTTTTCATATTTTTTTTACTTTTATTTAATAAGATTATTAAAGATGTAGCATCTCCCAGTATGCATTTGGCTTACAAGTTTTTTTGATACTAATAACATTAATAGTATAATGCTGAAAAACAATGAATCAAATGATAAATATGAATGACACAGAAAGATCATATACAAGTGGATTTGTTTATAAGGAATACCTGATGAACTGAAGAAGACCTGCACCCTAGATACTCACCATAATAAAAGTGTCCAGCATAAGTTTGGCCGAACTTGTGCTGGACACTTTTGGTTGCATGCAGTCAGATCAGATAAATTTACTCTATGGAAATGAAAATGACATTTTTCTCAATCATTGGGCAATAAGTAGTTTGATATTGCCAAAATGTCCTCCTGATGATTTTTTAAACCTCATCAGGACACTTTCTTTAGTTTAAAAAAAAAGAAAATATAGTCCAAGTTTAGCCCTGGTGGTGCACATTTGATCTAACACCTCTACTTGTTATTCATAGGGGGAATTTTCCTTAGATTTTTTTTTCTTATTTGATCCCTTTTATTTTACTTTTTTATTGCTCATATTGCTTTGGGTATCAATTTTTAATTTTTAAGATAAATAATTTTCATACTCTTATACCTTTATTTAATAATATATGATTAAAGGTGGAACACCACCTGGTAAGAATTTTTCACACAAGTTATTACTATAGTAATAACGTCAATAATATAATGATGACAAAAAATTAATCAAATTGTAAATTTAAATGACACAGAAAGATCAAATACCAGTGGAAATGTTTATAAGAAATCCCTTTTGAGTTTAAGAAGATTTGCTGTATGCCTACTCTCAATTATAAAAGTGTCCAGCACAAGTTTGGCCAAACTTGTGCTGGACACTTTTGGTTGCATGAAGTCATATGAGATAAATTCTCTCTATGGCAATGAAAATGATATTTCACTCAATTATTGAAGTAAAGAATGGTTAATATTGTAAAATTGTCCCCTGGAAGTCTGTCCAAAACTCAGGTCAAAATTTGTTAGCTATACATAAAAGTAAATTTAGACCAAGTCTTGACCTAGGGGTCCCCAACTGTCCCAACACCACTTCTGGCTCTTAATAATAAAAATCTTACTTGTGTTTTTTATTTTGTATTTGATCCCATTTATTTTCATTTTACTTTTCTATTACTCTTTTAAATTTTAAATAACAATTTATTTTCTTAAAAACTAAACATATTCATATTTTTTTAACTTTATATAATAATACTATTTAAGGTGTAACATCACCAATTTTGCATTTGGAATGCAGGTTTTTGCTATACTAGAAACATTAATAATATATATGGTGACAAATAATTAATTATAAGATAAATATGAATGACAAAAAAGATAAAAAACCAATAGAAATGTGAAAAACAAAAAACTGATGTACTGAGGATGTCAGCCTAGATATCCCTAGGATTGAGTATTTCTTATACTTAAAATAAGATAACCTTAAGTACATTAAGCTTATATCTTAAAAATAAGGTTAAAACAATAATAAATATGATTATATTACATATATATATTGTCAGCCAGGCTATTCCAGGAGTCCAGTAAATGATATATAAATTATAAAACCTTAAAGAGTGGGTAAGACTTGTATTTAATGAATATAACTTAATATTTTATTGCATAATGAAATTATATAAGAATTTTATTATATACAAGTGTTACATTAAATTTATTGGTTATATATATTTTTATATACAATTAAATTGAGCATAATATAATATATTCTACAAATAATGGCGCATTTTTATGTATTTAATAATTATAAATTTATATTTAATTAATTGAAAAACATATATTATAATTACAAGTGTAAAATTGATTTATAATATATTTAAATTAATTACTTAAATTTATATATTAAATAATACCTCTCATATGATACTAAACAATAATTAATGACGCTTCTTTTGACCCTTAATTGTGTTAGAAAAAACAAATAAATTAATTTGGACTAAATTGAGATTAATTGTTTGTTTCGTTGCGTCAAATTATTTTTTGTTTCAATTAAAATGTCCTTTAATCAGAATGTACCATCTGTTTGGAATTATATTTCTCATAGTTCCTATGTTTCCAATCTTGTTTAGTTATTCACTATTGTCACTTACTGATTTGGGAATTAATGGCGGGGAAATTGGATTCTTAATTGGGGTTTTAATTATTTGTTTCATGTTTTTCTCTATATTGTTATGTTTCATTTACTCTTTTGATATATTTGTTTTATTCCATTCTAATCATTGTATTTACAAAGATAGTAGCGCTTCAGAGGACCCATTGCCTATAAAAGGGCCTTGGATAATCCCCTGTAGCATCATCACTTATTACACACTCAACAAATTAAATAACCAATTTATTACGTTTATATTTTTTTTATTAGTAATACAAATCTAATTTAAATTCTATACAACAAATCAAAGGTTGCTTTAAGTCTGATAGTAATTAAAATTTTTTGCCGTGCAGAACCCTTACATTTAATAATATTATTGTTAATAAAATCTAAGTTTTTGTCACCTCTCAAAGTTGCTCACCGTTGTTTCCCTCTCAAATAAATTAAATATATATTTTTTGGTTTATTTCTTTATTTTCCCTTCTCCTCCTCCTTCTCTCCTCCTTTTTCTCCTATTTTTCTTACCTCTTCTAGACGACTGACCGACAACTGGGGGCCTTTCCAAAACGACGACGACGATCGAGCCTGGCAACGAATGACAAAACGCATGGACCACCTAGCAAAACGAAACTTTTGCCGCGACTGTGTTTCAAACTTGGGTTCGACATCTTAGGTTTATATAATATTAATTTTTATATTATTTTGAAGTGATTTTTCGATCACTATAGTAAGTTCACCTTTGCGCCTCTCACTCATATTACTATATTTTTATTGCAATAACAGTGATTGTGGCTTAATTGCTGATTCACTGAGTGTAAGTGTTCAATTTTTAAAATTTTTTTTTTCCTAGTTGACCATTATAGAGTGTTAAATCCTCTTAGTCCTAGAAGAATTGACATTATTATTAATACAAATTGAATTATTAATTTAATTTTTTATTATTATTAATTATTGTTAATTTTGGTTGACTTAAAAGTACATTGTGCTTAGTCCCAAATATATTGCCATATTTAATATTGGTAATTAATTGGTTGAATTAAATTACTTGTTATTCCCAATTTAACCTTGCAATCCATTTTTTTTAAATTAATTTTTTAATTATTACTTTATATTGAAAATTATTTTTTCTATAATTTAATTAATTAAATATTTTTTTTATTATTTGGAGCAATTATTGACTAACTTTTATTATTTTTTTATAAAGTAAAAAGTAAAATATAAATCTTCCCACTAGTATGTCCAACAATTTGGCAGAAAAAATGGATAACATGCAAGTGGATGAGATAGAAATTGACTATGATGCTGACACTGTAAGTTCTTCTAAAGTTGGTCATAAAAAATCTTATGCTAACACAAAGAATTCACATACTGCAGGATGTGGAATTGACAGGAAATGCAAACAAACCAAACCCCCTTCCTCCAGTACCACAGAAGGAAGTAAAGCCTCTAGTGCCTCAAGAAGGTCTTCCAAAAGGCTTCAAAATAAAAAAGCTTCCTCTGCCACAACAAATCAGCAACCTATCCAGTCATATAAAAGAGTTGAAGACAGAAAATATGACGTACAAAGCAAAGGTAGACACATTGTGGGATCAGGTCCAAGAACTCAGGAACCAGATTCAGGCCCAGGCCCCTCCTCAGTTGCCTCCCAATCAGCCTCAGTTTCAGGCTCAACCTTCACAGCCACCCAGCTCAACCATCCAAAATCCAAATACTATGGAAGTAGAGCAATGGAAATGGGATTATCTAATGAGTCACTACCAACAGAATGTGCAACACCCTCCTCATCATCAGCCTGGCCCATCCAGAACACCCAATTTCCATCCACCTCCTCATCCCTACCAACAAGGCAGGAGAAAGAAGGCCAAGCACAATCCCGAACCCAGTCCCAGGGGAAGTTTCCTCCTCTGCCATGGTAAGTAATTTGGTTGATAGTCACTTGGGTATGTTTTCTAATAAATCTTCTTCTGCAGGTAATATTATTGAACATGGTGAAAGAACAGTTAAATCTGTTAAAAGACAGCTTCCTGTAACTAGTAGCCCTATTGATGTAATTAGCAAATTGTCATTTGATGAACCTTTACATTTAACTTCTACATCTTTAATTAATCCTTCTCTTGCAATTAAAAATGATTCTGTTCCCCCTGAAATCTATACCTTAATTGAAAAAACTTCTGAGGAAATATTGAAAGATACCCTTGATTTTAATATTGTGAAAGACAAACATGTGAGAGATGTGTTAATCCATGAAAATGATAGATTAAATAATTTACACTTGCAATGTAAAGTGAGTTCTTCTGTACAAGATACAGCTTATTTAAAAATCAAAGAAACCTTGAATATTGTTCTTAGTCAACAAAAACAAATAAGAAGTGACCATAGAGCTATCTCAGATAGAAATATCAGTCTACATAAGACCTTGAGTGAATTGAAACCCCTTATTGAGGAAAATTATTCATTCAAGAATGAAATAAAATCTCTGCAAAATGAGTTTAAGAAGCTAAAAAATGATTTCCATGCACTAAGTACCAAACACTCAGTTTCTGAGGACAGAAATGTTCTATCTCTTGCAAAAGTAAATGACCAGATGTCTGAAATTCCAAGAATAAGAAACTATGTGTCTGACCTACTGGAAAAGTTCTCGACCTTAACCATCAATAATGAATTAAATGAGATTTCTGCAAATAAGCTGCATAAAAATAAAGGGAAAAAACCTGAACAAAGTTCATCCTTTCTTCCTCATATTTCAACCATTAAACAAACTGACAATGGGTCTGTAAAATCTTTTGCTACTAGCAAAAAATCTTGTGATGGTCATGCACCAGCTGTTTCTGTAAATAATGAAATTTCTGAACACCTGGCTAAACTTCAGGAATTATTACTAATGAATAATTCAAACCAAAAAGTGGACCATCCCAGTAGTCAGAAAAATTGGCCTAAGTTAGACCAATATCCTACCTTTGATGGTGATTCTTCCTCTGATTGGCAACACTTTATCCAGAGAATTGATAATTTAAAGAGATCTTATAAACTACCTGATGAGGAAATTGTTTCTAAGCTAATTTCTTTATTTTCCAATGTAGCCTTGATGTGGTATGAATCTGTCCTCTTAGATAACAATCATTATACATGGAATGATTGGAAATCCTTGATTGAGAATCAGTTTGGTGGTTCAAAATTCAGGTTAGCTCAGCAGAGACTGTATGAGAATACTAGATATTTATCCTCCTCTGTTGAAAAGCCCATTGTTTTTCTGATGAAAATAACTAAAATCCTTAGAGCAATTGATCCAAAGATGGATTATGATATTTGGAGAGATAAAATCTTGTATAAATTACCAAATTCTCTTAGGGATTTGATTGTTGCTAGAACTGAGCATGTAAGGGAAAATTCTTCTTTCATTAATATCTGTAATGAAGTACTACTCAACCATAGATATGAACCAAAGAATTACCTTAGTAAATCTTATAATGATCAGAATAAACCTTCTATAAAGCTCCCAGAAAAATCTGGTAAACCCTCTGCCCCAGTTGCACCTAAAAAATATGCAACAAATACTTGTTATAAATGTAACAAACCGTGGCAGAAGGGTCATGTTTGTGACAAGAAAATTAATCTTGTTGAACAAAATGAAGACACTGATGAAGTTGAACTTGATGTCAATAATTCTTCCAGTGACTGTGAAAGTAATATCTCCTATGACAATGATTCTGTTAAAGATGTTTTAATGTTGGAACAAGATGTCCATTATTTAAATAATATATCTGAAGAATGTGTGTTGGATTTATCTTCAGTAGAAAATGCTGAGATAATTAAAGATATTACTAACAATTCTATACCTATATCCCCTTTGAAGGCACCTGTTATCATTAATGGTAAAAATGTTGATGTAGTTCTTGATTCTGGTGCTGGAGGAAGTGTAGTATCTGAAAAAGCTTTGGCTTCAGTGGATAAGGAATATTTGAGTAAATTATTGCCTATAACTTCTGAAAAATGGAGAGGGTATGGTTCTACCTTATTTCCTATTGGCAAATACAAAACCTCTGTATTCTTCAAATATAATGGTGGTTTTGTCAGAGCTATTTGTGAGTTTGTTGTCATGAAAAATGATAATTTGAGCAATTGGTTTATTATGGGAAATGATATTTTAACCATGTTTGGTGTGAAACTGGACCCAGCAAATAATTTCTCTACCTTAGGAATGAATGGGAAAAGAAAATTCAAAATTTCTTCTCCTAGACCTTCTGGGCATTTGTTGAAATCTTGTAACTCACTGACCCAATGTAAAGATAGAACAACAACTGAAATGGATGATTTATTACATGAAATAAATACTGCTTCTTTTGGTGATCAGTTGACTTGTGAACAAAAAGATTCTATTGTTGCCTCTATTACCTCTTTCCCTATGGCTTTTGCTCATGGGTCTCATGTCTTGGAAATTGTTCAGGAAGAAATGAAGATTACCTTATCCTGTAATTTGAGTGATATTCCTCCTACCCTTAAGAAAAAACCATATCCTGCTTCTCCATCAAAAAGAAAAGATATTGAAGATAATATTGAAACATTATTGAAAATGAATATCATTGAGAAAGTGGATGTCACCCCCAAATATTGTGTCATCTCCCCAGTCTTGATTTCATATGAAAAAGATAAAGCTAGATTATGTGGAGATTACAGAGCTTTAAATACTTATACTGTTGATGATATTTATCCTTTACCCAGAATTAATTCAATACATGCTACCTTGCAAGGTGCAAAATTTATTAGTTGTCTGGATGGTAATAAAGGTTATCATCAAGTTCCAGTTGAAAAAAATTCTCAAAATTTTTTGCTAATTGCTACTCATATGGGAATATATAAGTATGTTAGAATGCCATTTGGCCCTAAAAATGCTCCTTCAGTTTTCCAGAAAGTTATGGATAACACTTTCCATCAAGAAATTATTGAAGGTTGGCTCATGGTTTATATTGATGATATTATTGTTTTTTCTAAATCTTTTGATGAACATATGATTCACTTGAATAGAGTTTTTCAAAAAATGGATGACATCAATATGACCTTATCTTTAAAAAAGTGTAAATTTGGTTTTCAATCTTTGAAAGTCCTTGGCCATGTTGTGTCAGGCTTACAAATTTGTGTAGACCATAATAAAGTTGCTGCCATTCAAAATGTGAAAGCACCAACTTCTGTAAGAGAAATCCAAAGTTTTTTGGGTATGTGTGGCTATTATAGACAATATATTAAAAATTATCAGGTCATAGCCTTGCCTCTTACAAAACTAACCAGAAAAGATGTTGCTTTTCTCTGGAATAATGACTGTCAGAAAGCTTTTAATACATTGAAAAGTTGCTTAATGACAGCCCCTATATTGGCTCTTCCAGATTTTAACAAGCCATTTGTACTTTATACAGATGCTAGCTTTATTGGTCTGGGTGCTTCCCTTCAACAAAAGCAAATTATTAATGATAAATCCTCAGAGGTTGTAATTTGTTATATTTCAAGAACCTTAAGAAATAGTGAATTGAAAAATGGTGCCACTTAATTGGAGTGCTTAGCAGTTGTTTGGGCTCTTGAGAAACTTCATTACTACTTGGATGACCAAAAATTTGAGTTGGTAACTGACTGTAGTGCTGTGAAATCTCTCTTAAACCTCAAAACACCTAACAGACATATGTTCAGGTGGCAACTTGCTGTTCAGGAATACAGAGGAAGGATGACTATTATCCACAGAGCTGGAAATGTTCACTCTAATGTTGATATGCTCTCCAGATTGCCTCTGCCAAATAATGACTCCAATCCTGCTTATGTACCTGAGGATGACACTGTTCATATACATGGTATATTTATAGTTGATATGGAAGAAGAGTTATTACAGTTAATACTGGATTCATATGATAAAGATTCTGACTTAAATAAATTAGTCACTATTTTGAATGATCCTAAGAATGCTTCAATTCAAGCATTAATAAAAACTCTTCCTGCAAAGTACCAAAATGCTTTAAATAAAGGAAAGTTTTATATTGAAGATGGTTATATATATTATAGAAGGAAGCTTACCAATGTAATTGTTATTCCTCCTTCAATGAAAGAAACTATCCTCAAACTTTGTCATGATGACATATTAGCTGGTCATTTTGATCTTGAAAAAACATTGATTAGAATCAAAAACACTGCATGGTGGGCTAATATGTCTGAAGACACAAAATTATATGTTGAATCTTGTGATTCCTGCCAAAAATCTAAAAGGTTAACAGGTAAGAGAGCAGGGTTATTACAACATATTGAAGCACCTAGTGCTCCCTGGCAAATCATTAATATGGATTTTGTCACTGGTCTTCCTGTTGCAGGTAAAGACAGCTTTAACTCTTGTTGGGTAATAGTTGATAGATTCACAAAAATGTGCAAATTTATTCCAACACACAAAGATGTATCCACCAAAGAATTAGCTTTCTTATGGTGGTCTTACATGTTTAATATTATTGGTTTTCCAAAAGCCATTATCTCTGATAGGGATCCAAAATTCACTTCTGAGTTTTGGACCTCTTTGATGGATATTTGTGGCTGTGAGTTAAAATTGTCTACAGCTCACCATCCTCAGACCGATGGTCTAGCTGAAAGAATGATTCAAACTCTGGAAGATATGATTAGAAGGTATTGTGCCTTTGGTTTAGAATATAAAGACAATGACAGATTTACTCATGATTGGGTCACTCTTTTGCCTGGTCTTGAATTTGCATATAATAGCACTGTTCATTCTGTCACTGAGAAAAAGCCTTTTGAGCTTTGGTTAGGTTATGTCCCAAACACTCCTGCTCAGATTCTCAATAATAAATTACCTAAGTTGGAACTACACCCTGGTGTAAAATCTTTTATTCAAATGCAACAGCTATGCAGAAAACATGCTCAGAGTTGTATTGATAAAGCATTTGAATATGAAAAGAAAAGATGGGATAAATCTCATAAAGAATACACATTTAACAAGGGTGATGAAGTGTTGATCTCTACTGTCCATTTAAATTTACAAGGTAACCACAAATTAAAAGATCCTTTTGTAGGACCATTTGTTGTTAAAAGAATGGTTGGTGATAATGCAGTAGAAGTTGTATTGTATTCTCCATATGATAGGAAACATCCTGTTTTTCCCATTTCTTTACTTAAACCTTATACTTCCAACAGTGACTTATTTCCAAAAAGAAGAGGAAGACCTAAGAAGAACCCTCAGGAAGTCACAGAAACAGCAGAAATTGATAAAATTCTCAATGATAGAATTATCACTTCTGAAAGAGGTACTGAATATTTATTGAGATATAAGAACAAATCATCTGAACATGATGCATGGATACCTGGCAAGGAAATTTCAAATCTGCCTGCTCTGTTGAAAAAATACAAAAAGAAAAAATCTTAGCATTTTTTTTTATTGTTTTTTTTAGAGTGAGGGAGTGTCAGCCAGGCTTTTCCAGGAGTCCAGTAAATGATATATAAATTATAAAACCTTAAAGAGTGGGTAAGACTTGTATTTAATGAATATAACTTAATATTTTATTGCATAATGAAATTATATAAGAATTTTATTATATACAAGTGTTACATTAAATTTATTGGTTATATATATTTTTATATACAATTAAATTGAGCATAATATAATATATTCTACAAATAATGGCGCATTTTTATGTATTTAATAATTATAAATTTATATTTAATTAATTGAAAAACATATATTATAATTACAAGTGTAAAATTGATTTATAATATATTTAAATTAATTACTTAAATTTATATATTAAATAATACCTCTCATATGATACTAAACAATAATTAATGACGCTTCTTTTGACCCTTAATTGTGTTAGAAAAAACAAATAAATTAATTTGGACTAAATTGAGATTAATTGTTTGTTTTGTTGCGTCAAATTATTTTTTGTTTCACTTAAAATGTCCTTTAATCAGAATGTACCATCTGTTTGGAATTATTTTTCTCATAGTTCCTATGTTCTAATCTTGTTTAGTTATTCACTATTGTCACTTACTGATTTGGGAATTAATGGCGGGGAAATTGGATTCTTAATTGGGGTTTTAATTATTTGTTTCATGTTTTTCTCTATATTGTTATGTTTCATTTACTCTTTTGATATATTTGTTTTATTCCATTCTAATCATGGTATTTACAAAGATAGTAGCGCTTCAGAGGACCCATTGCCTATAAAAGGGCCTTGGATAATCCCCTGTAGCATCATCACTTATTACACACTCAACAAATTAAATAACCAATTTATTACGTTTATATTTTTTTATTAGTAATACAAATCTAATTTAAATTCTATACAACAAATCAAAGGTTGCTTTAAGTCTGATAGTAATTAAAATTGTTTGCCACGCAGAACCCTTACATTTAATAATATTATTGTTAATAAAATCTAAGTTTTTGTCACCTCTCAAAGTTGCTCACCATTGTTTCCCTCTCAAATAAATTAAATATATATTTTTTGGTTTATTTCTTTATTTTCCCTTGTCCTCCTCCTTCTCTCCTCCTTTTTCTCCTATTTTTCTTACCTCTTCTAGACGACTGACCGACATATATAATTATTACTCTATTATATAACTTATAGTAGTTTAAATAGCCTATCCATAGACTAATAATACTTATTAAGGTGTTAATGGAGTCATAATATACTTATCTTAAGTGATATTAAGTAATTATTGACATACAGAAGCTTATATGTATACATAAATCTCATATTCAGTGAAATATGCAGTATATTATGTATATTTAGGTATATAAGTGGGGTTTAGCCTCTTAATAGCCTATAACATTTGTTTTTCTGCTTATTTTAGGTCTTATGGACGTATCCAGTGGACTCACAACACCTAAAGAAGCATAAACATCTATTTCAGGCACATACACTCAGTTTGGACAACTTAATCTGCTTCCTTGGATGGATATTCACGGATTTATGGGTTGGGAGGTCATTTCTGGGTTAATATGGATGCTTGGGGATGTTATTGGGGGCTTGGAAATTTTATTTGTTTCCTTTATATGCTTTGGGTTTCATTATATCCTCTTTGGATGAGTTATTTTACCTGTTTCTTTATGGTATCTGCTTTTATCTGGATTTTCTATTTATGGTATGGGTCTGTGTTATCATTAATTGTGATGGAGGGTCCTTATTGGAGGTCTGGCTGTTGAATATTCTTGAAGTTGGCGCCATGGGGAGGTTATGGGCTCTCACAGTGCTGTAATTTCCGGGGATAGCAGTGACATCATCTGGATTGAAGTTCTGTGCACTCCAGTGGATTTTGGTATAAGTAAGGGAGGATTTCGGCGGTTATTAGACATCACTTACTTAATAAAATTCAAATAAACATTAAAACACAATTATTATTATTCAAAGATATACTATAAAGCCATTATAAATTGATATTATCTTTATATAAGCTATAACTATATTATATTCATCTATTTTCCACCACTAGCACACATTTAAATCCAAGTATTGTGAGTTTTATTTGAGTATAACTATTTTATTAGTATTCCCCTAAGATTTAATCACTAAATCATTTATTAAAAAGTAGTAGTACCATTAATAAATACTATTAAATCATACTTATATACTAGATACACTGACAATTGGGGGTGTTTCCTTAGTTTTTACTTATTATTTAGTATAAGCCTTGGGACGTGATTTTTACTTTAATATAGCTCAAAAAAAACCAAATATTTAGGTCTGCTGAATATTAGTGGGTCATCATAACTCAGTGATTGCAGAAAAGAACCCTTATAATAATTTTACTAATTTTTTATAATAAAAATTAGGTATTTACAGTAGTAACTGTACCCAATATAAATCCAATTTCACTTGGTATTTGGTCACCAATATAACACCCAATTAAATTGGAATTTGGTTAAGTCTTGGTAGGCTATTTATTCACCCTTATAAATGTCTAGTTAAACTTATTATTTTATTTTTAACAGGTTTTTTCAAATTTTTATTACATTTTATTTAAGTAAATAAAGATTTAAATTCAGGGTAAGCTCCAGTACTTTTTATTAGTAATAAAATTGCTAATACTTTTAATCTACTAATTCCAATAGGTTTTCCTTTCTTTAGATGTGATATATTGTTATTTTTATCAATATGAGTGCTCCCCAGGACAATGTAAGTGAAAAGCCTGCTTATAATACCAGGTCTAAAGCTAACAAAAACATTGCTCCAGGACATAACCATGGAGGGTCAGTCATACCCCCAGGCAGAGCAAATGAGCATAGAGGAAAAAGACCCCCTCTTAAAAAAGATTACCATAAAAAAGACGTCTCCTCCTCTTCAGGATCAACTATCCCATCTGGAAAAACAGGTATTGAAGTTGGAGGAATCAAAGTCCCTCATGCTCAAGGAGGTAGAGAAATTACAGAACAATTGCAAGGTAGGATTTCAGCAAATGAACCAATAATTGGAAGAGCTAAAGGGAGGCCAGCCAAGTCAGTAACCCCCTATCCCAGGAGGGTCACATCACTCCCAGGAGAAAATACTGGTAGAAAAATGGAAGTGGGATTGGTTCCATCAACAATGGTCCAGTCACAACTGCAACAACGATCCTCCTCCTCATCAGACTTCCTCAGTTCACCCCTACAAGGGAAAACAAAGGCGCCAAAAATCAGGGATCACACAAATCCCGTAGTAAGTAGATTACCCTCTCAGATTGAACACATTACTGATAATTACAATGTAGGTAATATTATTGATTTAAAATCTGTGCAGAAAATAGAGGAGGACTTAAGAAAATTAGGTTTTAATGTAGATACACCTGACTTGTCTTTTGTCAATAACAACAGTAGTATTTATAATACAGTTAATACTCAGTTTCCACCACTTACTAGTGAGATGAGAAGTTCACAAGAGAGTGAAAGAATTGAGAAAGAAGACATGGAGTATTTTAACAATAATCCAACTGTCCATAGAATTGTTTCAGCATTGTGGAATAGAATGACTGATTTTGAGGAACAGACAGTTAAGCTCACAAGTGATACAATTTCATCCTTAACATTAAATATTTCTCAACTGGAAACACGTAATAAAGAATTAGAGAATGAACATTTGTCTCTAACTCTTAAATATGACTCATTGAGTAATATATATAGTGAACTTTCAAACAAATCCTGTGAGTTAGAAAAATTGTATGAAACACATTTATTAAAAGCTGAATCAAGAACTAAGTTATCTTTTGCCCAGACAAATCAAAGTGTCTCTGAGCTGCTACAAAGATTGACTAAAGTTGAGATTGAAAATGCCAATCTACTAATGAACCAGGATAATCATAAGTATAATCAGTATAATAATAATCCTTTCATTGGCAAAAGTGAATCTCATTCCTTCCCTGTACCACCACAACTAAACCCATCTGGTGGTAGTGTCAAATCTGAAAATGTAAGTCACAAATCCATACAGGAGGAAATACAAGACCATTTATCAAGATTAAATGAGTTGTTGAATTTACCTAAGATTAGTGAAATTAAATCCAATCAGAAGAACTGGCCTAAAATAGATCAGTACCCAACTTATGATGGGGAAGCCAGCTCTGATTGGAAACATTTTATCCAAAGAATCGACAACTTGAAATTCTCATATAAGTTACCAGATGAAGAAATAACATCCAAATTGATCTCTTTATTTAAGGATGTTGCTTTATTATGGTTTGAAGCTGTTTTGAGTGAGGGTAAAGATTACTCTTGGGCTGAATGAAAACAACTAATTGAAAAACAATTTGGAGGCTCTAAATTCAGGCTTACTCAGCAGAGACTTTATGAGAAAACTAGGTACAATCTGTTGAATGGTGAGAAACCTATGGTATTTTTAATGAATTTAAATAAAATAATAAAAGCCATTGAGCCTAACATGGATTTTAACTTATGGAAAGATAAGATAATATATAAATTACCTATATCTGTCAGAGACATTGTTGTAGCTAGAACAATTAATGTTACTGAATATTCTGACTTTATTAATATTTGCAATGAAATATTACTAAACCATAAGTATGAAGCAAGGTATTCCACTTATAAACAAAATGTTGAACCTGTGAAAAATCAGAATTCAAAAACACTTCAGGAGAAGCAGAAAAAACCTACTGCACCTGTAGTACCAAAAAAGTATGAGACAAATACTTGTTATAAGTGTAACAACCCTTGGGTTAAGGGTCACAAATGTGAGAAGAATATAAATATTGTTTAAAATCAACGTGAATCTGAAACTTAAACTGAAAAAAGTAAAGAATCAAGTGATTATGACAGCAATATCTCATATAGTGATGAAAATGAAGTCTGTATGTTGGAAGATGATTTGTCCATCTTTGACAATCCAATATTAAATATGGACTCAAATGAATCTTTAATGAATTTTGAGGATGCTGAAATTATTAAAGATATACAAGCTGATAACTTTAGAATGACACCTATCACGGTTCCAGCTATCATTTCTGGTGAAAATGTTAATATAGTATTGGACACAGGAGCTGCTGGTTCTGTTGTTTCTACTAATACATTACAGAAAATTGATAGTGAATATAAGTCTGAGCTTGAACCCCTTCAAAGTAGAAAGTTGGAGAGGTTTTGGATCAGTACTACATCCCATTGGTAGATACAAAGCTGCTGTTTTCTTTAAACATCAACATGGTTACTTAAGAATAACTTGTGACTTTGTAGTAATGGATAATACTAACTGTAGTAACTGTTTTATCATTGGAAATGATATTCTGACTAATTTTGGTGTGAAATTAGACCCTTCTAATAACAATTTTACAATTGGCATGAATGGTAAAAGAAAATTTAAAATAAATTCTTTTAACACAGTCTTACACATTAAGTCAGTAACAAATATTCCGTGCAAAGGAAGAGAATCCAATGAGATGGAACTTCTAGAAACAGAAATTTCAAAAGCATCATTTGGCACTCAGATAAGTAAAGCTGAGAAGAATAATATTTTGGACTTAATTAAAGCGTTTCCAATGGCTTTTGCACATGGTAAAAATGAACTTGGCCTTGTAAAAGATCATGAAATGAAGATTAGTTTAACCTGTGATATGGATAATATTCCTGCTAGTCTTAAAAAGAAACCATACCCTGCTTCACCAACGAAGAGGAAAGACATAGAGGATAATATTAAAATCTTATTAAAAATGAACATTCTTGAAAAGGTTGAAACTACACCAAAATATTCTGTAATATCACCATTGCTAATTTCTTATGAACAAGATAAAGCAAGACTGTGTGGTGATTATAGAGCATTAAATACATTTACAGTAGATGATATTTATCCCTTTCCAAGGATTACCTCTATACATGCTACCCTTAAAGGTGCTAAGTATATAAGTTGCCTAGATGGAAATAAAGGGTACCATCAAATTACTGTTGAAAAGAATTCACAGAACTTTTTGTTGATAACAACACACATGTGAATTTATAAATATGTCAGGATGCCAATTGGACCAAAAACTGCTCCATCAGTATTTCAGAAGTTAATGGATATAACATTCCATAATGAAATGATTGAGGGATGGTTAATGGTATACATTGATGACATCATAGTGTTCTCTAAGACATATGATGAACACTTAATCCATTTAAAGAAGGTATTTCAGAAAATGGATGAAATAAAAATGACCCTTGCATTGAAAAAATGTAAATTTGGGTTTGAATCTTTAAAAGTGCTTGGTCATATTGTATCTGGCTTACAAATATGTGTAGACCAAAATAAGGTGGCTGAAATAAAGAATATTGGCATTCCTCAAAATGTAAAGGATGTACAATCTTTTCTTGGTATGTGTGGTTATTATAGACAATATATAAAAAACTAACAGTTAATTGCTGCACCATTGACCACACTGATAAAGAAATCAGAAGCTTTCATTTGGAATAATGAAAGACAACAGGCTTTTGATAAGTTGAAAGAATGTTTGATGAAAGCTCCTATCTTGGGATTACCAGATTTCCAATTACCTTTTGTATTATATACAGATGCAAGTTTCATTGGTCTGGGTGCTGCTTTGCATCAAAAACAACTTATTGAAGGAAAAATGTCAGAAGTAGTAATTTGATATATTTCATGTACTCTAAGAAGTAGTGAATTGAAATATGGTGCTACTCAACTTGAATGTTTGGCAGTAGTATGGGCTCTTGAGAAGCTACATTATTACCTTGAAGACCAAAAATTTGAGTTAATAACTGACTGCAGTGCAGTTAAGTCACTCTCAAACATGAAAACCCCTAATAGACACATGTTTAGATGGCAATTAGCTGTACAAGAATACAGAGGACTGATGACTATTACACATAGAGCAGGAACCTTACACTGTAATGTAGATTAGTTATCTAGAGTACCTCTGCCTAATAATGATGATAATCCTGCTTATGTTCCTGAGTCAGAGATTATTAAAATTTATGGCATTTATATTGTAGATCTTGAGGATGAATTTATGCAATCAATTCTTGATATGTATGCTTCAGATCCTGACTTGAGTAAACTCACTACAATATTAAATGATCCATCTAATGCTTCAATGAATGTTTTAATAAAAACATTACCAAATAACTATAAAGAGGCATTAGAAAAAGGAAAATTTTCCATTGAGGATGGTTTTATATATTACAGAAAAAAATTAAGTAATGTAATTGTAATTTCCCCTTCAATGAAGGAGTTAATGTTAAGTATATGTCATGATGATATATTAGCAGGTCATTTTGACTACCATAAAACATTAACCAGAGTAAAAAACACAGCTTGGTGGATTAAAATGTCTAAGGATGTTCAAAAATATGTTGAGACATGTGATTCTTGTCAAAAATCTAAAAGATTAACAGGCAATAGAGCTGGTTTATTACAACAAATTGAGCAACCAAAAGCTCCATGGGAAATAATTTACATGGACTTTGTAACAGGTTTGCCAATAGCAGGGCATAAGAGTTATAACTCCTGCTGGGTAATTGTAGATATATTTACAAAGATGTGTAAATTTATTCCTACCCACAAATAGGTTTCTGAAAAAGACTTAGCTTTTTTATGGTGGACACAAATGTTAAATATAGCAGTTTTCTCCAAAGCAATAGTTTCTGATGGAGATCCTAAATTTACTTCTGAGTTCTGGACATCACTTATGGATGTTTCAGGGTGTCAATTAAGACTTTCTACAGCACACCATCCACAAACTGATGGGCTAGCAGAAAGAATGATACAAGATTTAGAAGATATGATAAGAAGATATTGTGCTTTTGGTCTTAAATTTAAAGACAATGACAAATTCACGCATGATTGGGTAACCCTTATCCCAGGTTTAGAATTTGCATACAATAGTACAGTACATTCTGTCACTGGCTAAATTCCATTTGAGTTATGGTTGGGTTATGTACCTAATACCCCTGCTAAAACTCTTAATAAATTACCTAGATTGGATATCCATCCAGGTACTAAATCTTTTCTTCAGATGCAAGAATTATGCAGAAAACATGCTCAAGAATGTATAAATAAGGCGTTTCAGTATGAGAACAAAAGATGGGATAAATCCCATAAAGAACAAATGTTCAAAGAGGGTGATGAAGTCCTTATTTATAAACTACATTTCAATTTAAATGGTAATGTTATATTGAAGGATTTATTCATTGGACCATTTGTAGTTAAAAAGATGGTTGGTAGCAATGCTGTTGAGGTTATTCTGTATGCACCATATGATAGAAAACATCCAGTATTTCCTATTTCTCTTATAAAACCATACCATTCAAATGATACTTCTCTATTTCCAAGAAGATCAGGAAGGCATAAACAGCAACCTGAAGAAATAGTTTAAAAGGCAGAAATTGAAAAGTTACTTAAAAAGAGACACCTTACAAAAGAAAAGGGAGTTAAGTATCTATTAAGATTTAAAAAAAATCAAGTGAATATGACCAGTGGATTCCAGAAAATGAAATCTCAGATCTTAAAAATCTCTTGAAAAAATTTAAATCAAAATAATACTGGTTATTCAGTATATGTATTATAGAAAATTTAAAAAAAAATTCTATTCACTCCTTACTTTTAATTAAAATGTCTTAACATTTTTTTTTATTGTTTTTTTTGGGTGAGGGAGTGTCAGCCTAGATATCCCTAGTACTGAGTATTTGTTATACTTAAAATAAGATAACCTTAAGTACATTAAGCTAATATATTAAAAATAAGGTTAAAACAATAATATATATGATTATATTACATATATATATAATTATTACACTATTATATAGCTTATAGTAGTTTAAATAGCTTATCCATAGCCTAATAATACTTATTAAGGTGTTAATGGAGTCATAATATATTTATCTTAAGTGATATTAAGTAATTATTGACATAAATAAGCTTATATGTATACATAAATCTCATATTCAGTGAAATATACAGTATATTATGTATATTTAGATCTATAAGTGGTTTTTAGACTCTTAATAGCCTATAACCTTTGTTTTTCTGCTTATTTTAGGTCATATGGACATATCCAGTGGACTCACAATACCTAAAGAAGCATAGACAGTTATTTCAGGCACATATATCCAGTTTAGACAACTTAATCTGCTTCCTTGGATGGATTTTCACGGTTTTATGGGTTGGGATATGATTACTGGGTTAATATGGATGCTTGGGGATGTTATTGGGAGCTTGGAAACTTAATTTGCCTTCTTTATATGCTTTGAGTTTCATTATATACTCTTTGGATGAGTTATTTTACCTGTTTCTTTATGGTATCCGCTTTTGTCTGGATTTTCTATTTATGGTATGGGTCTGTGTTATCATTTATTGTGATGGAGGGTCCTTACTGGAGGTCTGGGTGTTTAATCTGCTTGAAGTGGACTCCATGGGGAGGTGATGGGCTCTCACAGTGCTGTAATTTCCGGGGATATCAGTGACATCATCTGGATTGAAGTTCTGTGCACTCCAGTGGATTTTGGTATAAGTAAGGGAGGATTTTGACGGTTATTGGACATCACTTACATACTAAAATTCAAATAAACATTATAACACAATTATTATTATTCAAAAATATATTATAAAGCCTTAATAAATTGATATTATCTTTATATAAGCTTTAACTATATTCTATTCATCTATTTTACACCACTAGCACACATTTAAATCTAAATATTGTGAGTTTTATTTGAGTATAACTATTTTATTAGTCTTCCCCTGAGGTTTAATCACTAAATAAATTGTCAATAAATAGTAGGACCATTAATAAATACTATTAAATCATACTTATATACTAGATACACTGACATATTTCCTCCTGTACGGATTTGTGACTTACATTTTCAAATTTGACACTACCACCAGATGGTTTTAGTTGTGGTAGTACAGGGTAGGAATGAGATTCACTTTTGCCAATGAAAGGATTATTATTATACTGTGTATACTTATTATTATCCTGGTTCATTAGTAGATTGACAGTTTCAATCTCAACTTTAGTCAATCTTTGTAGCAGCTCAGAGACACTTTGAATTGTCTGGGCAAAAGATAACCTAGTAATTGATTCAGTTTTCAATAAAAGTGCTTCATACAATTTTTCCAACTCACAGAATTTTTTTGAAAGTTCACTATATTTTTTACTCAATGAATCATACTTAATAGTTAGAGACAAATGTTCATTTTCTAATTCTTTATTATGTGTTTCCAGTTGAGAAATGTTCAATGTTGAGGATAAAATTGTATCACTTGTGAGCTTAACTGTCTGTTCCTCACAATCAGTCATTATATTCCACAATGCTGAAACAATTCTATGGACAGTTGGATTATTGTTAAAATACTCCATGTCTTCCTTCTCAATTCTCTCACTATCTTGTGAACTTCTCATCTCACTAGTAAGTGGTGGCAACTGAAGATTAACTGTATTATTATTATAAATAGTACTGTTGTTATTGACAAAAGATAAGTCAGGTGTATCTACATCAAAACCTAATTTTCTTAAGTCCTCCTCTCTTTTTTGCACAGATTTGACATCAATAATATTACCTACATTGTATTTATCAGTATTGTGTTCAATCTGAGAGGGTAATCTTCTTACTACGGGATTTGTGTGAGACCTGATTTTTGGCGCTTTTGTTTTCCCTTGTAGGGGTGAACTGAGGAAGTCTGATGAGGAGGAGGATGCCTGTTGCAGCTGTGACTGGACCATTGTTGATGGAACCAATCCCACTTCCATCTGTCTACTAGGATTTTCTCCTGGAAGTGATGTGACCCTCCTGGAATAGGGGGTTTCTGACTTGGCTGGCCTCCTTTTAGCTCTTCCAGTGATTGATTCATCTGCTGGAATCCTACCTTGCAATTGTTCTGCAATTGCTCTACCTCATTGAGCATGAGAGACTTTGATTCCTCCAACTTCAGGACCTGTTTTTCAAGATGGGATAGTTGATCCTGCAGAGGAGGAGACGTCTTTTTTATGGTAATCTTTTTTATGAGGGTGTCTTTTTCCTCTATACTCATTTTCTCTGGCTGGGGGTATGATTGACCCTCCATGGTTATGTCCTGGAGCAATGTTTTTGTTAGCTTTAGACCTGGTATTATAAGCAGGCTTTTCACTTACATTGTTCTGGGGAGCACTTATATTGATAAGAACAACAATATATCACGTCTACAGAAAGAAAAACTTATTGGAATTAGTAGATTAAAAGTATTAGCAATGTTATTACTAATAAAAAGCACTGGAGCTTACCCTGAATTTAAATCTTTATTTATTTAAATAAAATGTAATAAAAATTCAAAAAAATCTGTTAAAAATAAAATAATAAGCTTAACTAGACCTTTATAAGAGTGAATTTTTAGCTTACAAATCTTTAATCAAATACCAATTTAATTGTGTGTTATATTGGTGACCAAATATAAAGTGAAATTGGATTTATATTGGGTACAGTTACTACTGTAAAAACCTAATTTTTATTATAAAAAATTAGTAAACTTATTATAAGGGTTCTTTTTCAAAATCACTGAGTTATGGTGACCCACTAATGTGCAGAAGACCCAAATATTTGGGTTATTTGAGCTATACTAAAGTAAAAATCACATCCCAAGGCTTATACTAAATAATAAGTAAAAACTAAGGAAAAACCCCCAATTGTCAGTGTATCTAATACATAAGTATGAATTAACAGTATTTATTAATGGTCCTACTACTTATTTATAAATGATTTAGTGATTAAACCTCAGGGGAAGACTATTAAAATAGTTATACTGAAATAAAACTCACAATACTTGGATTAAATGCGTGCTAGTGGTGGAAAATAGATAAATAGAATATAGTTATAGCTTATATAAAGATAAAATCAATTTATAATGGCTTTATAATAAATTTCTGAGTGATAATAATTTTTTTTAAATGTTTATTTTAATTGTAGTAAGTAAGTGATGTCTAATAACCGCCAAAATCCTCCCTTACTTATATTAAAATCCACTGGAGTGCACAGACCTTCAATCAAGATGATGTCACTGCTATCCCCAGAAATTACACCACTTTAAGGGCCCATCACCTCCCCATGGCGTCCACTTCAAGAAGATTCAACACCCAGACCTCCAGTAAGGACCCTCCATCACAATTAATGATAACACAGACCCATACCATAAATAGAAAATCCAGAGAAAAGCAGATACCATAAAGAAACAGGTAAAATAACTCATCCAAAAGGGATAAAATGAAACCCAAAGCATATAAAGGAAACAAATAAAATGTCCAAGCCCCCAATAACATCCCCAAGCATCCATATTAACCCAGAAATGACCTCCCAACCCATAAATCTGTGAATATCCGTCCAAGGAAACAGATTAAGTTGTCCAAACTGAGTGTATGCGCCTGAAATTGATGTCTATGCTTCTGTAGGCATTTTGAGTCCACTGAATACATCCATATGACCTAAAATAAGCAGAAAAACAAATGTTATAGGCTATTAAGAGGCTAAAACCCACTTATAGACCTAAATATACATAATATACTGCATATTTCACTGAATAAGAGATTTATGTATACATATAAACTTATGTATGTCAATAATTACTTAATATCACTTAAGATAAGTATATTATGACTCCATTAACACCTTAATAAGTAATATTAGGCTATGGATAAGCTATTTAAACTACTATAAGTTATATAATAGTGTAATAATTATATATATATGTATTATAAACATATATATTAGTATTTTAACCTTATTTTTAAGATATAAGCTTAATGTACTTAAGGTTTTCTTATTTTAAGTATAAGAAATACTCATTCATAGGGATATCTAGGCTGACAGCTAATATGTCTGAAGACACTAAATTTGATGTTGAATCTTGTGATTCTTGTCAAAAATCCAAAATACTGACTGGTAAAATAGAAGGATTATTACAACATATTGAAGAACCTGATTCTCCTTGGAAAATCATTAACATGGATTTTTTCACTGGTATTCCTGTAGCAGGTAAAGACAGTTATAACTCTTTTTGGGTAATAGTGGATAGATTCACCAAAATGTGCAAATTTATTCCCACCCACAAAGATGTATCCACAAAAGAATTAGCTTTCTTATGGTGATTTATATATGTTAAATATTATTGGATTTCAAAAAGCCATTATCTCTGATAGGGACCCAAAATTTACATCTGAATTTTGGACATCTTTGATGGATATTTGTGGTTGTGAATTAAAATTATCTACAGCTCACCATTCTTAGACTGATGGTCTAGCTGAGAGAATGATTCAAACTCTGGAAGATATGATTAGAAGGTATTGTGCCTTTGGATTAGAATATAAATAAAATTACAGATTTACTTGTGACTGGGTTACTCTCTTACCAGGTCTTGAATTTGCTTATAATAGCACTGTTCATTCTGTCAATGAGAAAAAGCCTTTAGAGCTTTGGTTAGGTTATGTCGCAAACACTCCTGCTCTAATTCTCAATAATAAATTACCTAAGTTGGAACTACACCCTGGCGTAAAATCTTTTATGCAAATGCAACAACTATGAAAAAAACATGCTCAAAGCTGTATTGATAAGGCATTTGAATATGAAAAGAAAAGATGAGATAAATCCCATAAAGAATACACATTTAACAAGGGTGATGAAATGTTTATATCTACTTTACATTTCAATTTACAAGGCAATCACAAATTAAAAGATCCTTTTGTGGGACCATTTGTTGTTAAAAGAATGGTTGGAGATAATGCAGTAGAAGTTGTATTGTATTCTTTATATGATAGAAAACATCCTGTTTTCCCCATTTCCTTGCTTAAATCTAATACTTCCAACAGTGACTTATTTCCCAAAAGATGGGAAAGACCTAAGAAAAACCCTCAGGAAGTCATAGAAACTGCAGAAATTGATAAAATTCTTAATGATAGAACTATCACTTCTGAAAGGGGTATTGAATATTTATTGAGACATAAGAACAAATCATCTGAATATGATGCATGAATACCTGGAAAAGAAATTTTAAATCTTCCTACTTTGTTAAAAAAGTATAGAAAGAAAAAATCTTAGCATTTTTTTCTTTTTTTTAGGGTGAGGGAGTATCAGACAGTCTATCTCAGGAGCCCAGTAATTTATATAATAAATTCCTGAAATCTTGTAAGGGAATAACATTATGTATTATGTAGTTACAATAAATTATTTTATTAAAGAATATAATTATATAAATATTTTATGAATAAGTAAAATAATTACTATATTTAATTTTATTATTAAATAAGTTTTTTATTACATAAAAAACATTATATTCTATAAAATCATGGCACATTTCTATGTATTTAATATTTCTAAAAAATTAATAAATTAATTATTATTTTATAAGCTTAATAATATTTAACTTATAATGTAATTACAAATTAATTAATATAATATATATACTAAATACAACTTATCATATAATATTATCCATAAATATTAAGTTCTTCTTTGACCCTTAAGTGTGTCACTAAATTTACTAAATAAATTAAAATACTTATTTTTATATTCTCACTCTAAATAAGTTATTTTATTAATTTGATTAAACTAATTAATTGTTTCAATTAAATTACTTGAAATACTTAAAACAATTAATTTAATTTTCTTTATACTGAATTAAGAAGTACTATATACATTAAAGTGTGAAAATAATTCTTTTTGTTTTAATTAAACCTTTTATGTTTATGGTTCTCTTGGTCTAGAAGGTTTATATGAAGGTTCTATGAGGATTCTAAGTAGATTTTTGGACTTTCAAAGGCCAGGTACATACTTCTTTATCCTTTTGATTATTTAACTCAATTTAAAAGAGGTAGTGCTTCAGGTATTATTATAAATTATATCTTTAGAATTACAGGATTGTAAATACTAATGGTATAAAGAATAGTAATAAATTTGATTTAACTCATGCGTTATATAAATTGGTAAGTAAGGAATGACTCGAAAGGTACAAAAATGGAGGGCCTTTTATAGGCAAAATGTGAGAGATAAAAACATGGAGTAAACACCACCTAATAAAAGGGTGTGAGAGGAAAAAACCAAATATAAAAGATATACTAAATGGTGCGTCAATAAAAGGTATCATTTTTATTTGAAATAAAAATTGAGTTCCTGTAGATTGTCACACTTAGTATAAAACATTTAATTTAAAATGTTGTTTTAACGGAAATTTAAATTTCTTAATAATGGAATTTGAATTTTTTTTCCCCCTTTTTTTTAAATTTTTTTTTAGATTTTATTATATTTTTAATACTATTTTTATTCCCTTCTCAGCTGTATTATTGAGCACGGTGTTAGGGAGTAAAAATGTATGGGACATTTATTTTTATTAATTATTAAAATTACTTAATTTACTTAGCTATTTTTTTGTAAGTAAAACATAATTAATTAATAAATAATTAATTATTAATAAGGATTTAAAAGGCATGGCTTCATCTCAGTAAGATAATTAATTATTTTACTGGATAAGTCTAGTAGCCTGGCTGACACTCCCTCACTCTAAAAAATAAAAAAATGCTATGATTTTTTCTTTTTATACTTCTTTAGTATATTATGAAGATCCAAGAATCATATTCAGATTATTTATTCTTGAATCTCAATAAATATTCTGTAATTTTTTCAGCAGTGTCTATTCTGTCATTCAGAATCTTATCAATTTCTGCTGTCTCAGTTATTTCATTAGGGGTTTTATTTGGTCTTCCCCTCCTTTTTGGAAATAAATCACTATTGGATGTGTAAGGTTTCAAAAGAGATATTGGAAAAACAGGATGTTTTCTGTCATATGGAGAATACAAAATAACTTCAACTGCATTATCTCCAATCATTCTTCTGACAACAAATGGACCAACAAATGGGTCTTTCAATTTGTTATTACCTTGTAAATTGAAGTGGACTGTAGAAATAAACACTTCATCACCCTTTTTAAAAGTGCATTCTTTATGGGATTCATCTCATCTCTTCTTCTCATATTCAAAGGATTTTTCAATACCTTTTTGAGAATGACTTCTGCAAAGTTGTTGCATTTGAAGAAAAGATTTTACAACAGGATGTAAATCCAATTTAGGTATTTTATTATTGAGAATTCAGGCAGGAGTATTTGGAACATATCCAAGCCGGAGCTCAAAAGGCTTTCTTTGAGTAACAGAATGAGCAGTGCTATTATAAGCAAATTCCAACCCAGGAAGTAAGTTAATGAGTGAATCTGTCATTGTCTTTATACTCAAGGCCAAAGGCACAATACCTTCTTATCATGTCCTCTAAAGTCTGAATCATTCTTTCAGCTAATCCATCAGTCTGAGGGTGATGGGTAGTAGAAAGTTTCAGATCACAACCACAAACATCCATCACAGACATCCAAAATTTAGAAGTAAATTTAGGGTCTCTGTCAGAGATTATGGCTTTAAAAAAACCAGCAGTACTAAACATATGAGACCATCATAAGAAAGCTAATTCTTTAGTGGAAACATCCTTGTGAGTAGGTATAAATGTACACATTTTTGTGTATCTGTCCACAATAACTCAACAAGAGTTATAACTGTCTTTTCAAGAAATTGGTAATCCTGTTACAAAATCCATGTTTATTATCTGCCATGGTGCATCAGGAGGTTCAATATGTTGCATTAATCCAGCTCTCTTACCAGTCAATCTTAATGATTTTTGGCAAGAATCACAAAATTCAACATATAATTTGGTGTCTTTAGACATATTAACCCACCAAGAAGTGTTTTTAATTCTGACCATTATTTTTTCAAGATCAAAATGTCCAGCTAATATGTCATCATGACAAATTTTCAAGAGAATTTCTTTCATAGAAGGAGGAATAACATTGACATTACTCAACTTTCTTCTATAATATAGATATCATTCATCAATTGAAAATTTTCCTTTTTCCAAAGCCTTTTGGTACTTTGATGGAAGGGTTTTAATTAATTCTTGCATTGAAGCATTCTTTGGATCATTTAATATGGTACATAACTTTTTAAAGTCAGTGTCCTTATCATATGAATCCAGAATAAGCTGTAATAGCTCTTCCTCTATATCAAACACATATATCCCATGAATATGAATAATTTCATCCTCAGGATCATAAGCAGGATTAGAGTCATCATTTGGTAAAGGTAATCTTGATAACATATCCACATTTTAGTGAACAATACCAGCCCTATGAATAATTTTCATTCTCCCTCTGTATTCCTGAACAGCTAACTGCCATCTAAACATATGTCTGTTAGGTGTTTTCAAGTTTAAAAGGGATTTAACTGCACTTCAGTCAGTGACAAGTTCAAATTTCTGGTCATCTAGGTAATAATGTAGCTTTTCTAGAGCCCTGTAGTATTACCAAGACACCTATGAATTACCACTTTATGTATCCCCTCTTGTTGGACTGACTGTTCACTATCCGGGTTCCTCTCATCCTGGGAAATAGTAACACCTAAAATGCCAGTCCATAATGAAAATTTTTGTGCCTTCCAAGCGGTTTCCCCATCTCATCCTCTGAGACTTAACATTCAAGCTGAGTGGTACCATATTTCAATTCACTATTTCTCAAGGTTCTTGAAATATAACAACATACTACTTCTGATGCTTTATCATTCATCACTTGATTTTAATGGAGTGCAGCATCAAGACCAACAAAATTGGCATCAGTGTACAAAACAAATGGTTGATTAAAGTCAGGTAAAGCAAGAATTGGTGCTGACATCAAACAGTGTTTCATAGTGTCAAAAGCTCTCTGTCTTTCACTATTTCAGACAAAAGCAACATCCTTTCTAGTCAATTGGGTAAAGGGTAATGCTGTGACTTGGTAATATCTAATATACTGTCTATAGTATCTACACATTCCCAAAAAACTCTGGAGCTCTCTAACTGTGGTAGGAGCCTTCACCTGTTGTATGGCTTCCACTTTGCTTTGTCCAACACCTATTTGTAACCCTGAAACAACTTGACCAAGTACTTTAAAGAATGAAAACCATATTTTCATTTTATCAAAGCAAGTGTCATATTTATTCCATCCATTTTAAGGAACACTTTACACAAGTGGTTAATATGGTCCTCAAATGTTTTTTGAGAGTATAATGATATCATCAATATAAACCATCAGCCATCCTTCAATTATCTCTTGATGGAATGTGTTATCCAAAACTTTTTGAAAAACTGAAGGGGCATTTTTAGGGACAAATGGCATCCTAACATACTTATAAATACCCATATGAGTAGCAATAATCAGAAAATTCTGGGAATTATTCTCAACAGGTACCTGGTGATATCCTTTGTTACCATCAAGACAGCTGATATATTTAGCACCTTGTAAGGTAGCATGTATAGAGCTAATTCTTGGTAAAGGATAGATATCATCAACAGTATAAGTATTTAATTCTCTATAATCACCACATAACCTGGCTTTGTCTTTCTCATAAGAAATTAGGACAGGTGAGATGACACAATATTTAGGTGTTTCAACTACCTTTTCAATAATATTCATTTTTAAAAGGGTAGAAATATTGTCTTCAATATCTTTTCTCTTTGTGGGAGAAGCAGGATAAGGCTTCTTCTTTAAACTAGGTGGTATTTCAGTTAATGGACAAGATAATGAAAGTTTCATTTCTTCTTTAACCAATCCTAGTTCATGTGACCCATGAGCAAAGGCCATAGGAAAAGATTTTATCAATTTAATGATGGAATCTTTATCCTCACCAGAAAGTTGTTCTCCAAAAGAAGCATTGTCAATTTCAGACATAAGGGAATGCATTTCTTTTGTAGATCTTCCTTTATATTGAACCACAGAATTACATGTGTTCAATTCTGGTTTTAATAATTTTTTGGGGGAGGAAATCTTAAATTTTCTCCTCCCATCCATTCCCATTGTGAAACATTGGTTTGAAGGATCCAATTTTATGCCATACTTGGTTAAAATATCATTTCCTATAATAAACCAACTGCTTAAGTTATCATTTTTCATGACAACAAAATCACAAATAGCTCTTACAAAACCATGGTTATATTTAAAAACACTGTGGCTTTGTATTTACTAATGGGGGACAAAACAGAGCCATAACCTCTCCAATTTTCAGAAATGATAGGCATAAGTTTTGATTGATAGTCTTGATCCACTGAAGCAAGTGTTTTTTCAGATACTACACTTACTCCAGCTCCAGAATCCAGAACAACTTCAATGCTGGTTCCATTGATCAAGACTGGTGCCTTGAGAGGGGCAATAACTATTGAGCTATCCTTAATGTTCTTTATGATATCAGAATCCTCAACTGTAGATAAATCATTATTATCAATATCAATAGTATTTAAGTAATGAATATCATCTTCCAGCATCAAGATTTCTTGATGAGATTCATATGAAATATTGCTGGCACAATCACTTGAAGTATCATCCAGTGCTATTGTGTCATCAGCATGCTTCTCAGTTTTTTCAACAAGATTAATATTCTTTTCAAAGACATGGCCTTTCTTCCAAGGCTTGTTGCACTTGAAGAAAGTGTTTGTTGCATACTTTTTAGGTGCAACAGGGGCAGAAGGTTTACCAACCTTTTCCAGAGGTTTCTGTTGGTAAGAGGAGGGTTTCTCCAAAGGGGTTCTAGGAATGAATCTTCTGGCATCATACTTGTTGTTTAGAAAGATCTCATTACAAGTATTAATGAAGGAAGAAGGTTCTCTGGAGAACTCAGTACTAGCCACTATCAAGTCTCTCAAAGACATTGGTAATTTATAAAGAATCCTGTCCATCCATAACTCAAACTCCATATTTGGGTCCATTGCCCTCAAGATTTTTACAAGTTTCATTAAAAACTCAATAGGTTTATCAGTAGAAGAGCTATATCTAGTTTCCTCATACTGCCTTTTTTGAGCCATCCTAAACTTGGAGCCACCAAATTGTGCTTTAATCAAGTTCTTACAATCTGCCCAAGAGTAGTCATTCCTATCCAAGAGAACAGATTCATACCACATTAGGGCTACATTGGTAAACAAAGAAATTAACTTAGACACAATTTCCTCATCTGGGAGTTTGTAAGAATTTTTCAAGTTATCAATTCTGCAAATGAATTGCTGCCAATCAGAAGAAGAATCACCATCAAATGTTGGATACTGGTCAAGTTTTGGCCAATTCTTTTGATTTGAAGGAGTCTCCTTAGTATTAGCTTGTTTCTGAGTAAGAAGCAACTGTAACTTCTTTAATTGTGCAGTAATCTCATTGTTTAATCCTTCTGTTGAAGATCCAGGTGCATCATCAATTTTTGATGGAAACTCAGTGGTATCAACAGGCATTTTGGAACCTAATTTTACTTTAAATGAACTAGAAACAGGTAAACTTGTAGCATCCTGTACCATATGTTCCTTCAAAGAAATGTCAGAATATTTTTGATCATTAAAAATTGAATTCAATTTCTCTTCAATGGTTGTTAGTCTGGTTTTCACTCATGGAAGACCAGATAAACTCTCATTGATTGTTGCAAAAGATAACTGGTTTTTATTTTGAAAAGATGAATCATGATCACTTAATCTTTTCAGGTTCATCTTATCTACCTCTAGCTCCTGGAAACAGATAGACACAGTATCTTGTAGTTTAGACAAATCATTTTTGATATTTTGCCATAAAGAAACTTTCTTTTCATGAGTTACTTTTTAATGAAACAAATCATCAGTAACTCTCTGTAACTCACTCCTCAATGCTTGATAACACTGTTCAGTTAACAAAATATTATATTTCTGAGTCAATTGCATGTTGTTCATTATATGATTTTGTTTAGCAATAATATCCCTCAAATATTCATCATTAATTTTTGCTCTATCTGGAGTGTTTCTCAATAAAGAAACAGAGTGACTTTCCAGATTCTCATAAAACCCAGGATAAAGTGTTTCATCAATAATATCCATATCAGGATTTATCATTGAAGTAGAAATTAAAACTAGAGGATTAGATACATTAGAATATTGAGTTATTTGTCTACTCTTATCAGCCTCTATTGGTCTCACAGTCTCATCTCCTCTTCCAGAATTACCTGAAGGAACTGAATCAGCAACAAGAAATGGTACTTGAGATTCAATAGAGGGGCTCACCAAGGCTTGGGAAAGATCTGAATATTGTTTTTTTCTTTTTCTGCCTCCTTGATAAGGGTGAGGAGGTGTGGGGTTGAATTGACTGGGTCTTGACGGACCTGCCTGAGGCATTTGAGTCTGCTGATGTTGAGACAAATAATCCCACTGGGTTTTTAACCAATCCCACTACCACTTTGATACTTTCACATTTTCTGGTTGCTGGGGAGCCAATTGTGGAAGATCCCTGGGGGAGGATGTCTCCTCTTCTCTTGAAGAAAGGCATCTATTTTTCTTACCTTTTCTTCTAGTGCATCTGTTCTTGATCTCAGTATTAAGTTCTCTGTTCTGAGTTCCTTTATGTGGGTGGAGAGGTTCTTTACTTGCTGAGTTAGAGGCATTTTTTGATTTTTAATCCTTTGGGAAGTCCTTCTGGGGGGTTGATGGAAGGCTTTTGTCTCTGAGCATTTGTCTCCACTAGTATTTTCACCTCCTCCATTTCCACATCCTGATTGGTCCAATGATTGATTAATTTGAGCCAATTTTGTAGTCAAGGGAGAACTTACAGAAGTAGCTTCATCATAATCAATCAGATCCAATTCCTCTTCACAGGTAGCAGAAACACCTTGATCAGTCATTTTTTAAATTTAACCTGAACTGAGGGAAGAAAATATTAAGATGTATTAGTTTTATTTTTGCTTTTATTAAAAGAAAAATAATAATAAAATTTAAAAAATCTTCAGGACAAAAATCAACTGAAATAATAATCACAATTTTTATTAATTCAAAATAATTTTATAATCAGGATTAAATGAAATCAACTGAAGAAAATTAATTTTTAATCAACAAATTAAATTTTGATAATTATCAGGATTAAAATCAACTGAAGGATATTTAATTACAAGGACTTGATGTCAACTGAAATAATTTTAATATAATTTATTTTTATTAATTTTAAATATTTTATTGGTAGGACAATTTATCAACTGGAACAATAATATTATTTTAATTTATCAGGACAAAGTCAACTGAAAAAAAAAATATAATATAATAATTAAAAAAAGATTTATATTACTTCTAGGACTAAGAACAGTATAGTTCTATCTTTTTCAACTAGGAAAATAAAAATTCTAATTGCCCAGACACCTCCCCCTGTAAAATGAGCAAATTAATGCCACTTACAGAGTGCTGAGTAAAACAAAATACGTAAACTATGAAAAGTGCAAAGTGACCCACGAATAGTAATCAATATAATTACCACAAATATATATTACTATTGTCCTTATATAAGCTTAATTTTTGAAGCCTGGTTCAATTCCTTTTTTCAGCAAAAAGATAAGTCACATGACTGATGACGTTTGTGCTTTTTGTTGTCCACTTGTCCTTATAGGTCCCTTGGCCTCTGGCCTCAAGTTATTGATGCGCCATTGAAAATTTGGAAAGGGTCCCAACTGTTGATGGGTCTCTTGGTCTATAAGGTTTATATGAAGGTTCTACAAGGATTCTAAGTGGATTTTTGGACTTTCAAAGGCCAGGTAGGTATTTCTTTATCCTTTTGATTATTTTACTTAAGTTAAAAGAGGTAGTTCTTCAGGTATTATTATAAAGTATATCTTTAGAATTATGAGATTTTAAATACTAATGGTATAAAGAATAGTAATAAATTTGATTTAACTCATGTGTTATATAAATTGGTAAGTAAGTAAGGAATGACTCGAAAGGTACAAAAATGGAGGGCCTTTTATAGGAAAAATGTGAGAGATAAAAACACAGAGTTAACACCACCTAATAAAAGGGTGTGAGAGGAAAAAACTAAATATAAACAGAGTATGTGAAATATAAAAGATATACTAAATGGTGCGTCAATAAAAGGTATCATTTTTATTTAAAATAAAACTTGAGTTCCCATGGATTGTCACACTTAGTATAAAACATTTGATTTAAAATGATGTTTTAATGGAAATTTAAATTTCTTAATAATGGAATTTGAATTTTTTTTCTTCTTCTTTTTTTTTTTTTTAGATTTTATTATATTTTTAATGCTATTTTTATTCCCTTCTCAACTGTATTATTGAGCACCGTGTTAGGGAGTGAAAATGTATGGGACATTTATTTTTATTAATTATTAAAATTACTTTATGTACTTATCTAGTTAATTGTAAGTAATAAATAATTAATTATTAATAAGGATTTAAAAGGCATGGCTTCATCTCAGTAAGATAATTAATTATTTTACTGGATAAGTCTAGTAGCCTGGCTGACACTTTGTATCTATTTGTAATACCTGTTTTGGATTTTCTTTCTCACAGTTCTCAGGTATCACACTCATGTAGTTTTTAATTATCTTAAATTGTTTTGTTTTGGTATTTTATGGTGGGAAAATATTTCTTTAGTCATGGGTATAATTTACTGTTTCATTTTTCTTATTTTATACATTTCAATTAAAATTAAATTACTTGTTTTTTTCACATTACTATAACTCTTTGTAGATAAACTTGAAACACCCCAGATGGTACTCTTGCCTATAAAAGGGCTTTGGAAACCTCTCTGGTAATTATCACTTACATTACACATTTTTATATAAAACTTACAATACATTATCTTTATTATTATTAGCATTATAATTCTAATATTAATACTCAATAATAATTCTAAGGTTGCTCTAAGTCTATTAATAATAAGTTTTAATTGCCATGCAGAGAAGAAATTTCTTACTTAAAATTTATATCTTTTACCAATAAATTAAAACTCACTATTGTTTTACTTCTCATAAACTGTCTTTGTACTTGTCTTATTTTGGTTTAATTATTTTATTATATTTAATATCTTTATTTCTCTCTTTTGTTGCTCCCCTTTAGTTCTTCCTTTTCCTCTGTTCCCTTTCCTTCTTCTTCCTCTCCTTCTTCTAGACAATCTGCTGACAAAAACCCTTTAGAAGTGCTCCCCAGCCTTTTATAACTGAGCCAGGCAGGCCGCCTAGAAGCGGCCAGACCTCCCTGAAGTCAGAAAATCTCCAAAAACCTCCAGAAAAGCCCAAAATACTTAGAAAAATCAACCACGACTACTAAAACCCTTAAAACACAAAATTAAGCTATGACAACCTAGTGACATAAAATATAGAGCCAAATTAGCTATACTTAATGGTACCAAGCACTTAACCCTAAGATTTAAGGTTAGCCCGTAAAACACAAAAAACAAAATTAACAGCTATCTTTTAGAAATGAAAAATGAGGAAATGACCCCTTAAAACTTAGAATATGAAAAATGTCAACATGACATAAAATATAGAGAAAAACCGGAGCTATCCAATGGTAGTACTCACATCCCTGCAGTCCCAATATTTTCTGAATAAAACCAGAAAAACACCCAATTATTCAAACAATGTCAATTAAGACATACCAAAACAGCACCAAACAGCCCAAAAAAGGCCTCTGCCAATATTGGATGACCACACCATTGTAGAAAATCCTATAGTACTAGCTATAGGCCTTGACCAAGGGAGTTGGAGAAAACCCAGATAGAAAATCCCCTGTCCCTTCAGAAAAATAAAGTGAGATTTACCTGCTACAGTAAATTGGTTCCTGTTTGCTAAAGCCCCTTTTCCAACACACTTGACTGCATGATGAGCCAAGAAAGTAGTCTCCAGACAGACTACCAAACCAAAGAACTGAAATGTAGACCAATTTCCACACCAGAGAAATAAATGATACTTGATGTAGGTTGCAAATCCACACCAGAGAAATCAATAATGCTTGATATAGCTTGCAAGACTATACCAGAGAAACCAGTTGCCAATTTAAGTTAAATGAAGAACTCACCTTGCAACAAACACAGCCAATTGTGGCCAAAAAACAGTGAAAACTGAGTGAGGAACAAGGATATCACCTCCAGATGGTTGTATGATAATTAAAGTTTCCCCAAACTGTCTTATTCACTATCTACACACAGACAACTATCTAAAAGCCCATGCACACCAACAAATTTGGCGTTTCTGAGTGCCAAATTGCATAAAACCCCTCTAGAATTGCTTCCCAGACTTCTAGTACCAAGGCAGGCGGTCCACCCAACATTGGGATGCCCTCCTGAGGCCACCGGACCACCCTGAAGCCAGAAAACCACCAAAAACCTCCAAAAACACCCAAAATACTTAAAAAAATCTACTACAACTACTAAAACCTATAAAACACATAGTTAGGCTATAACAACGTTGAGACATAAAATGTAGAGAAAAATTAGCTCATTCTAATGGTACTAAGCACTTAACCCTAAGACTTAAGGTTAGCCCATAAAACACAAAAAAGAAAATTAAACAGCTATCTTTTTAAATGAATAATGAGAAATTATCCCTTCAATACTTAAAATCTGAAAAATGTCATCAAAACATAAAATACAGAGAAAAACTGGGGCTATCCAATGGTATTACCTACATCCCCGCAGTCCCAATATTTGCTGAATAAATCTAGAAAAACACCTAATTATTAAACAATGCCATTTAAGACATATCAAAACAACACCAAATAGACCAACAAAGGGCTCCCCTAATGTTGGAAGACCACACTGTATGTTGTGGCAACCTTCCCTAAGATCCAGGGATGTGAAGATATCTGAACCTTGGAGACTATCAATCAGCTCACTGGTCAAAGGAAGGGGATACCTTTTCTTTACTTTCAGTGCATTTAGTCTTCTGAAATCCATGCAAGGTCTTAGTAAACCATCTTTCTTCCCTGAAAAGATCACAGGGTCTGCCCAGGGAGACTTTGATTCTCTAATGAACCCATTCTTTAAATTTTCATCAATCATCTCCTTCAGCGCTGCTGACTCCAAGATTGAAAGTGGGATTATGTGGCTAAATTGGGGGGTTTCACCTGGTATCAGATCAATGGAAAAGTTGTATGGTTGATGAGGTGGCAGGGTCTTGACTTCCCCTTCTTCAAACAACAATAATAATTCCCAATAAGCTTCAGGGACCATTTCTTTGAGTCTCTTTGTTTTCTTTGAGGTCTGGGCCTTGGCTGAAATCTTGGTGGATATGTTCCAAGCTGTTGCATCACATTTCAATGCCCCCTCCAAGTCCTGAAACTTAGCATCAAGAGAAAGTGTCAGTTCTTGCGGCAAGTCTACTGATGATAATGAAACACCAGGAGACTCTCCGGGAGGGGCCAGGTGACAAATGCTCTCTCTACGCCATCCACCTTTCCATCCTTTGCCTTTTCCCATCTTTTTTGCACCTTCTCCTGTTCTTGCTGTGCTTTACTGTCTTCTGGGACCTCTTTGGCGCTCCCCAATGGTGACCCATCCCCAGCCTGCTGCTTAGAATAAAGAGGAAGCATCAGTTCTGGTGGCAAGTCAACTGATGATAACAAAATATCAGAAGACTCTCCAGGATGGGCCCCTGACCCCTGGAGGACCAGGGGGCCAATACTTTAGCACCAGTGTCCCCTCTCCTTCCCATCCGCACCTTCTTTTCGTTCCAATCAACTTGTGGGTTATTTCAGTCTAGCCATGTCATCCCCAGTACCATGTCGCACTGGTCCTTCAGGTTTGTTGCATATGTCCTGCACTGAGACTCCCTCCCATCACACAAAAATCTGCAAAAAACCTTCTATCTTACTTCTCCTCTCCCACCTGACAATCCATCAAGCATAATTAGGTGCCTAGGGTGGTCTAATTTTTCTTTTTTCATTTTATTTTGCTGTAAAAACTTGTTTGAAATAAAACAGTCTGTGACCCCACAGTCCAATAGGGCTTGTAAATTTGTTGTGACATCAAGAGTCATTAAAGGCAAGTTTAGTATAATACAATTACCATTCACTTCAATTGAATTACATGCTGATAACTCCTCTATTAAATTCCCTTTATCCTTTCTCTCTAATCTGCTCAAGGAGGGCACAACCTTCACTCCCGAGCACTGTCTTTTACCTGCGCCTTTCCTGTGCTGTCCTCCACTTCACTAAGCCTTATTTTCCCTCTGCACTCCCTTTCCAGGTGACCACTGCTTCCACACCTGAGGCACAGACCTTTGCTCATGCACCTCTGATACTCATTATCCAATAACCTCTTCCTCCCACTAGCGCCTTGTACATTTTTGGTGTCGATATCCATGGCATTTGGGTCCCTAGCACTGTCTCCGCTTGAGATGTAATTGTGCCATGGATGAGCGCCAATCCAACTGTCTGTTCATTGATGAGTGAACTCATTGTCAACTTGGATGGCCAGCTCCATGAGTCCTTGGAGGGAGGTTGGGTGAGGGTGACTAATTAGGGCATTTCTTATTTTTGATGAGAGCCCATTTCTGAAGTGAAACATGAGCCCCCCTTCCCCCCATGTTGTGACATAATTGGTGTGTCCCTGGAACTTCAACACATACTCAGAGACCGAGTTTCTTTGTTGCAGCTGATTTAGCACATGCTCTGAGGTTGTGGCCACATCTGGGTCACCAAAGGCTAATTCAAAAGCCGCCATGAACTGATGGAAGGTTGCCATCACCTGAGTGTTTTCCGAGGAGCACCTTGGTGTATGGCCTTGCCCAGCGTGCCACCTCATCTGTGAGGTATGATATTGCAAACCCAATTTTTGCTCGCTCTTCTGGGAACTGATTTCCATTGAGCAGGACATAGAGGTTAACCTGTGACACATACTGATCCGCCTGGGTGCCTTGTTTCCCTTCAAAGACTGCTGGGACCGCAATCTTTGGGCCTTTAACAAGGGGTGCTGATGTGGGGTGATATGTCTGTGCTTTGGCTTTGGCTTCAGAAGCATCCAACTCTGCTTCAGTCGGGCTGCGGTATGAGGGCTTTGACTCTGCTAGGCACTCCATAAGCCTAGCATTCTGTTCCTGAAAGTGTTCCATTTTCTCTTTCATTTCCGCAAGGAGTGCTGCACTGGTTTGGTCTGCAGGGTTCATTCTTCTTTAGTAGTATGCCAATTGAGATTGGACAAAATGTTAGGACCTGAGAAGGCAGACTACTACTAGCGCTGAGGCTAGCCTTGAAATGGGACTTACTATGCTAACACAGCAGTGAGACTAACTAGACTGACTATGTTGGGGTTTCCAACAGTGAGAAGGGTGGGACTGACTATGCTGAGTTAGCAGTCAGACTAAGAGTAACTGGATTACTATATAAGTTGTCCAATGAGGAGTGCTCCACAGTGCTTTCCCCATATAACCCCTTAATGCAATATCCCTGCTTCTGTCTCTTACAAATGCATAGTGCCCACAGTGCCCCTACAGCTCCCATAGTGCTCTTCCTCCTTGCCTCTCAATCCAAATCATAACAGAAAGGCTATCTAATGAGAGAAGGAGTAGTCTTTAGGTAGAGAAATTATTACTTGAATCAGTCATTATATTATGAACATTAGAGCCTCATATTATATACTTTCAAAATATATTGTGATATATAGCAATTTGTCTATTTTTGTGGTTGCTCTTGTCAGTGTATCTAGTATTTAAGTATGATATAATAGTATTTATTTATGGTCCTACTACTTATTGATAAATGATTTATTGATTAAACCTCAGGGGAACACTAATAAAATAGTTATACTCAATTAAAACTCACAATACTTGGATTTAAATGTGTGCTAATGGTGGAAAATAGATGAATATAATATAGTTATAGCTTATATAAAGATAATATCAATTTATAATGGCTTTATAATATATCTTTGAATAATAATAATTGTGTTATAATGTTTGTTTGAATTGTAGTAAGTGATTGATGTCTAATAACCGTCAAAATCCTCCCTTACTTATACCAAAATCCACTGGAGTGCACAGACCTTCAATCCAGATGATGTCACTGCTATCCCCAGCAATTACAGCACTTTGAGGGCCCATCACCTCCCCATGGCGTCCACTTCAAGCAGATTCAACACCCAGACCTCCAGTAAGGACCCTCCATCACAATTAATGATAACACAGACCCATACCATAAATAGAAAATCCAGATAAAAGCGGATACCATAAAGAAACAGGTAAAATAACTCATCCAAAGAGAATATAATGAAACCCAAAGCATATAAAGGAAACAAATGAAATGTCCAAGCCCCCAATAACATCCCCAAGCATCCATATTAACCCAGCAATGACCTCCCAACCCATAAATCCATGAATATTCATCCAAGGAAGCAGATTAAGTTGTCCAGACTGAGTGTATGCGCCTGAATTAGATGTTTATGCTTCTGTAGGCATTGTGAGTCCACTGGATATGTCCATATGACCTAAAATAAGCAGAAAAACAAAGGTTATAGGCTATTAAGGGGCTAAAACCCACTTATATACCTAAATATACATAATATACTGCATATTTCACTGAATATGAGATTTATGTATACATATAAGCTTATGTATGTCAATAATTACTTCATATCACTTAAGATAAGTATATTATGACTCCATTAACACCTTAATAAGTATTATTAGGCTATGGATAAGCTATTTAAACTACTATAATTTATAAAATAGAGTAATAATTATATATATGTAATAAAATCATATATATGATTATTTTAACCTTATTTTTAAGATATAAGCTTAATGTACTTAAGGTTATCTTATTTTAAGTATAAAAAATACTCAGTCCTAGGGATATCTAGGCTGACAGCTCTAATAACAGTAAGAGATTGGATTTTTCTGTGATTAAGTGTTTAAGAACATATTAGAGATATTCAGAGTCTTTTAGAGTTTGTGCATCTGTGTGTGTATTTCATATAGTATAGTGAAAAAGCAAAACACAGAGAGAATATATAGATTCAGTAGGATAAACTATTATTAGAGTTATTTTGTTGCTATAATAAGGCATATTCAAAGAGAGTGCTTCAAGAGGGAGTAGTTGTGGATACTAGCGCTTATTAAGAATAAAAATATCCAGATAGTAATATTTGTTTTTCCTTATCTTTTAACTTATCTCTCAACTTATAAACTATCTAGTCAGATATTAGTATTACATATTATTGCACTGTCTTTAAAATAAGAGTGGCAGGCACTTCTTTTTTAGAAATTAAAAAGAAGAACCAACCCATCTCGCATTATGTCTACTGCTTAGTACTTTAGAACTTTCTACAACAAGGTTGAACTTTCTCTAAAAATAGCAGCCCATCTAGCACCATTGACTGTGGGATCCATAGGTCCAACCAATTCACCAACAAGAAGACTCATTAAAGATTCAAGTTGTTTTTCTCTTGTTGCTGATGCTGTTCTTGTACTCTTGGCAATTGCACAATCTTCACAGTTGAGTGATCCAGGTGGAATTGACAAAGGAAGACCAGAACCTAAAAATTGACAGATGACTTGTTTGACAAATTTTTTACTTGCATGACCTAGTTGCTGGTGCCAATTCATGAGGGAACCTTTCATGGCAGGTGGACAATTAATAACTGCATTCTTTTTCACCATTCACAAAAATGAGGGGAGCAAGAAAGAATTTGAAGAGGGAGAAGAAGATCCAGCCACACATTCACCACCTGAGGTTACATCAGCAGTAATTAACTTGTTAGATGTTTCTTCAACATCACACCTTTCAATCAATTCTTCCACAGACACATCCTCAGATTCCTCCACTTTTGAGTTGATCCAATCAACACACTTGTTGATTTTCTCTATGTTTGCAGCTGCAATGTGGGATAAATGGATGTAGTTGAATTCATCAAGTAAGTAGTGGTTCAATTGATATGGTGTCCAATCAGTGTGAATATTGAGTTGAAGTTCTGAAGTGAGCATTTGATAAATGATGTTGAATGTCATCAGTTCAGCTTCCTGATCAGCTGACATTCTTTGATTGAGAGCATAGTCAATGGTACCAACAATGCTTTTAACTAATGCAAAGGTGCTTTTGTGCCAAAACTCCCAGTTGTCTAAGTCTTTGTTGAGCTTAGGCATGTTTTAAGTAAGATCAAAAACCAATTTCATTGCCTCTAGATGTTGCTTCATTAACAGCAGACTATTTACACATTGAGTGGAGCAGGTAGATTCATAGGAGGGAGCCAATGAGGTATTGGATGACAAAGACAATGGCATGATGTCGCAATGATGAATATAAGGCAGGAGAGTGCAAGGGGGGAATTCTGAGACAAAGGGAGGTATTCTAAGACAGGGGGAGAGGTTTTGAGGGAGAGGGACAGGTTACAAGGGAAGAGAGGGGTTTCCAAGCAAGGGGGAGAAATTCCAAGAGAGAGGGAGGATTTCCGAGGGAGAGGGAGGGTTTATGAGGGGCAGGGGACAGGTTAAGAGAGAGGGGAGTGTTCCGAGATGAATATCGTGAATTAGATACGTTGGGAAGTTTAAATTTTACCAGCGCTTAGGAGTAAGTCATTTCAGACTGCACTGGGGGGGTCTTTCGGCTACTCACGCTGCTCTTCTACAAACGTAGTGGGGTCTTGGTTCACTGATAGCTACTTACGCCGATGCAGGACAGCCCATAACCTGTTGCACGGTATCAGCCAACTGGACTCCGGAAAGAACCGGAGAACAGGAGGTACCGCTGCAACAGTATATCTACAATAATGACGAAGTACATATTCTTCCTAAGCACATAACAATATGCAGGTAATTGCTATAATTAGAAGTTTAGGTTGTCGCCAGATAAAATCCAGGTTGTCGCCGGATAACTGCCCGTCATAAATTGGTTGCAAAGTATGATGACATAAAGTTATCCCACATGGTTCGATATACACCTGGCTTTAGCTGACTTGGCGACCACCCAAATTTTAGCCGACGTAGCACCCTTCACCACGTCGGCCCAACGTCGGGGCGATTTCGTCGGCTGTTTGCACGTGGTGTCAAAAATATCCTATCTCAACAAGTTACAGTACCATAAAAGTCCCAACAGAATGAAAAATGATGTAATATTGGAATTGTTGTATGTTGAGAAGAGATAGAAATTGTCTGGGGTCTGTAGTTTAGACATTTTCAAAGGAAACTAATTCATCATTTTCTGAGTTTGCCATTGCCATTTAAAAATATTAAAAAATTAAAAAATTAAAAAAAAGAAAACATAAAAAATTTCAAATTTCAAAACAATTAAAAAAATTAAAAAAAGAAAAGAATTAAATCAAACAAATTTCAATTATCCTTGAGGTTTTTTGTAGTCGTACCCAGGAGTTCGGATAAGTTGAAAGTGGAAAAACGGGAGAGATATGGGCTGGATAGGGAAATTAAAGCAAATAGGGCAGATAAAACAATCAACTGAGCAATGAGCTGGTCTGATGTCACACGTGAGACTATCGGTATATGACATGACATGCCAACGTTTGACAGATATAAGCAAGTGGATGAAGTGGGGCGAGGGGCTGCCTGGCCAATCAGGCTCCCAAATGATCTCAAAGGGTGCCAAAACGGCGACTAACTTTACATTATGATTGTGTAAGATAGAGGGACACGTTCTACACTTAAGAAAGATTGAAGGATATCGAATCGAGGAGAATCCAATGAGATGTAATAGATGTAAGTCATCTAAAGAGACCAAGATGAGGGTGGTCAAGTGTAGGAAATTAAAATGGAATGAAACGAGGTGAATGATGGGGGAGTGGAGATCATAAGACAAAACAGAAGGCAGATGGACATGATCAAACGAAGAGGCACAAGACAGATGAGGGGAGGGATGAGCAGGTGATTCTGAGCTAGAGAGAGAGAGAGAGATGGTCTCTTTTTGGAGCTGAGACTAGCGACTGAGTGGGAATAAAATCTAGTGGGATCTCATTCATTTATTCACTCTTTCTTTTTTGTGTGTTTCTTTACTTTACTTTTCATTACTTTTCTTTTCTTTTTGTTTTGTTTTGTTTTGTTTTCTTTTCTTTCGTTCTTTCAGTCTTTCTTCAAATCTATCTCCTTCAACTATCGCCCTCCCTCGTCTTCCCAACTTCTCCCCATTCCTCCATTCCGCCATTCGTCGTCCATTGTGGCTTTGCGTTCTGTTGGGTCTTTCATTGGTCAGCGCAGTTTCCACGTGACCGCGCATCGGAGGTGTTAGGTCTTAGATTTGGGTACCCCTCCTTCCTTACCTTTTCTCTTTTAAAGCCTTCGTCAGCTTGTTATTGTCTCCTCTCTTCCTATTCTTCTTTATATGTTCTCCTTTGATTTCTTTTAGTTTCTTTATTTGGTTGGGGACTTCCTGTTTTGGTTCAGTTGGCTCATCTTCTTTTTCTTCTTCTTCTTCATTATTATTTTCTTCTTATCGTCATTATCACCATTATCATTATCATTATTATTATCACTATTATTATTATCATCACCATCATTATCATCATTATCATCATTATCATCATCATATTTTCCTATCTATCCATCTTTATCCTTTCGCTCTCATGCGACAGGCTGACTCCCCTTCTTCTAAGAGTCTCGACCGTACCCCGCCCCTCCATCTTAGCCCTCCGGATCCCAAGCGCAGGAAACTCTCGGACATGAAAGATCCCCAATCAATTTCGGTCACAAATGGTCATTCTCCTCCCTCTGATCCTACTCACACACTTTCTTCAGGCTCTCCTTCAAATAACCTTGAATCTGATAATCCTATCGATCTCCTCATCAGCAAATTTAATTCTGACCTCACCAACATCCGATCGTCTTATAAACCCATTCTTGGTGAACTTCCTTGGTCTACTTTTAGTGACATCAAGCGAGATGAAGTTGTTAGAATAATTATTCAAGGTCTTACAGAAGCCGGATATCCGTCAGTATTTTTTTCTTTTTTTTTTTAACAAGACAATGTTTTCACTACTTCATTTTATTATAATTTGTCACATTAAACATGCATTTACTCCCTTTTTTTTCGACTCCTAGTGGCGCTGCTCGCACCCTCGAAGTTGAATCAGGTTTCAGACTCGATCCGCACTCTGAAATCACTAACTTCAGGGAGAATGTCTTGTCTGGCGATTGGGTGGCTGTAGAAAATCTAATTAGACAGGAAGATGAGTCGCTTCACAGCGATATTCAAGCTGCTGAGGCCGATCAATCCTCTTTATTAGGCATCAGGTCCACTGATATCCCAGTAAGCACTCCTTAATTTATGACATCATCATTGAAACAAAAAATTATGGTTTGTTCCTTTTCTTCTCCTACTTAATGCCCCCCTTTTTCTATTTACTTGGATGCAGATGGCTCAATTTTTAATAGCCCAACAAAAATATTTAGAGCTCATTGAAATCGGAGATACCAAACGTGCACTGGCTGTTTTACGCGCTGAATTGGCTCCCTTGGCCGCCCCTGGATCTGCCTATCATAATGAGGCCGCTGTCAATCCCATTTCCACTATTTTGACCACCTCATCTGTGGCTCCAGGTCTTGCTGCAAACCACGATCGCTTCGAAAAGGATCAGGATCATGAGGACCCCGCTCTTCAAAGGCTGTGCTTGTTAAGTTCATTGATGATGTGTGGTAGCGCAGATGAAGTTAGAGAACGTGCTGGGTGGGAGGGTACCTTAGGTGGCAGTCGTGTAAGAGTCTTAGAGGAACTCCAAGGTAATCTTCATCGAGATTATCATTTATTTATTTTTTTGTTATTTATTATTATTATTATTATTATTATTATTATTATTATTATTATTATTATTATTATTATTATTATTATTATTATTATTATTATTATTATTATTATTATTATTATTATTATTATTATTATTATTATTATTATTATTATTATTATTATTATTATTATTATTATTATTATTATTATTATTATTATTATTATTATTATTATTATTATTATTATTATTATTATTATTATTATTATTTATTTTTTTATTTATTTATTTTTATTTTGTGCTGGTGTATCATTATCTCTTACTGACGTTTTTTTGTTTATCTCTGCCGGTGTAATTTGTAGAACTCATTCCTGCGGAAAATCTGTTGCCTTATCGGCGCTTGCCTCAATTGCTTGAGCAAGCAAAAGCCTATCAGTGCTTACGGTGTCTCTATCATGTTGCCAATCCTAGTATCTCTCTACTTTCCGATCATGGATGTCTCCGATCATCGTTTCCCACAGCCATCAGTCACGTTCTTATGGAACATACAGATGAGGTATGGCGGGTTGATTGGTCTCATGATGGTACTCGTCTTGCTTCTGCTGGCAAAGAAAAACGGTGCATTATATGGCGTATTCGAACTCCAAAATCTGAGCAGCAGGACATTCAATTCGTCGTTGACTTGGTTCTTGATAGTCACTCACCTCGGGTCACATGCATCGTCTGGAGTCCAGACGACACTGTACTGCTAACTGGTAGTGATAACATTATTCAAATGTGGAACACTGAGGTTTGTTTGAATGATACTCTCAACTCTGCTGCTCTTCTAGAGCCAACGATACAAAATACTTTCCCCATTATTCACCTTTTCCTTTCTCACTCAAAATTATACCGTGTTTCTCTGCCTTCGTATCTCACCACTCAATCGTTATCGTGGCATGTTAGAGTGGTACTTGTATTGCCAGTCTGAGCAAGCATGAATACGATGTATCTTCTTTAGCTTGGTTACCCGATGGGAAGGGCTTTGTATCAGGCTCAATGGATTCAAATATATATTTCTGGGTTTGTTTTTTTCTCCACATTTTTTCCCCTTCTCTTCTTTATTTCTTTCTGTAAAAATCATATTAATTAGGGTGTGAATGGAATGGAAACCAAATTTAAACATTAGGACCTCAAAGGGCAAAGAACCTTTACATGGCACACTTCACCTTCCAGGATACTAGATCTTGCCATTTCGCCAGACGGTCGACGATTAGTGGCTATTGGTTATGCTCAAGTGACCAACTCAGCCTCTACAGCGGCTGCTGTTAGTAGTGATCCTGACGAGCGAAATGAAAGAACTCAATCTTGGTCTCCTTCCAACGGTGAAACCCCTCCTGCCAACGGGGGTAACCCCCCACCACCAGTCACTCTCAAAGAAAGAAGAATTCATATTTATGATATTGTTCAGAAGCGAGAAGAAACGTCAGTTATTTTTATTCATATGTATTTGTTTGTTTGTCTATGCGTGTGTGCCATTTTGGCTTCCTTGTGTTGTACCATGTGTGGCAACGAGTCCTGGCCATTTTCTTTATTTATCTCATCATCATTATCATTAATATTTCAAAACATCACAATATTAAAATATTTCACGATTTTAGGATTTTCTTAAATGTTTCTTTGTATTTGGCTGCTGTTTTTCTTCCTGCTGGCATAAAGACCCAGAATCTAATTTATATTTCCAAATTGCGATCCTAGAGTAATCGTAGTTCCACGTGAAGTGACTTGCGTTTCAATATCTGAAGATTCTAAGTATGCTTTAATTAATCAAACACCCAATGTAATTGTTGTTTGTCATCATTTATCTTTTGATGGTCTTGAACTCATTTCACCTATCTTAACTTTTCATTCTTGCAGGAGGTTCATCTGTACTCCCTGGAAGATCGATGTCTCATCCGTCGGTTTGTCGGCCAGAAACAAGGTAAATTCGCAATAAGGAGTTGCTTTGGTGGCGCCGTTCGAAATTTCGTGCTGAGCGGAAGCGAGGATGGCAATGTATATGTCTGGCACCGAGAAAACGGTGCTTTAATCGAAGTTCTTTCGGGTCACGGTGCTGGAAGCGTCAATTCAATCGCCTGGAATCCTATTCGTCCTGCAATGTTTGCAAGTGCTGGCGATGACCATTCAGTAAGAATAGGTGCTTTTGTACTATTAAATTGGCAACTCCATACTAATCCATTGTTATTACCTGGAATATCTTTTGCAGATTCGCATATGGCAGGCACCGCACACACTTGCATCTTCCTCTATGCAAGTAGGCGAATGAATCTTCCAGATAGGAGAGGGGGCGGGGGGCGTGTTTTGTGTTTTCAAATAATTAAAAATAACGGACTTCGGAAGCTAACATACTTTGTCTGGTATGGTCACTAAATATTATCTTCAGTATTTCTCTTCGCTATATTTCTCTTATAATTCCATCTCGAACTCAGTATCACTCACTGATCGTCGCATTCATATCATTTACTTATCTGTCTTTTTTTTAGTTTCTGGTCCTTTCCTTCAATAATCTTGTGTAATATTTTGTGCAAAAGTGTTCAACGACTGCTCAGTGCATTTAGATGCATATATATATGTGTGTACGTGAACTTATCTACGTCCGGGTGAAAAATAAGTGTAAATGTAAATTTGATGATGCGAAGAAACCTTAATAGTTTGGTTTGATACATAAAATACTTAATATTTGATAGTAGTTTATTAGACGACCTTTTTTCATCTTTTTTCGTTTCTGGGTGTAATATTTTCTTTATCTCATACCTGCGTAGTAGACTCTTGTTTTTTTTTTTTTTTTTTTTTTTTTTTATTTATTTTTTTGTTATTTTTTAGAGCATGTGTGATCTTCAATCATCATCATCTTAGTTAGACGTTGCATAAATTCCCTACATGTATGTAAAGTAGAAAGAAGATGAATTATCTTTTCATCATCATAATCGTCAATATCCAGGCAGACCCAATAGATAGAGAACATATGTATAAAGGAGGTATCCTGATAAGTTAACTATAAGCACAAACAGTATAGTGAATGAATTGACACTTTCGTGGGAACTAATGCGTGAGATGATTATGCATGAGAAAGGTTTGGCTTTTGTTTCGTTAATTCACTGCAAAAAATCAAGTGGCACCTGCTAGCAGGTGCCTATCCCTATATTCAGTTTTGATTTGAGAGTAAATTTGATTTGATGTTGCGCGAGCTAGTGTGCTCATTGTTCAGTGTGCAGTCTTTCCAGAAGAATTACAGCTGAGCTGAAATTGAGTTAAGTCAAAGATAGGGATTGGCACCTGCTACAGCCAAGTCACAAAAGCTTGCGGAATTTTTGATGAAAAAATAAAAGTTTTGCCAACAAAAAAATGATTTGCCTATTCAAAAAGAAGTACCCTCGCCCTATCCCCGACACTTATGAATAGGCAAATCATTTTTAAGTGAGAACAACTTTGATTTTTTCGTCAAAAATTACGCAAGCTTTTGTGACTTGGCTATATCAGGTGCCCATGTTTTTTTTTTTCTGGTGATTGTTACGAGAAAAATGGACAGACAAATTCGAAACGGAAGGTGCAGTTTCGCAAAAAGAATCAACACATTTAGGCAGAATGCTTGATATTGGACAGAGAAATTGGCAAATTTTTGGTGAAGGGAAGCTAAGTTTGCTGTTAAATGTCAATTGAGCTGACCAAAAGTTTTGAATTTTTTTAGTAAAACTGCACCAGCCGTTTCGAATATAACTGTAACGATATGTGAGATGGTGTTAATGCTTGTTGGTGACAATCATTGGTGAAGTTTATTTATTTATTTACAGCTATTTCGGAAAAGCTTGCTGTCTTTTTGCCTTCCACTCCCCGCCAAAAACATGAGTTTAAACCGCTTTTGGCGGGGGATGTGGAGCAAAAAAAGAGCAAGGTTTTCACAATTAGCTGTATTTATTTTTTTCATAAGATGGATGGAAAGTCAAATTTTAAAGGGCGACAACCTATATTTCTAAATATACAGCTTACATCTAAAACGCTTGACACAAATTCGAGTTATTTTTTTTTTTTTGACAACTGATGATTGGATAGGGGAAATTGATTCCCCCCCCCCCCCCCCAACTGCAAAAATCAAAGATCGCACACAAACTGTCAATAAGGATGCGTCAATCCAATCATCAGTTGTCAAAAAAAAAAAGAGAAAAAAAAAAAAAAAAACTTGAATTTGTTGCAAGCATTTTAGATGTAGTTGCAGTAAGTGCATTCCTATTATACAACCTTCTGCCGTGCACAACCTATTAGACATACATTAAATACATACAGCCAGATCCGAAAAACATTGAGACAAAAATGAAAATTTTCGAAAATTTATTGACAGCCGAAAAGTTGAGCAGCGGTATTCTTTTTGACATCATCCATTCATTTCGTGACAATCAAGTTGATTTCTCTATTGTTTCGCCCCTCTTCAACATCTGAATTGAAACAGAAGTCAAACAGACTGTCACAAAATGAATTGAAGATGTCAAAAAAAACAAAAAATATATATATATATATAAAACTGCAGCTCAACTTTTTGGCTGTCAATAAATTTTCGAAAATTTTCATTTTTGTCTCAATGTTTTCGGATTTGGTTGTATTATATTCAAGCGACAACATGGATTACATTCATTCATTTGCGTCATATAATGCTGAGTATCGATGTGCTGAGTTTACCAACACTCACATTTACAACCAAAATAATGGGATTCTAACTCCTCTAACTTTGAAAAATATTGAGAATGAGTGAGCGATACTGCTGACTTGATTGAGAGCGAGATACTGCTACCTTTCTAGAGGGAACGAGACTGCTAACTTTTTTTGAGTGAAAGACACTTCTAACTCAGCAGTTTGTACATCTTAGGCACCGTCAAATATAGTTACATTAGAAATGGTTGATACAGTTTTGCGAAAAATTTAAAACTTTTAGACATAAACATTGACATTTGGCCGTAACGTTATCCTATATGCACCAAAATTTGCCAGCTGCACTGTCAAATGTCAATGTTTCTGTCAAAAGGGTTTAAGTTTTTTGAAAACTGCACAAACCATTTCTAATACAGCTATACATAGTAGGCTGTGTGAGAGAGAGGATTGTACAGCTAAATTGAAAAAGGTTGGTGCAGCTTTTCAAAATTTTGCTCAATTTACCCAGCATTTTTGGTGAGCAATAGGCTAGCGGGATGATATAATGAGGGAAAATGCTGGGTAAGTTAGGCAGAACTGTAGAAAACTGCACCAATCATTTTCAATCTAGCTGTATCATATTTATGGATTTACTATATTTAGTAATGTAGGTTGTGGCCAGATAAAATCGAGGTTGTCGCCGGATAACTGCTCATTCTAAAGTGTTTGTAGATATATATATATAGCTATTTGGGAAAAGCTTGCTGTGTTTTTGCCTTCTAGTCCCCACCAAAGACATGAGTTTAAGACGCTTTTAGCGGGGGATGTGGTGCAAAAAACGAGCAAGGTTTTCCCAAACAGCTGTATCAGTATCAGTATCAGTATCAATCAGATAACTAGTAATAATAATAATAATTTTGGTATTTCTGTGATAGAGTGCAGGTACCCTTACTCTTCACTCCTTTATTTGCTTCTTAGAAATGCAGGCCTCTTTGATAAAACACTACTCGCAGTAAAGATATCATCAACATAAATAGGAGGTTAGATTATGCATAAACAATAAGAGTCACCAGAAAAATAACATGGGCACCTGATAGCAGGTGCCAATCCCTATCTTTGATTTAACTCAATTTCAGCTCAGCTGTAATTCTTCTAGAAAGACTGCGCACTAAACCATGAGCACACTAGCTCGCGCAATATCAAATCAAATTGTGTTGGCCGGTCTTCTAGAAAGGGTGAGAAGAAGAGATAGAAACGGAGAAGAAAGGAGAAGGAGGAGAATTTAAAGGAAAAAAAAAAAAAAAAAAAGACTAATGAATTATTTAAAGGAAAATGCAACGACGATTTTTGGGACTGTTGACAAGACAAAAGTGAATGGTTTTAAAAAGGTATTATGATCAAGTAAGTATTTTTTATTCTACTTAAATATCAACTACAAATTGCTAATAAACTTAAAGCAACCTTTATTTTATTTATATAATATCTTTTATAGGACTTGTAACGTCACAAAAATAATAATAAGAGTATTTAAATTTGTATAAGTAATGTAAGTGATGGCAGCCAAAGCAGACTACCAAGGCCTTTTTATAGGCAAGGGGACCTCTGAAGTGCCAAAATTGTGTATATACAAGATAAATATTGGGGAACTCCTTTTGGTCTTGAAGATTTTTGGTGGCAATTTGTCAGCCAGGCTACTAGACTTAACTGGTAAAATAATTAATTATTTTACTGAGTTAAAGCCACGCCCCTTCTTCTTACTAATAATTAATTACCTACTTAAGCATTACTTACAATTAACTAGTTAAGTACAATAAGTAGTATAATTAATTAATGTAAATAAAATGTCCCTTACAATTTTACTCCCTAACACTGTGCTCAATGGTATAAGTCAATGGGAATAGAATTTAAAAATAAAATTATAATAAAAAACTTTAAATTAATTATATTACCTCAGTGAGAGATCTGGAATCCCGTGAAAGTAATATAATTAATTAATTATTGTGTAATTAATTGTGACAGTCCAAGGAACTCAAACTTTATTGCTAATAAATTTGATGTCCTTGTTGACGTATAATTTATTTAATTTTTATGTCATATATGTACTCCTTTCAGTCACTCTTTTACTCACATTCTTACAATACATAGTGTAAATTCTGTATATTTTATTCCCTCATGTTTTGCCTATAAAAGGCCTCTTATTTTGTGCTTTTCAAAACATTCTTTTTATCACTTACATTATTATTACACTCACAACAATACATTTATTCCTATATTTTATAATTTTAGTATTTACAACACCATAATTCTAATCTATAATTTATATTGATATCTTATAACTACCTCTTTTATTTGAGTAAAGCAATTATTTGATTAAGAAATACGTACCATTCTTTGAGAGTCCAATAAAACCCTAAAATTCCTCGTATAAACCTCGAACCAAGCTTCTAGACCAAAAGAACCCCTTGACACAATTTATGGTTTTGGACGATGGATTTGGAATTCTCAAGTCAAGTATGTATAATTTATCTTATGATTTTATTTACTCAATAGAAGAGGTAAGAATATAAGGATTATTATAATTTATAATTTAGAATCACAATAATGTAAATACTAAAAGACAAATAATAGTAATGATTTACTTTAAAGTGTTTTAATAAAATAGTTAAGTCAAGGAATGAATCAAACAGCACAAAAGAGGAGGCCCTTTATAGGCAAAAAGGAGAGAGAAAACACACGGAGTTAACAAGTATCCATAAGGGAGTATCAGCCGGTTGTCTAGAAGAAGGAGGAGGAGGAGAAGATGGAAAAGGGACAGTAGGAGGAAAAAATATAAAATATTATAAAGATTTGTAATAATAATATAATATTTGTATTTTGAGAAGAGAGGATGAGAGGACTTAAGACTTAGTGCAACTATAAGTTTTGATTTAAATTATAATATATGTATATTTGTACTTATGTTCAAAAGCGCGGAAAACACTGATAGTATTATTAAACTTAAAGCAACCTATAATTATTTATATAGTATTTAAATTACATATGTAGAACTAATAAAAATAATAAATAAAAGTAGTATATTTAAAAATATGGTTAAGTGAGTGTATAATAAGTAATGAGCTACCAGTGAGATTTCCAAACCCCTTTTATAGGCAAGAGGATCTTCTGGAGTGTTCCAATAGTAATTACAAAAAGGTAAAATAATGTGAAAGAAATAATTAAAAAATTTAATTAAAAACAATAAAAATAAACCCGTGATTAAGCAGATATTTTTTTCCATCAGATATTTCTAAAAAAGAAAAGAATTGATATAACAAATAACTATGTGAATATGGAAAATGAGAACTATGAGAAAGAAATCTAAAGAGGGAATAAAAATAGCTAAAAAAGTATAATTGAAATAAAAGGGATTATTTTCACGCTTTTATATAATCTTCATTCAGTATAAGTAAAGGTAATTTAATTATTTTAACTATTCCAAGTAATTTAATTATTAAATTAATTGAAACAATTAATTAATTTAATAAAGAAACTTATTTAACATGAGAAATTAAATTTAATCATATTAAATAATTTTTTTTAATTAATTTAGTAATTTTAGTGACACAATTAAGGGTCAAGGAAGCACCCAATATTTATGAAAAGTATTGTTAGGCTAAGATCAACTAAATGGACGTGAACTAGCTTGAAAAGTCTTTGTCTAGAAGATTTAAATGGTCCTATATGAATACTGTAGTATAAATCCAACAAATAGCAAAATATAATTCAGAATAAAGGTTTCAGTAATATAATTCTCACTATTCTTATATGTGGCTTACAATCTTTTTAGTTGGTAGAAAAATAGATTCTAATAATTCAGATACTATTCAAAAGTCTTATAAAAGTACTAATTGATATGTACTGTAATTTATTTGGTTATATTGGTTAAATTGTAATGATAAAGAATGAAGAAAACAAGACCCAAAACCTCCTCCTTTTATACACACTAAGTTCCCCAATAAATTCCTTGATGTACCATCCAATACAATGTTAATTATGCCTCAAACAACTAATAGACCTCTCCATCAACACCCCTAGTGACCCATAACATAATTAGACAAGCAACAACCACTAAAATTCTATTAATAATAAGGGAGATCCATCAAAATTAAAGAAAAGACAAAAAGAGAGTATATGCGTGAAAAACAATGATATAAAAAACTAAAGGAGACTTTTTAAGGTTAATTATAGCTTAATAATAAGGGGAATCTACTGTATAATTGGAGGGGCTAATCCTGACATTATACTACGTGAAATTCCCATCCAAAAATAACCAATATTGACTGAGAAATCACCCAAAAACTTAAAAAAGAGCGTGAGATGTGGGGTAACTACATGCAGTCCTTGGAAGGCGCTTTCACGGGTAAATCCTTGACTAAATTTAGGCAAATTTAAGCGTGGTGATGAAATTATTGAGTCAAGGGTTGATTGAATATATTAATTTATTCTTATTTCTCTAAAAGGCGCAAAACTAAACTCTCTCAGCTTAAGATTTATATACAAGTATACTGGATGACTGCGGCACAGTTGAGTGTAACCTATCTAACCTAACACCCGCCCCCTCAACAAGCCGCAGACCGCCATTGCTTTTAATGATTATTAACTATAAATAATTTTTTTTTTTTTTTTTTTTTTTTTGGATAGAAGGAAACGAAGGAGACAAGGTCTCAAAAGAAAGAGAGAAAGAAAAAAAACTCTAAAACTAGCTTTTAAACAAATCATCTAAGTCCCAGTTTCACGCAAGCTGCATTGTGTAATATTTTACCCAAGCTTTTGGTCAATACGTCAGCCAATTGGTTGCTGGTCTGTACCCACAAAAGTTCTGCATTCTTCTTAAACAGTTGTTCATTGACATAGAAGAAGTCACGCTCGACATGTCTGGTCCGTTTGTTTGAGGCTTGATCCGAAGAAATCTTCACTGTCGCTTGATTATCACATCTGAGGCCAAGTGGTTCAATAAAGCCCGTTAATTCCTGAAGCAAATTCCTGATCCAGATGCCAATTCTGGTTGTCGCACTTAGTGCCATCAGCTCTGCATGACTGGTCGATGTGGCCACACAAGGCATCCGTTTTGAACTCCAAAAGATGAGAGAACCCTGTAGTAGGATGACCATTCCTCCAGTGGATCTGGACGTTTCCCCGCCCCAGTTGGAATCTGAAAAAGCTTCAAGCTTACCAGTGAGATTTGATTGTTTACCAAGGAACAACTTTTTGTGTTTTGTAACAGATAAGTAACCTAACAGGTGTTCTAGTGCATTCCAATGCTCTTGTTGAGGACATTTTGCAAAACGAGAAAGTAGGTTTACCGAAAAGGAGATATCTGGTCTTGCACCCGTAGCAATATAACTCAGAGAACCTATAATAGAGAGATAATCTTTAGCTCGAAGAGGAATTGCACCATCAGTTGGTGTGTTCAAATGGTACTGAGTCGGTAAGGGTGTTTCTTTGCCAAAAATGGGACCATTGTGTGATGCCAGTACTCGTTCAATTAGATGTGTTTGATGGAGTAAGAAACCTTCTTTTGTTCTTGTTGTCGAGATCCCAACTATTGAGTCCAGCGAGTTTTCCCACTTGATCGACAAGTTTTTCTTGAGGCAGATCTCCAGTGTCCTTAAGCTTTCTATAGAGTCACCAGTGACTATGCCGTCATCTACATGAATCCATATAAACGTTTTGATTCGATTTTTAGTTAAGAAGTAGACACTGTTATCATATTTAGAAACTTGATAGCCAGCTTGTTGCAGGGTCCCACTGAGGTGTTGCCACCAACATCTGGCAGCCTGACAAGTTCCATACAATGCCTTTTTAAGTTTCAAGACAAGGCCATCGTTCTTCTCAAATCCCGGTGGATCTCGGACCCACAGATCTTCTTTTAACGGGCTGTGGAGGTATGCGGCAGTTACGTCAAAGGAATGAACCGGCCAATTGTTGATTGCTGCAATAGTGAGAATGAGGCGCTGCGAGACAAACATCGCGGTGGGGGCAAATGTGTCTGTGAAGTCGAGACCAGGGATTTGCTTGAAGCCTTTGGCAACATACCGTGCTTTTCTCTTTTTTATAACGTTATCAGCATCACGTTTTTCAGCAAAAACCCATCGAGCGTCGAGAATGCGAGCATTATCAGGTGGCTTGGATCTCTCCCATACATCCATGTTGGTTAGGTTTTTAATTTCTAATTCACAAGCTTCCTGCCATTCTTTCGCGTGTGTTGAGTTCATAGCCTGTTTGTAGGTCTTCGGTACCGGTAAGGCAAAGAAAGCTGAATTACGTTCTATTTCATGCGTCAAAACTTCTTGGTCCTCAAATTTGCGTTCTCTTGAAAAATCTCCTAGTTCCAAGGTAAGAGGTTTAGCTGCTGAAGCATTCACCAGATTGTGGATGGACATTTTGTTGTTGGGTTCTGTCGATTGTTGTGTCGTGAATTCAGCCCAGGCAGAGGATAAGAGTTTTTTTTGGGTTGGGTCCCAAAAAAGCCAACCTTTAGAGCCATGTGGATATCTGACCACAAAACACGGTTTGGCGCGATCATCCAATTTCCGTCTAAGTTCCTTGGGAATGTGAACAAATGCCTGCTGACCAAATTTTCTCAGTAGGTCAAGTTGCGGCTTGATGTTGAACATTGCTTCAAAAGGTGTCATGGACCGACATGTGACATTTAGCAAACAATTGAGGATATAAGCAGCCCACCAATAAGCAAAACCCCAGAAGAATTTAGGAAGTCCACTTTCGTGTAGTACAGTGCGACCCATTTCTTCTATGCTTTTGTTGAAGCGTTCAACTCTGCCATTCTGTGCATGAAAGTACGGTAGTGTCAGTTCATGTAAGATGCCCTTGGATTCAAAGAAAGTTGCCAACTTCTTGTTTTTGAATTCACCTCCATTGTCCGATCGAAAAACTTTGACATTCTTGTTTGTCTGGTTCTCTAGACGAGTGATTGTCTTGATAATGATATCCCGAGCTTCAGACTTCTGCATGAGAATGTGGCATTCACCGTACGATGTCGCAATGTCTTTGATGGTTAGAGCATACAAGCCGTTACAAAAGGTAGTTTCTTCTAAGGGACCAATTAGATCTGCCGTAATAATTTCCAGTTTGTCGGGGTCTCTTCCTGAAGAGTCAAGTAAGAATCTTCTCTTGCTTTTGCATATTCTACAGGAATAACATACTATTTTACCGGGCGGTAGCTTGTCTTGCAGGCCATGTGCCATTTTGCCATCAATCATTTGTTTCAACTGTCTGAGGCTGGCATGACCGAACTTGCAGTGCCAGTCATATAATTCGGACTCGTTTTTGCTTCGTACAATCACAGGAAATGAGATATCAGGGATGTTGAGAGGGACGGACGATTTGGCTTGTAAGGAGGTATTAGCGGTGGAAGGAGTGTCAATAACAGAAATTGTGTGTTCTGATTCACAAGTTTTAATGGTTGATGATTGTTGTATAATAGGAGAAGGAAATAGCCAAGTTCTATTCACACGTTTGGCTTGCAGTCGTACTAGTCCATCTTTCCAGAAGCTAAAGGTATCCCCAGAAGTGCTCATCAGCATTTTGCCATTTAGTAGTGCAGCAGGAGATATAAGAGTACCAATTGCTTTCGGACAGTAATGGACTGGTCCGATATTAATAATCTCCCCATGATTCCCAATAAACTGCATGGTCCCCGTGCCTGTAATAAAGTTGTTTTTGCTGTCAGTTGCTACAGTCAAAGGGATAGGACAATCCAGTGGTTTAAAATTAACTAACAGTTCATTGTTACCAGTGAGATGGTGAGTGGCACCAGAGTCTAACATGACCGTTTCATTGGAAGTCGAAGCAGGAAGAGAGTCTACCGCAACAGACGCAGCCATAGGCTGTTCATCAATGACCTCAACAATCTGAGCTTGGTTTGTCGTCACTTTATTTTGAGATTGTTGGGGTGGTAGGACAGTTCTATATAGCCTGCGTGGGTACGTTGGTCTATAGCTATCCATTCTGCCGCCTTGCTGTCGCTGTTCGGTCTGTTGGTTCTGAAAGGTGGCGTTCATAGGTACTGGCGCAAGAACAGGGTAAAAGGCCCTGTACGTTTGTGAGGGAGCAAGATGAGGGATATTAGGTCTTCTATTAGTACCAAAGGCAGGGGGTTTTCGGCAGTTAGACTGCAGGTGATCTGGAGAATTGCAATTCCAGCACAAGGGTTGACGATATGCCATCGCAGCAGGGGATTGGTCAGAGACGTTTGAATCTGTCTGTCCTAGGTTGACTTCAGCCAGTTGAGCGGTTAAGTTATTTGGTGATGTCACATCAGACTGTGCAGTCAGCGCCTTCCCTACTTTTAGACGATCCCATACATTTGACATGACGCGTTGCAGTTCCATGTAAGATGGGTATTCTCCTGAAACCTTGATGCTGAGTTCTTGGTCTTCAAGTACCTTCTCGTAGAAAATAGGATCGCTTTTGATGGCTTGCTGGAGGAGAATACCCAGGACTGTGTCCTCATTTATGCGCTGACCATGGTTTTTGAATCTGTCGACACATTCTTTGAATCTGGTGATCAGTAGAGTCGGGTCCGCAAAATCTTTCAGAGTAAGTCCTGCTAGTTGGTCCCAGGCATGTAATTGTGAGGCTTTGCTTGGGACATTGAAACGAGAATCTAGTTCTTGGTATAGGACAAGGACCGGTTTGGCATCAACAACGAGTGATCTGATTTCAGGGGCGATCGAATTGAGGATGATAGATCGGGCAATCTTCTCTTTTGATGTATTTGTATCAGAAACAACTCGTAATAAATATAGGCTATCGTCTATGTATTCGTCCAACATTATCTTGACATCGCGGAACCAGGCATCAAAATTAGATCCATCAGTCTTCAGGATGTTAGTCCAAGACTTGAGCTCTTGTTTTGCATTGGCGATGGATTGGGTGACATGTCGACGTTCGTCACGATCCCAGAATCCCAGGGATTGCTGCAGGGGGGGAAGTGGGGTGGCAGTGGAGGAAGTAGATGTCGAGGCCAGAGGGGGTTGATTAGCAGAAGTAGAGGTTCGATGTGTAGAGGGTTGTCCAGCAATCGGGCGACTGGTTGCTGAAGTAGAGGCTTGAGTGTTGGTGGTCGATTGGTGTGGTGGGAGTAGAGTTTGAAGACATGATTGGATGCGTTTTTTTTTTTTTTTTATTTTTATTTTTTTTATTTTTTTATTTTTTTTATTTTTTTTTTAATATATGTAAGATAAAGTAAAAAGAAGACGAGAGGAAGAAGAAGACGAAAAAGAAACTTTCGGATTAAATGCGCGTCCGCACTTAAAATTCAGGATCTGGCCAAGATGCTGACCTAATCGTTGAAAAGAGGAAATAAATAAAAGATGAGTGAGACATGAAGAAGAAAAAAAACGAGACAGACACGGGAAATGAAACAAGACGAGGATAGAGAGAAAAAGGAAAGAAGAGAAAGGTGATGAGAAAAGGAGAAAAAAGGGAAAAGTGAGATGAAAATGATTTAAAATGGAAAGAAAAAAAAACGCGCTAATAGAGGCCCATAACCTATTGAGTCAAGGGTTGATTGAATATATTAATTTATTCTTATTTCCCTAAAAGGCGCAAAACTAAACTCTCTCAGCTTAAGATTTATATACAAGTATACTGGATGACTGCGGCACAGTTGAGTGTAACCTATCTAACCTAACAGAAATAAGGTGCCAAGAGTGAGGTTATTAATGAAATTAGTGCATATAAACAAGGTCAATGCACTATTAATTAAGCCAGGACACTAAATAAGCGCCTGTCGACTATTTTAGTGTGTTTCCCCACAGTGGGCGTAGAATGTGGGGTAATTATAGTGTGAAAAAGCTAACTTTGCTAAAAATGAAGCTATTCACACAGGAAAAAAGCAGGCAGTATGTGACCAGTACACAGAAGCCATTTCTGGCATAAAAAACACCAAATTTTAAAAGTGTTATTTTTATGCATTTAAATAGCCAAATCAATAGTCCTCAATGAGCCCAATTGATCTGTCAAAGCGCATTTTTGATATTCTCAATTTTATAGCGCATATAGTCAACTTTTAAGTGAAATAAAGCGCATTTCTTGTTTTTTGTGTAAAACAATGAATATAACAGCTTTAAGTGTACTTAAAAATTATGTAGCCTTATACTTAAGGTTCTTAAGATTACCCTAACATATTCCAACTTAATATTAAGTACATAAGACCTATAAAAGGTGGATATATGCGTGTATATAAGGTGTTATAATGGCATTTTTTGTGTATTTATCATAATTTTACTTATGTATACTATTTGTGTACTCTTATTTATTGTTCCCATGTATAGTTCATGTGTTTAACATAATTTATAAGCACTTTTTACTCAGTCCTGGATACGTACAGGCTGACACTCTCCCACCCAAAAAAAACAGTAAAATAATGATAAGTTATACATTTTATTTATTTATTTGTAATTTTTAGGTATTCAGATTAACTCTGTAGCATTAAAGATTATACTTTAAAGAAATAAAACATAATAAATTATTATGAGTACTGGTTTTTAACCCCTCAGCTGGTTGAAAAGAAATTTATTTCTGTTTAAATTTTTTAAGAAGGGTGGATAAATTAGAAATTTCTTTTTCAGTTATCCATTTATCAAATTCATTTGATTTCCCTTTAAATCTTAGTAAATACTCAGTTCCTTTTTCTTTAGTAAGGATTATTTTCTTGAGTATTTTTTCAATCTCTGCTTTTTCCACAATTTCTTCAGGTTGCTTTTTAGGCCTTCCCCTTCTCTTTGAAAACAAGTCAGGATCATTTGCATGGTAAGGTTTCAATAATGAGATAGGGAAAACTGGATGTTTCCTATCATATGGAGCATATAATATGACTTACACTGCATTATTACCAACCATTTTTCTTACTACAAAAGGTCCTACAAAGGGATCCTTTAATTTAACATTACCTTGTAAGTTAAAATGTAGTGTTGATATTAGGACTTCATCACCCTTTTTGAATTCAAATTCTTTATGAGATTTGTCCCACCTTTTCTTTTCATATTCAAATGCTTTTTGGATGCATTCTTCTGCATGCTTTCTACACATTTGTTGCATATGAATAAAGGATTTAGTACCAGGGTGTATATCTAACCTTGGTAATTTATTTAAATGATTTACTGGGGTATTTGGTACATATCCCAGCCAGAGTTCAAATGGTTTCTTCTCTGTTACAGAATGAGTTGTGCTGTTATAAGCAAATTCAAGGCCAGGAATTAATGTTACCCAGTCATGTGTGAATTTCTCATTGTCTTTGTATTCTAATCCAAAGGCACAATATCTTCTGATCATCTCTTCTAGAGTTTGTATCATTCTTTCAGCCAGCCCGTCAGTTTGTGGATGGTGTGCTGTGGATAATTTCAATTGACAACCTGATACTTCCATCAAAGATGTCCAGAACTCTGAAGTAAATTTAGGGTCTCTGTCAGAGATTATGGCTTTGGGGAACCCAGCAGTATTCATCATCTGAGTCCACCATAATAATGCCAAGTCTTTTGCAGATACCTCTTTATGGGTAGGGATAAACTTACACATTTTTGTTAATATATCCACAATTACCCAGCAAGAATTGAAACTTTCTTTTCCTGCTAATGGAAAGCCAGTTACAAAATCCATGTTTATAATTTCCCATGGAGCTTTTAGCTGCTCTATTTGTTGTAACAACCCAGCTCTCTTACCAGTTAATCTTTTAGATTTCTGACAAGAGTCACATGTTTCAATGTATTTTTGTACATCTTCTTTCATGTTTATCTACCAGGCTGTATTTTTAACTCTGGTTAATGTTTTGTTAAAGTCAAAATGACCAGCTAAGATGTCATCATGACAAGTACTCAACATTAACTCTTTCATAGAAGGTGGTATTACTATAACATTACTTAACTTTTTTCTGTAATATATATATCCATCTTCAATTGATAGTTAACCTTTTTCCAACACATTTTTATACTTTGGAGGCAAGATTTTAATTAATGCACTCATGGAGGCATTTGTTGGATCATTAAGAATGGTAGATAGTTTAGACAAATCTTTATCAGATGAATAATTTTCTAATATAGTTTGCATAAATTCTTCTTCTAAATCCACTATATATATCCCAAATATATGTATAACCTCATTTTCAGGTACATAAGCTGGGTTGTCAGCATCATTTGGCAAAGGACTTCTAGATAATAAATCCACATTAGAGTTCAATGTTCCTGCTCTTTGAGTGATTTTCATTCTTCCTCTGTACTCTTGTACAGCTAGTTGACATCTAAACATGTGCCTATTAGTAGTTTTCATGTTTAGTAATGATTTTACTGAACTGCAATCTGTTATAAGTTCAAAATTCTTGTCTTCCAGGTAGTAATGAAGTTTCTCCAAAGCCCACACCGCGGCCAAACATTCTAGCTGTGTGGCACCATACCTTAATTCTGTTTTTTTAAGGTTCTGGATATATAACAGATAACTACTTCAGATAATTTTCCATTTATTATCTGTTTTTTCTGTAAAGCAGCACCTAAACCTATGAATCTTGCATCAGTGTACAAGATAAAAGGTAAGGTGAAATCTGGCAGTCCCAAAATTGGAGTTGTCATTAAACATTCCTTTAATTTATTAAAGGCGTGTTGTCTTTCATTATTCCAAATGAAAGCCTCATTTTTCCTGATTAATGTTGTTAAAGGAGCTGCAATAGATTGGTAATTTCTAATATATTGTCTATAATATCCACACATACCCAAAAAACTTTGAATTTCTTTTAAATTATTAGGTGTACCAATGTTTTTAATTGCTGCCACCTTATTCTGGTCAACACAAATTTGTAATCCAGATACAACATGTCCAAGTACTTTCAAAGATTGAAATCCAAATTTACATTTCTTTAATGCAATTTTCATATTAATTTCATCCATTCTTTGAAATACTCTTTTCAGGTGATTTAAATGTTCATCATATGTTTTTGAAAACACTATGATGTCATCAATATAGACCAATAGCCATCCTTCAACCATTTCCTGATGAAAAACACTATCCATCTATTTTTGGAAGACTGAAGGCGCATTCTTTGGGCCAAATGGCATTCTCACATACTTATATATACCCATATGTGTGGTTATTAATAAGTAATTTTGAGAATTTCTTTCCACAGGAATCTGGTGGTAACCTTTGTTTCCATCCAGACAGGAAATATATTTTGCTCCTTGTAAAGTAGCATGGATAGAAGCTATCCTTGGTAGAGGGTAAATATCATCTACTGTGTATGTATTCAGAGCTCTATAATCACCCCATAATCTTGCCTTATCTTTTTCATAAGAGATCAATACTGGTGAAATGACACAATACTTAGGTGTTGTGTCCACTTTTTCAACAATACCCATTTCCAACAACATTTTTATATTGTCTTCAATATCTTTCCTTTTTGAAGGAGATGCTGGGTAAGGTTTCTTTTTTAGGCTCCCAGGAATATTATCCAAATCACAGCTTAGAGAGATTTTCATCTCATGGTCTTTGACCAATCCTAGTTCATTTGAACCATGAGCAAATGCCATAGGATATGATTTAATCAATCTCAAAATATTTTCTTCTTCAATTTTTGAGAGTTGAGGACTGAAAGAGGCCTTTTGGATTTCATTTTCCAATTCAACCACTTCATTGGTGGTTCTTCCACCTTGTAGTTGTTCTTCTCTAGGAGAAATGGAATACACTGAATTTTCAGAACATATCTTGAATTTTCTCTTACCATTCACTCCTATGGTGAAACAACTGTTTGCAGGATCTAGTTTAATTCCAAATTTTGTCAATAAATCATTGCCAATAATAAACCAATCACTACAATTATTATTATCCATTACTATAAATTCACAAACTGCTCTTACATATCCATTATTATATTTAAAGAATACAGCAGTTTTGTATTTGCCAATTGGATTTAATATTGAACCAAAACCCCTCCAGTTCTTTGTTTGAACAGGTTCTAGTTTTTCCTTATACTTACTGTCAAGTTTCATTAATGTATTAATTGAAACTACACTACCTGCAGCCCCAGTGTCAAGAATGGCATTCATTTCTCTTCCACATATAATAACAAGTGCTCTGATAGGTGTTATTTTGTAAGTATCATGAGATACATCTTTAAGTATTTCAGCTTCTTCAATGGAAGTTAAAGATGTATATGTATGAGGTATAGCATCATTCAGGAACATTATATCCTGTTCTAATACAAATATCTCATTTTCATCCTCACTGTAAGATATGTTACTTTTACAATCATCACTGGATTCCACATTTTCATCTTCATGATTACTTGGTTCAGAATTCTGAGAGGTTTCAATAACATTTATTCTCTTATTACACGTGTGACCCTTAACCCAAGGTTCATTACATTTGTAACAAGTGTTATTCTCTTGTCTCTTAGGGACAAGGGGAGCTGAAGGTTTTTTCTTATCCACTGGTAACTTACTTGTAGTAGGTTTTACCACGTCAACACTTTGTCTGTAATTACTATACTTGGTTTCATACTTGTGGTTTAATAATATCTCATTGCATATATTAATGAATACAGAGGTATCTCTGATGGTTTCAGTTCTAGCCACAATAATGTCTCTAACTGATATAGGCAACTTGTATATTATTTTTTCTTTCCATTCTTCATAATCCATTTTTGGATCCATAGCTTTCATGATTTTTATTAAATTCATTAAGAAGACCATGGGTTTATCTCCAGCATTTGGATTATATCTGGTCCTTTCATACAATCTTTGTTGAGTGATTCTAAATTTTGGGCCACCAAATTGCCTTTCAATTAGTGCTTTCCATTCATTCCAGGAGTAATAAATTCCCTCACTCAATACAGATTCAAACCATAATAAGGACACATCTGTAAATAAAGATATTAACTTTGAATTAATTTCTTCATCAGGTAATTTTTATGAAAGTTTTAAGTTATCAATTCTTTTTATGAATTGCTGCCAATCAGATTTTGAATCTCCGTCAAAAGATGGGTACTGATCTAACTTAGGCCAGTTCTTTTGGCTAGTTTTTTCTTCCCTAACCTGAGGAATATTGAGTAATTCACTTACTTTAGAAAGATGATCATGTATTTCATCTTTTACTGATTTTATATTCTCAGAGCCTATGACACTATGTTCATTTTCAATCATCGGTTTATTATCAGAGTGTTTCATATAAACTGGTACTCTTTCCACATAAGAGGTATTATCTTTTATTTTTTCAGTATTTTTCAAAATGTTAGCTACTTCAATTTCTACTCTTTGTAACCTATCTTTTATTACAGGTACATGAGTTAAGGTATCATTTACATTTGAAAAAGACAATTTTATACGTCCCTCTATGGTAGCCATAATATTCTGAGAATGTTCAAATTTATGTTCTAAATTTTTAATCTCAGAGTTTAATATTTTGTTTTCATTGAGTAATTCATTATTTGAATTCTCAATAATTTTTAACCTATTGGCCGTTGTACTCAATGATTGTGTGAGGTTTAATAATACACTTTCTGTATTATTGTTGGACTCTCTATAGAATTCTTCCAATTTTTCTATTCTTAATAATAGTTTACTAATTATTTTTGATTCCATTGGGTTTTCTTTTAGAAAATATTCAATTTTGTCTGTGTCCAATTCAGAAGACTCATCATCAGTGTCAAGATTTAATTCATTTGATTCCATTTTTATATTAATAGTATTTTCCTGGTGGTCAATTAAACTATGTACATTGTCCTCATTGAAAGAAAAGTTTAACATGTTATTTTCAAATGAATAATTTTTTAAATCCTTATCAATTATATCCAATACCTCTCCATCAATTTCATTACCTATAAGTAATTCATTGTTAGGATTATATAATTGATCCTGAGAAGATGGATGACTTACCACGGTCTTATTCCATTTCCCCTGCCTCTCCTTGGCTTTCCCCTGTAAGGGTGACTGCTGGATCCTTGTTGAGGAGGGTTGTTGTAGTTTTGGGTGTACCAATCCCATTTCAATTTGCTTACTGTAATTTTTTGGTCCTCCTCTTGGACTGGAGGTGTTGCTATGGAATTGTTGGGTGCCACTGTTGGTGGTTGAGTCTTTATGTCCACTAGAGCTTGGTTGACTTCTATGAAACCTTGAGCTGTTCTCTTTTCCAGATTGTTGATCTGGTCCACTATATTGTTGACTCTTATTGTCAAGGTGTTCAGTAGGGTGGATAGGGAGTGAACTTGTTCTTGTAATGTATTTTTTTATTTCTTTATTGAAACCTGCTTTAAAAGCTTTTCCCTTTCCCCCAGAGACATTGGCGGAGTGTTGTTGATTATGGGAGAGTCCTGGCCCTCCATTTGAATGTCCTGTAACAGGTCTTTCAGCTCTAGGTCTTAAGTTATAAGGTTTTGTCTTATTACTTACAATGTCATTGTTGTCACACATTTTCACGTGGAATTTAAAGAATTGAAAGTTTAGATATGAAAACTTCAAAAAGGAGTTTTATCAGTATTTATAAATACCACTGAAGAAAATTTTATTGCTTACTTATTGGTATGAAGTGAATCTTTAAGTGCCAAAAGTCAAATATGCTTTTTATGTGGTCACTTGATTTAAATGGTCTACAATATGTAGCCGTGTTTTTAAATTTAAAAGAAAACAACTGTCAGTAAGATTCTTTCTAAATATTTAATGAATATTACAAACCAATAAAAAGAAAATATTAAGAGTCCTGTTAAAAGAAAACAATTAATCAGTTTAATTGGTTTATTATCTGCAAAGATCACAAATTTAATTGGTCTATTGACAGACTCCCACTAATAACAATTTTATGTTAAATTAGTGGTAAAATTGTTGGTTCAATATCACAATTTTATTATATAACAAGGCTTCTTTTTCTGAAATCACTATATAAGTGACCCCAACCTGTTGTAATTATCCAAATATTTCTATAGGGATATTATTTACGTGCACCTTCTTTGAAAATTTCACTTACTGGATTATAACAGAATTCTTGAGGAAAGGTCCCCAATTGTCAGGCTAAGATCAACTAAATGGACGTGAACTAGCTTGAAAAGTCTTTGTCTAGAAGATTTAAATGGTCCTATATGAATAATGTAGTATAAATCCAACAAATAGCAAAATATAATTCAGAATAAAGGTTTCAGTAATATAATTCTCACTATTCTTATATGTGGCTTACATTCTTTTTAGTTGGTAGAAAAATAGATTCTAATAATTCAGATACTATTCAAAAGTCTTATAAAATTACTAATTGATATGTACTGTAATTTATTTGGTTATATTGGTTAAATTGTAATGATAAAGAATGAAGAAAACAAGACCCAAAACATCCTCCTTTTATACATGCTAAGTTCCCCAATATATTCCTTGATGTAACATCCAATACAATGTTAATGACGCCTCAAACAACTAATAGACCTCTCTATCAACACCCCTAGTGACCCATAACATAATTATACAAGCAACAACCACTAAAATTGTCAAGGTACGCTTTTGGTCTAGAAGATTTGGTACAGAGTTTTTCAAGGATTTTAAAGGTTTTAAATGGACTCTCAAAGACTTGTACGTTGTAGACAATCCTATAGTACTAGCTATAGGCCTTGACCAAGGGAGTTGGAGAAAAACCAGAGAGAAAATCCCCTGTCCCTTTAGAAAAATAGAGTGAGATTTACTTGCTAAAGTAAGTTGGTTCCTGTTTTGCTAAAGCTCCTGTTTAACACACTTGACTGCTTGATGAGCCAAGAAAGTAGTTCCCAGATAGACTACCAGACCAAAGAACTGAAATGTAGAACAATGTCCACACCAGAGACAGCAAAGATACTTGATGTAGGCTGCAAATCCACACCAGAGACAGCAATAATACTTGCTATAGCTTGCAAGACTATAACAGAGAAAACAGTTGCCAAAGTTAAGTTAAATGAAGAACTCACTTGCAACAAACACAGCCAATTGTGGCCAGAAAACAGTGAAAACTGAGTGAGGAACAATGATATCACCTCCGGATGGTTGTATGATGATTAAGGTTGCCCCAAACTGTCTTATTCACTATGTACACACAGACCACTAACTAAGAGCCCATGCGCACCCACCAATCTGGCGCCTGTACCCGCCAAATTGCATAAAAAACCCTCCTGGAGCGCTCCCCAACCTCCTAAAACAGAGGCGGGCAGGCCGTCCGACATCGGAGATGCCGCCTGAAGCGGCCTGGCCTCCCTGAAGCCAGAAAACCAACAAAAACCACTAATCTACTTAGAAAAATTAGCTACAACTACTAAAACCTTTAAAACACGGAATTTCACTATAACAACATTGAGACATGAAATATAGAGAAAAATTAGCTCTATCAAATGGTACTAAGCACTTAACCCTAAGACTTAAGGTTAGGCCATAAAACACAAAAAACAAAATTAAACAGCAATCTTTTATAAATGAAAAATGAGGAAATGACCCCTTAAAACTCAGAATATGAAAAATGTCTTCAAGACATAAAATATAGAGAAAAACCAGGGCTATCCAATGATAGTACCCACATACCCGCAGACCCAATATCCATGGAATAAAACCAGAAAAATACCCAATTCCTTAACAGATGTCAATTAAGACATGCACAAACTGTGCCAAATCACACAACAAAGGCCCCTGCCAATGTTGGAAGACCACATCCTCCCTCCAATTGAGAATGTCTGCATTATTTCTTCATCCAACCTCCATGTTTAACCTTCTTCCCAAACTTGCCTCTGAAATGGGCCCCTGCCAATACTGCATTGACAATAATTTAATCTGCGCCATGACACCACCTGTCCATCCATACAGAACGTCCTGCAATGTCTGCCAATCCAGAAAGAAGACCTGCCACAGACCTGGTCCACTTTCTTCCACAACAGATTCACCTCCACTTCAACCTGGTCCTTCTTCTGCCAGCACCAAAAGATCTAGGCCATCCATCCTTATACCCAGATTAATCAAAAAGCTCCACCCTTCCCAGAAGAGTGCCACAACCCATAAAACAACTAGTTCCCCCATCCCTGGTCCATCTGATGGTAAAGAACATTCATTTCTTCCTTCAACTTTAAAACTGATAACTTCTCAGTTCCTCCCTCTTCTGATAGTGATGATAACAATGTAGGATCCATTGCACCACCAACACCAACGCACTTGCCCACTATCAAGGCCAAGTTCCAACAACACACATCTCAACAGAAACAACTTCTGCTTCACTACTTCCAATCCACTCCTGCTAGAGATCCACAGGACATTGAGAACAGAAGGCACCTCATTCACCAGTTCAAGGCTAATTCTGAACACTTCATTTCATCTCTTGATTCCCTCTGTAATTCCACTAGTACTTGAGTTTGATTCAGAAAAGAGAAATTGGCCACACCCTCTATAGGATGTAACCACAAACAACCCTCAGTTTTAAGTCTTGGGGGACCATCCTCATTTTATAGTCTTGGGGGACTCAAAAACCCTCAGTTTAAAGTCTTGGGGGACTCAAAAACCTAAATCATAAACCCAGAACCAGAGATCAACCACATTAAGACACAGAGAAAAAACTAACATTCTGGGGTAATTGTGAATAGAGCAGCCAGCCCATCAATTACCCTCAAACTTTCCTTTGCTAAATTCAGAGGCTCCCCCTGTGGATACCCTCCACCAATCCTTCAAAACCAACTCCAACAACAAAAACTCCTTTTTCCTCAGTTTATAGTCTTGGGGGACTTAAAACCCTCAATTTAAAGTCTTGGGGGACTAACACAGTGTTCAGTTTAAAGTCTTGACGGACTACTTCTTGACAAAATCTTGAAACAAGCCAGTTTAAAGTCTTGGAGGACTACTAGATCCACAGTAGTAAAATTAAATTCTTGAATAAATCTTTAAAAACCAGCCAGTTTTAAGTCTTGGAGGACTAACAGAAACCAGATTTCAGTTTAAAATCTTGATGGACTGGTCTTGATACCATAGATTTTTCAGTTTAGAGTCTTGATGGACTGGCAGAATTTTGCATAAAATGGACGCAGCCAATTTCATGCAGCACACCTCTACAGCCAACCTGCTGAGCTTTCACCTTCACTTCATCATCTACCCATCACTGACAAAAATCTCCTCCTATCCCTTTTCATCATCTTTTCTCACCACAGATCATGGCTGGATCTCCTGATTTTAACCCTTCTACTCTCCCTTGCGCCTGCAAACAGTGCATCCACATGTGCAGACCTTGCACATTCACTCTTCCAAAATCTGAATTCAAATTCTACAACAGGGCTTGTGACTCTTGCTATTCCAAAAAGAAAAGATGTGACAGAGACGCCAACTACCCTATTCCTCCGCCTTCTCCTTCTCACAAATAAATCTCCAGATCCCCTACCAGATCCTCAGAACTTGGTCCTTCCTCTTCCTCTCTATCTTCTGCTCCTTCCAGAAGATCCAGAAGCTCAGCTTCCTGCACTCTTCCCAAAAAGACCAGCCTTAGCCTCACAAGAAACTGCTTTTATCTCCGCCAAATTAGCTCCAAAAGCTTCAAAATCAACTCCCAGGCTTCTAGACTGCGTCCAGGCGGCCCGCCTGCCTCACCAAACAGTGAAAATCAGGGCCAAAACCTCCAAAAACGGCCATAAAATAGCCAAATTCATCCAGACAACAACAACTCAACCCAACTACCTCCTACTGCTCCCAGAGCAATGCAATCCACCCTTCCAAAGTCCAAAAGCACCAAAATTTACCAGATTTCTAAGAGAACTTCCAGAGAACCCCAAGAAAAAACCAGAACACCACACACTGCTCCACAACAACAACTTTGTCCCCAACTAAGACAAAGAAACTACACCTCTCCTCTGTCAGCCAACTACTCTTCTGACAGTTCCATCTCTTCAAATTCTCCATCCAGAAAAGAGCAGTCTGCTTCCAAATCCCCCTCTCCTGCTCCATCCTTTAACAACCCTGGTACTCCATCACCAGCACCTCCTCCAGCTGAATCCAACAGAAATAACAACCACAACAACAACAATCTCACTGCTCCAACTAGGCCCCAGGAACATCAGCATCCCAGTTCACCTTCTCAGGATCCTTCAGAGGAAGACCATGAGAATCCATATCTTTCCCTAGTTGATCCACCCACTATGACCATCACAAAATTGTCAGAGATCCAAATCCCAGCTGCTTACAGATTTGATGAGCTTCCAATCTGTAAGTACCAAATTAATTATTCCATTTCTTCAACAAAAATAATTACTGATCCAATTCTTCTTGTCTAGTTGGCACCCCTCCTCCTGAATCTATTATTGGAGTTGGCCAAACTCTTGAAACTTCTTTGACCCTGGATTATGGAGACATGAAGAAACACCTAAACACCATGTGTTCCAATATGCTAAAAGCCTTTGCCCTCCATGGACCTTTGAATGACTTTGAAAAATCCCTGAGAAAGCGCCTACTGGACAACCACTGGAAAATGTCTAGGATCATTAAACACACCCTCCAGCACTCCATTCCTACCTCTTCTTCTTCCTCCTCTGAACTTCCCTCTAATCCAATTCCTGACCATTACAATCCCTATAATCTCTCCAGCAGGATGCACTTCAAAGAACACAGTGCTTCCCACAATCCCAACAAAAAACAAAAATGTCATCACAATCCGGACCAGCCTCCAGAAGCTTCATCATCCAGACAATGAGCTCCTGCAAAAGATTAGAAACATAAAAATAATATAAAACAAATAATAAAAAATAATTTCAGAATTTTTTTTTTTTTTTTTATGGTCTACTGATATACTAAAATAAAAAATTAATAATAAAATGAAATGAAATAACATAAATGAAATAAAATAAAATATAAAAAATAATACAAATGGTATCCCCCAGCCAATTGATGAGCTGATCCCCTGATACCTTACCCACATCCAAGTGCACCTTGATGTGGATACACAATTAATTCTTTTAAATGGTTAACAGAAAACAAAATTCAAAAAATTTAGAAATTCAGAAAATAATAAAAAAATAATGAAACACAGAAACACATGAAATAAATAATAAATAAAAATAAGAAAATAGCATTGCCCGGCCAATTGATGAGCCTTTCCCCACCAATGCTTGCCCACATCCAGGTGACCCTGATGTGGTAACACCCTATATTTTTGATTTTATAATTTTAAACAACCCCCATAAAAAAATTAAAAGAAAAAAAGAGAAAAAAGAAAATAATCTAAAACTGCTATCTAGAAAAAACATAACTGCAAAATCAAAGAAAGTCCAGCTCCATAGATGGTCCAATAAGGGAAAGTCCAATACATAGAAATGATCACTGGGTGGGCTCCCTCCAATAAGTAAAAATGATGGGAGACCACCAGTGATCCACCACAAATCTGAAAGAACCAAAGAAAAAGAAGCCAGTCCCAAACCAGTTTAAAGTCATAGTGGACTTGAAACCTGAATAATAAACAACAGAACTAGAATTCAACTAGGAAAAACAAAAGATTTGAGACAGACATTCTGGGGTAACTGTTCTACAGAGCAGCCAGCTCATCAGTTACCCCCACAATTTCCAAAATAAAATCTAGAAGCCCCCCCTGGGTACCTTCTAACAAAAACACAACATCCAACACAAAAAACCAAAACCAATAAGAGTGAAGAGTCCGGCACTTGAAAACCCAAGGAATTTCCAGTTTAAAGTCATAGAGGACTAAAACCTGTGAAAAGAAACCAATACTAGGGTTCAACCAAATTAAGAAAAAGGGTTGGAAACAGACAATCTGGGGTAAATGTTGATAGAGCAGCCAGCCCATCAGTCACCCCTACACTTGCCAAGATCAAATCTAGAAGCCCCACCCATGGGTACCTTCTAACAAAAGTTTCCAAAAAACAGATGCATAGCATCACCACAAACAAAACCAAAATTAAAGAATGGTCAGTAATTTATCCTCATTGTGGAGTCAATCTTCTTCATGCCTAGTGCCTCTGGGATAAAACCTCTTCACTTGGTCTGCAGCCACCCTCTTTTTCAAGACTGCACCATCCAACTCTTCCAAAACATAAGAACCTCCAGACGCCTGAGATCTGACTCTGTAAGGTCCATTCCATCTGTCAGCAAACATTTTCCCCCACTGACTCTCCAAACTTCTATTATACACCAAAACCAAACAACCAGGTTTCAAGGGATTCCTGAGTCTATGAGCCAACTTCTTGTCCCAGTACCTGACTGATTGATTCCTAATCTTCATCATTCTAGAGTATGCCTTCTCTTGACATTCCTCTCTACATTCCAACTGTTGCATCCTGGCACAGAGCAAATCTTCTGTTGAGTGCACGTCATCCCAATCAATTCCAAGATAAGAGACAGCTTCCAAGTCCACAGGTAGAACAGCTTTTTGACCAAACATTAACTCATAAGGAGAATAGCCAGTTGTCCTCTTCACAGTGACCCTATCAGCAAATAACACCAAGGGTAAATAATGCCTCCACTTTTCAGCACTATCTCCGCACATCTTCACCAAAGCATTCTTGATAACTTGATGGCCTCTTTCAACCATGCCTTCAGCTTCAGGATAATACGGTGTAGCCACTCTAACTTTAGAACCATCACTAGCCACAGCTTCTTTAAATTCGGAACCAAACTCTGGCCCACCATCAACAGTCACCAACTTCATCAACCCATACCTATAAATCCACTCCTTCTTCAAAAACTTTGCCACATTCTTGGCAGTCAAATTAACCAGAGGCACTGCCTCAACCCAACCAGACAAATCATCCCTAGCAACAATCAAGTATTTATACCTGCCCTCTTTTATATGGACAGCATCCAGACTGACTCTTCCAAAAACAGTTGATTCTCCAGTAGCACGGCCCACCTCTTTAGGTTTCAAATGACTTCTTCTTTGACATTCTTCACAAGATTGAACCCAACCCTGCACAGCCAACTTCATACCTGGCCACCAAAATCTGTCTGCTACTCTTCTATAAGTCTCCCCAAAGCTTCTATGACCAAGGTCTTCATGCAAAGACTTCAAAACCAATTCTTGACCCTTCTTCTGAGTCACCACCACTTGAGGATTTGTATGCCTCCTCCTCATCAACCGCCTTCCTGACACATAAAATCCAGGACTCTTCTTCTTGATTGCCAACCAAGTATCATCATCACAACTATCTGGCCTCTCCAAGGTCAACAGATATTCCACCAAAATAAAATAAAACCCAGACTGACCCCACGTCTCATCTTCAAAATCCAACAACACCACATCCAAGGGTACAATTCTGTCATCAAAATCACCAGTATGAACATGAGCCAATTGAGCAGCCCAACCAGGACACCAATCCTTAAATTTTGGCACATCCTTCTCTTTCCACTGAATCTTGTGAGAATCCAGTTCACTAACAAAAACACCCTTTTCCAATTTGGAGCTGTCCAAAACAACAACTCCATCTTCATCAACAAAAACATCCTGATCACCAGAATCAAGATCAGATCCAGCCAGTTCAGCCTCTTGGGGGAGGTCAGAAAAATCTTCAGCACCCTTTGTGCTGGCTCTAACCACTGGAACATCCTCATCAAACTCTTCAGCCTCAGAATCTTCATCTGTAGGTGGCCTCCTTGATAATCCATCAGGCATAGTAAAATTTTTGCCTGGTTTGTGTACCAGGTCAAAAGAAAAATGTTGAATAAATGCCACCCACCTAGTCATGGGAGCATTTGGAAGACTAGGTGTATTGATCATCTGTACCAAAGACTTTGCATCCACCTGCAGCTCAAAATGCTGCCCCCACAAAACCGTCTGTAGCTTCTTTAAAATTTTAGCTATGCCACACAATTCCAACTTAGTTTGAGAATACCTAGATTCCACCTCATTAAACACCACAGACTCATATCTTACTGGCCTGACCCTCCCAGTCTTATCCTCCTGAGACAAAACAGCACCAGCAGCAATATAACTTGAGTCCACTGCCAGATAAATTTTTCCAGCACCAACACCATAATCCAACTTGTGAAGAACAATATCTTCACCAACCACCTTTTTCAACTTCTGAAAAGCTTCTTCACACTCTTCAGTCCATTCCCAATCTGCATCTTTTCTGGTCAATTTCCTTAAAGGTGAAGCCAACAAAGAAAAATCCTTAATAAAAATCCTGACATATACACATACACCCAAAAATCCCCTGACTTCAGTAGTATTTTTAGGCCTTGGCCATGACTGAATTTTATTAATCTTCTTCTTCACCATAATCCTCCCCTCTTTACATACCACATGACCCAGAATTTCCAAAGCAGGAACACAACAACAGAATTTTGACCCTGAAATGGTCAAACCAGCCTCTTCAATCCTAAACAACACTCTCTCTAGAGTTATTGCATATTCCTAAACAAACCTCCTTATGCCAGGGTTCTCTGCTAACACCTCATTACCATAATCAGTGGATGGTCCTTTAATTCCACCATCATCAATAAAAATACCAGCATGAGTAGGAACCTCATCCTGCGAAATCCAAGCCATCTGTGCTTGATATACTGCCACTGAATCAGTTGCTCCTTGAGGAAACCTAGTGAGCTGAAATCTTCCCAAAGGAGTCTCAAAAGTTGTGAGAGGCCTTGAATCCGTATGGAGTTCCCTCTCATCATAACCACCCATAATATCACCCAAACCATAACACACCCTTCCAGCAAAAGCTTCAATAAAATCCTCTGCACTTGGTGGCATACCAGCTTCCTTGATAGTGACTCTATTCAAAGCTCTAAGATCATGAACCACCCTCAACTTTCCATTCTGCTTTTTTACGCAGAAAACCGGACTTGAGTAGCTGGAAGTCGATTGTTCGTATAACCCAGTCCTGACTCTTTCCCTAACAATCTCTACAAAATCCTCTCTAATAGCGGCTGGAATCAGAATAGGTTTGATTTGCCAAGGTTCATGGCAAACCACAGGAATCAAGTAAGGTTCCCCATAAGAGAGCTTCAATACGCCCCTTTCCTCCTCAACAAATGCCACAGCTTTTTCCCTTAGCACAATAACGTGCAACAAAAACTTCTTTTCTTCTTCAGACAACCACCTATCAGGACCAAAATTAACAACTTTCAACCTTTCCATGGTCACCCTAGCCGTCTCTACAAATTCTGGAGGATTCTTCACCAAAGGAGTACAGTACGGATCTCTCGAAAAAGGAGGTCTCTTCAAAGGCGGATTCAAGCCCACAGGCATAGGCTCATTGAAAGGCCTAATCTTCTGCGCTACCTTCTTATACTTTTCCGCTCCACCTTCAACTTTAGGGATCTTCAGGAAATCTTCACCACCAGACCTGGAACAAAAACCAAGGGTTTCCCCATTGCTCACATGTGTGGCCAAGGTAATGTTTTTGAAAGGTGTAGAAGAAACCCTAGCGGTGCACAATTGGGAGGACTTACTTTTACACCCCAATCTCACCACTCCAAAACTTTTCCGCAATTCCACATCTTCATCCTCACTTCCAACTTCCAAATCTTCAAATCTTGATTCATCTTCTGAATCACATCTTCTAAAATTGTGCAGTTTACCCTCATTCTGGAGGCCCAAAAATTGATCTTGATGATCTTCTCTCTTCAAAATTTTCTGCAGTTTAACCTCATGCTGGAGGCCCAAAAATAGATCTTGACAATCTTCACAAAAATATTTTGCATCTTCTTTCTTCATTATCTTCAGATTTTTTTCTTGATTTTCTTGAATTATCTTGAAATTTTTATCTTCTTTTCTTGAGTTTTCTTCTGACCTACAAAAATAACCAGGGGTTTCCCCAATGCTCACAGGTGTGGCCCAGTTAATGTTTTTGAAAGGTGTAGAAGAAACCCTAGCGGTGCACACTTGGGAGGACTTACTTTTAGACCCCAATCTCACCACCCCAAAACTTTTCCGCATATCTTTCAACAAAGATATATAACCAATCTTCTTCTTTGAACTTGAATTAAAAATAATTAAGAATCTTGAGAAAGAACAGATACTTGATAAAAAACTTGATGAATACTTGCAGAAAAGAGAAACATTAAAAAGAGAAAGTTGAAAATCCACTTGGTATATCTCCAAGGGAGCTGACCTACTACAACCTGGGATTTCCTCATCTTGGGGAGAGGTTTTAGCACTAGGGTGATCAGCCCTCATTACTCTAAAAAAGACAGACTCTCAATAGAGCCTGAGCTGCACTCCAAAAAACCAGAGGCAGCACCCACTTCCTTCCTTCTCCTGCAGCAGTCCATGCACTGGCACATTGAAGATAAACCAGGCCTGGTCTCCCAACCATCCTCTCCAGGGGATGACAACCTCATGTGAATCCTCCTTTTGTCTTCACCAGTCAACTCCAAACTGATTCCCAAATCCAATTGATAACCGATTCTTGCCTGAAAATCCATCAAGAATGGCCCACCCAAAACTGCTTTTACATTACCTTTAGCAATGTAAAAATGAACCTTCCCTGAGGCTCCTCCAACATCTAACTTCACAAACTCTGAAGTTCCAACCAATTCAGTGACATGGCCACCGATCCCTCTCAAATTCCCACCAGTACCAGTTTTGATGGGGAGGCCCATATGAGTTGCCTCAAACAAAGAAATCAGGTTTATCTGAGAACCTGAATCCACCAATGCCCTTGCCTCCCTGCCATTCAGAGTGACATTGACATATCCCAGAGGAGCAGAAAAATGAGTTTCCAACCCCTCACCAAACTTTTCAGCAGAATCACAAATGTATTCCACCTCCCCAGAAGAAACCCTTCTCCTGGTCAATAACTTTTTCTGCCTATCAGCCAACCCTGGACTGATAGCATACAATTCCCCATAAGATAGGGAAACCTGACCCTGATTCATCCTTTCCAGGACAGAGTCCATAACATTAACTTGACCAGACACTACTGGCCTCTCAAAGTGAGCTCTTTGCTTCACCACCTTGGTCCTAGAAGATTCTTGAGGACCAGCACCACCAACAGACTTACCATTAACAGGAACCAAACCAGATCCCTCACCAGAACCTCTGACTCCAACAGGCTTTGGCAATGAAGCCAAAGGGACATCCTCCTCAGAGTCAGAATCCACCTCCATTGGCATTGGCTCACCATTCAGGTCCAATGCACCAAAACTAGGGGGGCCCATGTCAGCCATACCCTTCTGCATCTTGTACAGCTCTTCTTTGCTGTACCTCTTCCTAGCTGCACTCAGCTTAGGATCCACCTTTGAAGCATTTGGCTTTGGTTGGGCCTGAGAACTGCTCTTAGGCCTACCCACCTTTCCTGCTTTCACATCATAAACACCAGCCAAGCATTCACCACTTGACTGTCCACCACAAGAATACAACTCCAAACCACCAAAGGAAGTAGAAAAAGAGACCTTATTGACCTCCTTCCCCTTTCCCTTGACGTCCTCATCTATCTTAACAGAAGACTTCCCCTGATCAGGAGTCCCCTCAAACCTTGGCCTCCTTTGATTGAGACCACCCCTTCTTCTGACCAAATCAACAGGAGCCTGCCCCTCACTGGGCTTCACAAAAGAACCGTCAGGGAACTTAAAAACCCTGCCATCAAACTCCACTTTTCCTTCAGACACATCTCTGCTCAGTGCCCAACAATCATTGGACCTGTGCCCCCTCCTGCTGCAATAAGAGCAGACCCAAGGATCACTCCTACCAGCCCTCCTTTCAAAATCTCTAGGCTGAGAAGGTGCCTTGTTAACCTTCTTGGCCTCCTGAACAAAAATGTGCAGCTGCTTTGTAAGATCAGCCAACTGCTCCACCATTGGGTCCCTCTCTTGTTTGGGAACCTGCACCAAATTTTTCTCCTCCTTCTTCTCCCTAACTTCCTCTTCAGCCAAAGCCCCACTGACTTTGCTGACATACTTTGCACACCCCTCCTGATAGGTGTCCACAGCCAATAACTTCAAATGGGCCTCAACAGCCTCCTTCACCTTATCCAAGGCAGGCAACTTCTGGTCCCCATTAGAAAGAGTCTTCATCAATTCCTTTCTTGATAACTCCTTCAACACATCCATCCTGACATCTCTAGCCAGGGCAGACCAAAAAACATCCTTGGCAGCATTTTCATGTGCCAGCTCCTCCACTTCCACCAAATATTCCACCACAGGATCAAACTGTAGCAGAAACTTCCTGTAACTATGTAAGTTACCAACACCACCATAAGATTGCCATTCACTGAAAACCTTGTTCAGATCCACCATAGTGAACCTGACACCCCATCTATCCACCATCTCCCTACACAACAATTTCCAATCCCTCTTCTTGTAGCCAGACATGGCCACAATCTCCTTCTCCACTGACCTATCACCAATGAAGAAGATAATCTGCTTCACCATGTCCAGGTAGGAAGCACCATCTACTCCAGCAGCAGTTTAATACTTCTCTAGAAACCACTTGACATCCTCCCCATTAAACTTGGTACCATCCCAAGTTTTAATCCTCACACACTCCCTAACCATCACAGAAGGAGGACCATCCCCCCCACTGACAGTCACCACAGGAATAGCAGAACCAGAAGCCATTCTTCCAGTCCAAAACACCAAAAAGAGCCAACCAAAGAAAACAGAGATTCCAAAGAACTAGCAAGTTCTACCCCCATGTTGGGCGCCAGAAATGTAGACAATCCTATAGTACTAGCTATAGGCCTTGACCAAGGGAGTTGGAGAAAAACCAGAGAGAAAATACCCTGTCCCTTTATAAAAATAGAGTGAGATTTACTTGCTAAAGTAAGTTGGTTCCTGTTTTGTTAAAGCTCCTTTTTAACACACTTGACTGCTTGATGAGCCAAGAAAGTAGTCCCCAGATAGACTACCAGACCAAAGAACTGAAATGTAGAACAAAGTCCACACCAGAGACAGCAAAGATACTTGATGTACGCTGCAAATCCACACCAGAGACAGCAATAATACTTGCTATAGCTTGCAAGACTATAACAGAGAAAACAGTTGCCAAAGTTAAGTTAAATGAAGAACTCACTTGCAACAAACACAGCCAAATTGTGGCCAGAAAACAGTGAAAACTGAGTGAGGAACAATGATATCACCTCCGGATGGTTGTATGATGATTAAGGTTGCCCCAAACTGTCTTATTCACTATGTACACACAGACCACTAACTAAGAGCCCATGCGCATCCACCAATCTGGCGCCTGTACCCACCAAATTGCATAAAAAAACCTCCTGAAGCGCTCCCCAACCTCCTAAAACAGAGGCGGGCGGGCTGCCCAACGTCGGAGATGCCGCCTGAAGCGGCCCGGCCTCCCTGAAGCCAGAAAACCAATAAAAACCACTAATCTACTTAGAAAAATTAGCTACAACTACTAAAACCTTTAAAACACGGAATTTCACTATAACAACATTGAGACATGAAATATAGAGAAAAATTAGCTCTATCCAATGGTACTAAGCACTTAACCCTAAGACTTAAGGTTAGCCCGTAAAACACGAAAAACAAAATTAAACAGCAATCTTTTATAAATGAAAAATGAGGAAATGACCCCTTAAAAATCAGAATATGAAAAATGTCTACAAGACATAAAATATAGAGAAAAACCAGGGCTATCCAATGATAGTACCCACATACCCGCAGACCCAATATCCACGGAATAAAACCATAAAAATACCCAATTCCTTAACAGATGTCAATTAAGACATGCAGAAACCGTGCCAAATCACACAACAAAGGCCCCTGCCAATGTTGGAAGACCACAGCGGATCCCTGAACATTGATACCTCCTAATTTAATTAGTTAAATTATTACAAGTAAATTATTTAAGTAAATATAATATAATTATTAAAACAAGAATTTAAAGGTGTGGCTTTATCCCAGTAAATAATTAATTATTTTACTGGGTAAGTCTAGTAGCCTGTCTGACAGCATCAGCAACTCCAAGGAACTTGCGTGTGCTGAAACCCTCAAAATCCTGTCTTCTAGACCCCACTCATCTTACCTTATCTACACAGATGGGCCTAAGTCTGATGATGCAGGGGCATTTGCAGCTGCTGTTGGCCCGGGCCAGAACCTGTCGGCCGGTCGTCTAGAAGAAGGAGAAAATGGAAGAAGGAATGAGAGGAGGAGAAGGAGGAAAAAGGTATGGGTAATAAAAAAAATAAAATTTAATAAAATTATTTAATTTATTGAGAGAAAAACAACGATAAGTGAGCTGGGAGGTGACAACAACTTGGTTTTATTAATATTAATATTATTTTAAGTAAGAGTTCTGCGCGGCAACCAAAATAATTACTATCAGACTTAAAGCAACCTTTAAATTGTTATATAAAATTTTAATTAGATTTTTATTACTAATAAAAAGAATATAAACGTAATATAAAAATTGTATTTAAATTGTTGAGTGTATAATAAGTGATAAGGCTACAGGGGATTATCCAAGGCCCTTTTATAGGCAATGGGTCCTCTGAAGCGCTACTATATCAGTAAATACAATGATTAGAAAGGAATAAAACAAATATATCAAAAAGAGTAAATGAAACATAACAATATAGAGAAAAACATGAAACAATTAATTAAAAGCCCAATTAAGAATCCAATTTCCCCGCCATTAATCCCCAAATCAGTAAGTGACAATAGTAAATAACTAAACAAGAGTGGAAACATAGGAACTATGAGAAATATAAATTTCAACAGATGGTCCATCCTGATTTGAGGACATTTTAAGTGAAACAAAAAATAATTTGACGCAACAAAACAATCAATTAATCTCAATTTAGTTCAAATTAATCTATTTGTTTTTTTCTAACACAATTAAGGGTCAAAAGAAGCGTCCTTAATAATTGTTTAGTGTCATATGAGAGGTATTAGTTAATATATAAATTTAAGTAATTAATTTAAATATATTATAAATCAAATTTACACTTGTAATTATAATATATGTTTTTTAATTAATCAAATATAAATTTATAATTATTAAATATATAAAAATGCGCCATTATTTGTAGAATATATTATATTATGCTCAATTTAATTGTATATAAAAATATATATAACCAATAAATTTAATGTAACATTTGTATATAATAAAATTCTTATATAATTTCATTATGTAATAAAATATTAAGTTATATTCATTAAATACAAGTTTTACTCACTCTTTAAGGTTTTATAATTTATATATCATTTACTGGACTCCTGGAATAGCCTGGCTGACACTCCCTCACTCTAAAAAAAACAATAAAAAAAAATGCTAAGATTTTTTCTTTTTGTATTTTTTCAACAGAGCAGGCAGATTTGAAATTTCTTTGCCAGGTATCCATGCATCATGTTCAGATGATTTGTTCTTATATCTCAATAAATATTCAGTACCTCTTTCAGAAGTGATAATTCTATCATTGAGAATTTTATCAATTTCTGCTGTTTCTGTGACTTCCTGAGGGTTCTTCTTAGGTCTTCCTCTTCTTTTTGGAAATAAGTCACTGTTGGAAGTATAAGGTTTAAGCAAAGAAATGGGAAAGACAGGATGTTTCCTATCATATGGAGAATACAATACAACTTCTACTGCATTATCACCAACCATTCTTTTAACAACAAATGGTCCTACAAAAGGATCTTTTAATTTGTGGTTACCTTGTAAATTGAAATGGACAGTAGAGATCAACACTTCATCACCCTTGTTAAATGTGTATTCTTTATGGGATTTATCCCATCTTTTCTTTTCATATTCAAATGCTTTATCAATACAACTCTGAGCATGTTTTCTGCATAGCTGTTGCATTTGCATAAAAGATTTTACACCAGGATGTAGTTCCAACTTAGGTAATTTATTATTGAGAATCTGAGCAGGAGTGTTTGGGACATAACCTAACCAAAGCTCAAAAGGCTTTTTCTCAGTGACAGAATGAACAGTGCTATTATATGCAAATTCAAGACCAGGCAAAAGAGTGACCCAATCATGAGTAAATCTGTCATTATCTTTATATTCTAAACCAAAGGCACAATACCTTCTAATCATATCTTCCAGAGTTTGAATCATTCTTTCAGCTAGACCATCAGTCTGAGGATGGTGAGCTGTAGATAATTTTAACTCACAGCCACAAATATCCATCAAAGAGGTCCAAAACTCAGAAGTGAATTTTGGATCCCTATCAGAGATAATGGCTTTTGGAAAACCAATAATATTAAACATGTAAGACCACCATAAGAAAGCTAATTCTTTGGTGGATACATCTTTGTGGGTTGGAATAAATTTGCACATTTTTGTGAATCTATCAACTATTACCCAACAAGAGTTAAAGCTGTCTTTACCTGCAACAGGAAGACCAGTGACAAAATCCATATTAATGATTTGCCAGGGAGCACTAGGTGCTTCAATATGTTGTAATAACCCTGCTCTCTTGCCTGTTAACTTTTTAGATTTTTGGCAGGAATCACAAGATTCAACATATAATTTTGTGTCTTCAGACATATTAGCCCACCATGCAGTGTTTTTGATTCTAATCAATGTTTTTTCAAGATCAAAATGACCAGCTAATATGTCATCATGACAAAGTTTGAGGATAGTTTCTTTCATTGAAGGAGGAATAACAATTACATTGGTAAGCTTCCTTCTATAATAAATATAACCATCTTCAATAGAAAACTTTCCTTTATTTAAAGCATTTTGGTATTTTGCAGGAAGAGTTTTTATTAATGCTTGAATTGAAGCATTCTTAGGATCATTCAAAATAGTAACTAATTTATTTAAGTCAGAATCTTTATCATATGAATCCAGTATTAACTGTAATAACTCTTCTTCCATGTCAACTATAAATATACCATGTATATGAACAGTGTCATCCTCAGGTACATAAGCAGGATTGGAGTCATTATTTGGCAGAGGCAATCTGGAGAGCATATCAACATTAGAGTGAACATTTCCAGCTCTGTGGATAATAGTCATCCTTCCTCTGTATTCCTGAACAGCAAGTTGCCACCTGAACATATGTCTGTTAGGTGTTTTGAGGTTTAAGAGAGATTTCACAGCACTACAGTCAGTTACCAACTCAAATTTTTGGTCATCCAAGTAGTAATGAAGTTTCTCAAGAGCCCAAACAACTGCTAAGCACTCCAATTGAGTGGCACCATATTTCAATTCACTATTTCTTAAGGTTCTTGAAATATAACAAATTACAACCTCTGAGGATTTATCATTAATAATTTGCTTTTGGTGAAGGGCAGCACCCAGAGCAATAAAGCTAGCATCTGTATAAAGTACAAATGGCTTGTTAAAATCTGGAAGAGCCAATATAGGGGCTGACATTAAGCAATTTTTCAATGTATTAAAAGCTTTTTGACAGTCATCATTCCAGAGAAAAGCAACATCTTTTCTGGTTAGTTTTGTAAGAGGCAAGGCTATGACCTGATAATTTTTAATATATTGTCTATAATAGCCACACATACCTAAAAAACTTTGTATTTCTCTTACAGAAGTTGGTGCTTTCACATTTTGAATGGCAGCAACTTTATTATGGTCTACACAAATTTGTAAGCCTGACACAACATGGCCAAGGACTTTCAAAGATTGAAAACCAAATTTACACTTTTTTAAAGATAAGGTCATATTGATTTCATCCATTTTTTGGAAAACTCTATTTAAATGAATCATATGTTCATCAAAAGTTTTAGAAAAAACAATAATATCATCAATATAAACCATGAGCCAACCTTCAATAATTTCTTGATGGAAAGTGTTATCCATGACTTTTTGGAAAACTGAAGGAGCATTTTTAGGGCCAAATGGCATCCTAACATACTTATATATTCCCATATGAGTAGCAATAAGCAAAAAATTTTGAGAATTTTTCTCAACTGGAACTTGATGATAACCTTTATTACCATCCAGACAACTAATAAATTTTGCACCTTGCAAGGTAGCATGTATTGAATTAATTCTGGGTAAAGGATAAATATCATTAACAGTATAAGTATTTAAAGCTCTGTAATCTCCACATAATCTAGCTTTATCTTTTTCATAAGAAATTAAGACTGGGGAGATGACACAATATTTGGGGGTGACATCCACTTTCTCAATGATATTCATTTTCAATAATGTTTCAATATTATCTTCAATATCTTTTCTTTTTGATGGAGAAGCAGGATATGGTTTTTTCTTAAGGGAAGGAGGAATATCACTCAAATTACAGGATAAGGTAATTTTCATCTCTTCCTGAACAATTCCCAAGACATGAGAACCATGAGCAAAAGCCATAGGGAAAGAGGTAATAGAGGCAACAATAGAATCCTTTTGTTCATTAGTTAAATGATCACCAAAAGAAGCGGTATTTATTTCATGTAATAAATCATCCATTTCAGTTGTTGTTCTACCTTTACATTGGGTGAGTGAGTTACAAGATTTCAACAAATGCCCAGAAGGTTTAGGAGAAGAAATTTTGAATTTTCTTTTCCCATTCATTCCTAATGTAAAGCAATTATTTGCTGGGTCCAGTTTCACACCAAACATTGTTAAAATATCATTTCCCATAATAAACCAATTGCTCAAATTATCATTTTTCATGACAACAAACTCACAAATAGCTCTGACAAAACCACCATTATATTTGAAGAATACAGAGGTTTTGTATTTGCCAATAGGACATAAAACAGAGCCATAACCTCTCCATTTTTCACATGTCATAGGTAATAATTTATCCAAATAATCCATATCCACTGAAGCCAAAGCTTTTTCAGATACTACACTTCCTCCAGCACCAGAATCAAGAACTACATCAACATTTTTACCATTAATGATAACAGGTGCCTTTAAAGGGGATATAGGAATAGAATTGTTAGTAATATCTTTAATTATCTCAGCATTTTCTACTGAAGATAAATTCAATACACAATCTTCAGATATATTATTTAAATAATGGACATCATGTTCCAACATTAAAACATCTTTAACAGATTCATTTTCATAGGAGATATTACTTTCACAGTCACTGGAAGAATTATTGACATCAAGTTCAACTTCATCAGTGTCTTCATTTTGTTCAACAAGATGAATTTTCTTGTCACAAACATGACCCTTCTGCCACGGTTTGTTACATTTATAACAAGTATTTGTTGCATATTTTCTAGGTGCAACTGGGGCAGAGGGTTTACCAGATTTTTCTGGGAGCTTTATAGAAGGTTTATTCTGATCATTATAAGATTTACTAAGGTAATTCTTTGGTTCATATCTATTGTTGAGTAGTACTTCATTACAGATATTAATGAAAGAAGAATTTTCCCTTACATGCTCAGTTCTAGCAACAATCAAATCCCTAAGAGAATTTGGTAATTTATACAAGATTTTATCTCTCCAAATATCATAATCCATCTTTGGATCAATTTCTCTAAGGATTTTAGTTATTTTCATCAGAAAAACAATGGGCTTTTCAACAGAGGAGGATACATATCTAGTATTCTCATACAGTCTCTGCTGAGCTAACCTGAATTTTGAACCACCAAATTGATTCTCAATCAAGGATTTCCAATCATTCCATGTATAATGATTGTTATCTAAGAGGACAGATTCATACCACATCAAGGCTACATTGGAAAATAAAGAAATTAACTTAGAAACAATTTCCTCATCAGGTAGTTTATAAGATCTCTTTAAATTATCAATTCTTTGGATAAAGTGTTGCCAATCAGAGGAAGAATCACCATCAAAGGTAGGATATTGGTCTAACTTAGGCCAATTTTTCTGACTACTGGGATGGTCCACTTTTTGGTTTGAATTATTCATTAGTAATAATTCCTGAAGTTTAGCCAGGTGTTCAGAAATTTCATTATTTACAGAAACAGCTGGTGCATGACTATCACAAGATTTTTTGCTAGTAGCAAAAGATTTTACAGACTCATTGTCAGTTTGTTTAATGGTTGAAATATGAGGAAGAAAGGATGAACTTTGTTCAGGTTTTTTCCCTTTATTTTTATGCAGCTTACTGGCAGAAATCTCATTTAATTCATTATTGATGGTTAAGGTTGAGAATTTTTCCTGTAGGTCAGACACATAGTTTCTTATTCTTGGAATTTCAGACATCTGGTCATTCACTTTTGCAAGAGATAGAACATTTCTGTCCTCAGAAACTGAGTGTTTGGTACTTAGTGCATGGAAGTCATTTTTTAGTTTCTTCAACTCATTTTGTAGAGATTTTATTTCATTTTTGAATGAATAATTTTCCTCAATAAGGGGTTTCAATTCACTCAATGTCTTATGCAGACTGATATTTCTATCTGAGATAGCTCTATGGTCACTTCTTATTTGTTTTTGTTGACTAAGAACAATATTCAAGGTTTCTTTGATTTTTAAATAAGCTGTATCTTGTACAGAAGAACTCACTCTACATTGCAAGTGTAAATTATTTAATCTATCATTTTCATGGATTAACACATCTCTCACATGTTTGTCTTTCACAATATTAAAATCAAGGGTATCTTTCAATATTTCCTCAGAAGTTTTTTCAATTAAGTTATAGATTTCAGGGGGAACAGAATCATTTTTAATTGCAAGAGAAGGATTAATTAAAGATGTAGAAGTTAAATGTAAAGGTTCATCAAATGACAATTTGCTAATTACATCAATAGGGCTACTAGTTACAGGAAGCTGTCTTTTAACAGGTTTAACTGTTCTTTCACCATGTTCAATAATATTACCTGCAGAAGAAGATTTATTAGAAAACATACCCAAGTGACTATCAACCAAATTACTTACCATGGCAGAGGAGGAAACTTCCCCTGGGACTGGGTTTGGGATTGTGCTTGGGCCTTCTTTCTCCTGCTTTGTTGGTAGGGATGAGGAGGTGGATGGAAATTGGGTGTTCTGGATGGGCCAGGCTGATGATGAGGAGGGTGTTGCACATTCTGTTGGTAGTGACTCATTAGATAATCCCATTTCCATTGCTCTACTTCCATAGTATTTGGATTTTGGATGGTTGAGCTGGGTGGCTGTGAAGGTTGAGCCTGAAATTGAAGCTGATTGGGAGGCAATTGAGGAGGGGCCTGGGCCTGAATCTGGTTCCTGAGTTCTTGGACCTGGTCCCACAATGTGTCTACCTTTGCTTTGTACGTCATATTTTCTGTCTTCAACTCTTTTATATGACTGGAGAGGTTGCTGATTTGTTGTGGCAGAGGAAGCTTTTTTATTTTGAAGCCTTTTGGAAGACCTTCTTGAGGCACTAGAGGCTTTACTTCCTTCTGTGGTACTGGGGGAAGGGGGTTTGGTTTGTTTGCATTTCCTGTCATTTCCACATCCTGCAGTATGAGAATTCTTTGTGTTAGCATAAGATTTTTTATGACCAACTTTAGAAGAACTTACAGTGTCAGCATCATAGTCAATTTCTATCTCATCCACTTGCATGTTATCCATTTTTTCTGTCAAATTGTTGGACATACTAGTGGGAAGATTAATATTTTACTTTGTACTTTAAAAAAAAAAAATAATCAAAGTTAGTCAATAATTTGCTCCAAATAATATAAAAAAAATTTTTTTAATTAATTAAATTATAGAAAAATTAACTTTCAATATAAAGTAATAATTAAAAAATTAATTTTTAAAAAAAAAATGGATTGCAAGTTTAAATTGGGAATAACAAGTTAGTTAATTCAACCAATTAATTACCAATATTAAATATGGCAATATATTGGGACTAAGCACAATGTACTTTTAAGTCAACCAAAAATTAACAATAATTAATAATAAAAAAAAATTAAATTAATAATTCAATTTGTATTAATAATAATGTTAATTCTTCTAGGACTAAGAGGATTTAACACTCTATAATGGTCAACTAGGAAAAAAAAATTTTTAAAAATTGAACACTTACACTCAGTGAATCAGCAATTAAGCCACAATCACTGTTATTGCAATAAAAATATAGTATTATGAGTGAGAGGCGCAAAGGTGAACTTACTATAGTGATCGAAAAATCACTTCAAAATAATATAAAAATTAATACTATATAAACCTAATATGTCGAACCCAAGTTCGAAACACAGTCGCGGCAAAAGTTTCGTTTTGCTAGGTGGTCCGTGCGTTTTGTCGTTCGTCGCCAGGCTTCGATCGTCGTCGTCGTTTGGAAAGGCCCTCAGTTGTCGGCCGGTCGTCTAGAAGAAGGAGAAAATGGAAGAAGGAATGAGAGGAGGAGAAGGAGGAAAAAGGTATGGGTAATAAAAAAAATAAAATTTAATAAAATTATTTAATTTATTGAGAGAAAAACAACGATAAGTGAGCTGGGAGGTGACAACAACTTGGTTTTATTAATATTAATATTATTTTAAGTAAGAGTTCTGCGCGGCAACCAAAATAATTACTATCAGACTTAAAGCAACCTTTAAATTGTTATATAAAATTTTAATTAGATTTTTATTACTAATAAAAAGAATATAAACGTAATATAAAAATTGTATTTAAATTGTTGAGTGTATAATAAGTGATAAGGCTACAGGGGATTATCCAAGGCCCTTTTATAGGCAATGGGTCCTCTGAAGCGCTACTATATCAGTAAATACAATGATTAGAAAGGAATAAAACAAATATATCAAAAAGAGTAAATGAAACATAACAATATAGAGAAAAACATGAAACAATTAATTAAAAGCCCAATTAAGAATCCAATTTCCCCGCCATTAATCCCCAAATCAGTAAGTGACAATAGTAAATAACTAAACAAGAGTGGAAACATAGGAACTATGAGAAATATAAATTTCAACAGATGGTCCATCCTGATTTGAGGACATTTTAAGTGAAACAAAAAATAATTTGACGCAACAAAACAATCAATTAATCTCAATTTAGTTCAAATTAATCTATTTGTTTTTTTCTAACACAATTAAGGGTCAAAAGAAGCGTCCTTAATAATTGTTTAGTGTCATATGAGAGGTATTAGTTAATATATAAATTTAAGTAATTAATTTAAATATATTATAAATCAAATTTACACTTGTAATTATAATATATGTTTTTTAATTAATCAAATATAAATTTATAATTATTAAATATATAAAAATGCGCCATTATTTGTAGAATATATTATATTATGCTCAATTTAATTGTATATAAAAATATATATAACCAATAAATTTAATGTAACATTTGTATATAATAAAATTCTTATATAATTTCATTATGTAATAAAATATTAAGTTATATTCATTAAATACAAGTTTTACTCACTCTTTAAGGTTTTATAATTTATATATCATTTACTGGACTCCTGGAATAGCCTGGCTGACAGAACCTCCCTTTTGTGGCACGCCTAGGTGACCCACACCTCTTCTCAGTATTTAAGTCAGAAATGTTTGGTATTCTCCTTGGCTTGTGCCTTTTTATCGCCAACCCCTTCCACTCACTCTATAATTCCCTCACCGTTCTCACCAATAGCCAATCTGTAATCAAGGCCCTTTCCTTCCCTACTAATCTGACACACAATTCAACCTTGCTCTACTCTATTGCTTCCTCTGTCTTTGCCATCCTATCTGCCAATCCTGAGGTGCCCAGGTCACCGGGGGATCCCAGGTAACGAGGTGGTAGACAAGCTTGCCAATGGCTCCCATGACATGGCTTCCCTTGCTGAGTCTCTCCTTTCAATTGACCCCCCCCCCCCCCCCCCCCCCCCCCCTCCATTTCTCTATTTCCTCACTTAAATCACACATTAAAAAACCCTCAAAGTTCCTTCTTCACTCTCCCCCCAACAGAGACGCGCTGAGAAAACTTAGGGGTCGGTCTAACCCTTCCTTCTGTTTTAAGGTATTGACGGCTCTGCCACGGGCGCATGCTACGGCGTTTGTCCAGTGCCGCTCAGGCCACTCTCCCTTGAAACACTACATTGTTCGCATCAAGGCTTCCCCCTCGCCTCCCTGCTCCCTCTGCCACCTCAATGCTCCACATACCCCGGAGCAAATTCCTACTTTTTTGCCCTGCGCACTTCATAGAGCGCAAGGCGCTCCTTGATATTGCCAAAAAAAAAAAAAAAAAAAAAAAAAAAAACATAAGATTACATTTGATTCCTCTTCCCTTTTGTCTCCTTCCCCCATTACACTCCAGGTCGCTTCTTTTCTCATTTCCACAAACAGATTACCCAACACTGTTCCTCTCTCTTAGCAGCCCCAATTTGTTTTTACTTTTAAGTGCTCGTTGTTTTCTCCTCCAATTTTGTTCCCTGCCCCATTTGTAACTAAATCTTGTTATCCTGCTCCTTCATGCCCCTTGCCCTTGCAGGGTGAGATTGTACGAATTAAAAAAAAAAAAAAAAAACTTTGAGCTTTTTGCAAATCACTGTATTTAAATTTAAGCAGAATGATTAGATTTAAAACGAGAACAAGAGAGAATTAGCATTAAGCTTTCAAATAGTGGAAGAAATGATCCTCGACTCATTGGCAAGCTCTAAGTTTAGGATAAGTAATAGTGCTACTGACCCTGTCTAGTGGTGGTTTCACTTTGAGGTTAATCAATGTAAGCTAATAGGTAAGACACCCTCTAGAAAGTTTCATTACCCTTCTGGGAGTCTGACTAGTATACACATTCCGGTCATAATGCTTTTACATTGCGATAGTAAAAAAAGTATGATCAATGAAAGAATTATAACTCCACAATTTGACGTTTCAGACAAAAAAGGATTCCCATCATAATTACACAACTATTTAATTTAATTTATTATTATTAGATGCTATTGGATAATAAAACTAGGCTCCATTAGACAACCAATGATAGAGGGAGAAGCAAATGATTAACATCGGATGTATAAATCACAAGAATTACTAACTATAGTAGAGAACACATGAATTGCATAGCAAGTGTCTTTTTTTCTTGTCTCGGATAAAAACTGATAAGGATTTAAAAGCTTTTTAATGGCAAACACTATTGTGAAGACAAATTTCAAATTTAGATCTCTTGAATTTTGACTACACTTTACTATTACAAAATAGTGAAGTTAATTAGTTCTAGGAAACTTGCTAAACTTGTAACATATATATCCGATGCCAAAGTTATAAATGTCAACCTTTATTCCGCATACTCTCGCTACCAGAGAGGCCTACATCATTTTTTTGGGTTATAAAATATAAAATAAATAATACGCCTAGGATGCGCCTGAATATTGCTGTACTCTCCCTACTCGGCTTTACACTTTCATGTGTTGTTCGATATGGAATAGTGAGTGAAGTGTCATTATTTCCGAATAGTTTTTCCTTTCTGACTTGTAAAAAGAAAACGGGAGAGGATACCTACGAAGATCCCGGTAAATTTTTAGAAGGGAACAAAGGACTTCGGGTGCATTGCGGTCCAGGGGAAATTGCTACAGTAGCTGAGGTTTGTATGAGAAATCTTAATGGCGTACAATTGATGCACACGGTACCACCTACTTCTCCATGAAATACGCTTATAATTTTGTATTGCAGAAACACGTCTATTACTCACATGATGGTACTACCTGGAAAGAGGTAATTGTTTGACACCAAAATGATTACCTCCATATCATAATTCTTAACCACCTAAACACATGAATATTTCATTTTCAAACAAAAAATTAATTTGGGCAGTTAAAGACATTAGATAGCTTATATCGACCATTCAAGAAGAAATATTTCCCAGACCAAGAACGTACTACTAGGATGGGAGATAATGGAGTGAGTCAAGTAATCACACTGAATATGAAAGAGCCGAAGCGTTCTGAAATCATATACTCTGTGTTTTATTGTTGCATATTTAGAAACTTAGCGCGGCTCAATGGAGAAATCAGGGTGGTCGTCCAAAATGAGCAAATGCGTACAGTTATCCTGATAGTTTAATGATCTAGGTATTTGTTGTAGTCCCCAAATAGTCGTGTAACCTAATACATGATGTTCAAACCAAAGCAGTGGTGCAAGGAAATGAGTAGATTTGTTTATATTTAAGTATTTTTAAAAATAAAAAAAATAAATATATATATATATATATATATATATAAAGCTTAACATAATGGTACAGAAAAGCGTAAAGAAGAAGATATGCACAGTTTATGGACAACATCATCAGATGTTCCAGCTCTGGCTCGCCACCAACTTGCATGCTATTTTTCATACCCCATGCTGTGGCGGGCATTCTCAGCCATACTGTGATATCTGCTGACGAGAGATAGTTGAGCAATGTTCACAGATCCAGGTTGACTGTTCTGAGCCGAGTTGCGAATTGCTACTCAGCTACTGGGTTTACAGGAACTATGGGGAAAAAAAGAAGAACATTGACGTTCGCCCTATTAAATCATCTAAGTGGAGCTCAGTGGGAAAGAAGATGAACAAGTAGAGTGCAATCAACAGAAGGGATAGTGGTCTTGTTGAGAGTGAAGTGTTGGCTGGAGTGTTCGTCTTTGTCTTTGTCTTTGTCTTTGTCTTTGTCTTTGTCTTTGTCTTTGTCTCCAATGTCTTCCATCTCATTTCCCCAGCGAAGATATCGTCAGTCTTCCCTCTTCTAAAATACTCTAGTCCACTGACTCTCTCCTTCTCCTCTTCCAGCCATCTCCGCCGTCGTCAATGTCCCCCTCTCTTCCTCTATCATCCCCACCTTGCCTTCCTCCTTTCGTTCTATTCTTCCTTCCCATCCTCTCTCTTCATCTTCTTCTTCCGCCAATTCTTCTCATCCTTCTCCTGCTTCTTCTTCCACCTCTGTTCTCACTCCCTCTCACTCACGCGCTGCCCCGCCGCCTCTCCGTCTTTCCGATCCCCCCAAAATACTTCTAGATCACTTCCAGCCCTACATTGACTCCATCTCTGAGGAGTGGGAGCGCTGGAATCGAAATCTCAATCTTGGATCTGAAGGCGCTGCTTCCCTCCGCAACGATTCCCTTCTTCTCCTCAATCCTCCTCCCCCCTCATCTTCCTCCTCCCTCCCTCAACAATCGGCTTCTCAGCAACCACTTCCTTCACTCTCCATTGTCCCCGATGTCTTCTTTCGTAGTGACTTTGCCCTCTCTGACCCAACTACCTTCGATATCGTCACTGAGCGGCTGGATGCTTCCTCTTCATCTTCAGCCAATCCTACCACCAATTCAATAGAACCTTTGTCCATTCCTGATCTTGCTACAGATCAGATCCTCCAAGAAAAACTCTCACATTATCTTGATATTGTCGAGCTACACTTGATTCAAGAAATCAGTCGTCGAAGCTCCAGTTTTTTTTCTGCTTTGGGAAACCTTCAATCTCTTCATTCCCAAGCTGCTTCTTGCATTTCTCAGGTCAATACTCTTACTCGTGAACTGGATCTTGTTGGTTCCGAAATCGCTGGCAAAGGCCTTCAAATCATCGAGCTTGGAAACCAGAGACGTACTCTTTTCGATTTGGATCACGCTTTGGCGAAAATTCATGAGATTTGGCAGATGCTCCATAATACCGAAGCCTTGATTAGTGCGTGCCAGTGGAATGAAGCACTAGATTTAATAGCTTATCTTGAAGCTCTGTGGAATGATTCTGCTGATCAAAATGATGATCCATCCACTTATCTTACTGCTCAGCTCGATCTTTCCCGCTCCATGGACTTTCCCAACACCCCTCCCAAGTCACGTCCACTCCAGCTTAGGAAAATTGATGCGCTTGTTGATCTTCCTAATCAACTGGCTTCTCTTAGGAGCTCAATTTCACGAGCTTTGGAAGCTGAATTGGTCTCTATTCTTCTCCACGAACTTGAAACTCAGTTAGAACAATTCATATCTCAGCAAGCTCAGGGCTGGGAGCGCTCCGAACCATCATCTCCTTTCACTCCTCTCAGTGCTGCCCCCCCTGATTCTCCACAGCATCTTAATGCACGCTCGCACGCCCGTGCCGCTGTTCTTCAACGTGTCCAACCTTGTTTAAATAATCTACTCAGGGCGAGCACTCTAGATAATTTCATCAAATCATGGCAAACAGGTGTCATGAAGATATTGCGGATGCTTGTCCGGGCTCATCTTCCTACGAGTCAAAATCTAACTGTCCAAGAAGAGGATACCGATATCGACGCTATAAGTCAAAGTGGCTCTTTAGTCTTATCTGAATCAAACGGTCCTACTGGCCGTGATGCTGGATCATCAATCGTAGAAAAAACGTTGGTTGCAAGTTTGTATTTCTATCAAGCCTGCTCCTCTTTTCTTTTTTTGACTCGTCAAAATGAAAACTCATCAATATGATCGTTGTTTATGTTTTTTTTTTTCTATTTATTGCATTTTTGCAAATGATACATCAATCATCATTTGTACACATGCAAATATTTATTATATCTAGACTCAACCTCACCAATAGTCTTAAGGGATTATCCCATGAAGAGTTTCTCAAGACATTGGAAATTACTTATCTCAGTCTGATTGGATGTCTGGAAATATTGGCGATTCACGCTGAAGCTCTATCATCTTTGATTGAACAAAACCTCTCTCAACGTTCTGGAGTGGACAAATCTAATGAAACACCTGATAACGAGCCGCAGCCGTTACTTCAACCAACAAATTCAGAACTTTCAATAGTGGTTGATCCAACGCGTCATCCTCAATCACCCTCCACCACACCTTACTCTCAAAATGTTGATTTCAATACATTGGAGACAGAGATATTTGAATTGGTCCAAAATGCGGCCGATTTGGCTAACGTTAGATTTTCAAAAGTCATGAGTGTTAGAACCGAAATCCATAGCGCCTTGTCCCTCCTAGATTTTTTTAATCTGTTCGATTTCAGTTGGAAATTTGTCGTGCGGTGTGAAGTCATCAGTCGGAAGATGATTGTTGGATTGCGGAGCGTGATGGTTAGCCAAGCAAAAGCTTTTTTACAAGCATTCCATCAATCTAAAATCAATGATAGTGCCCGCCTTGTCGAGCAGGAACAGTGGACTCAAGTGGAAGTATCTTCCAGAGATCAAGAGCATTTCAACTCCATTCTAGCCAGTGCAATGAGAGATCCACCCGAATTCATGTTGAGTTTTCCGAATTTTCTTAATCCATCGCCAAATCAATCTCGATTACAACAGCAACCATCCAATGAAAAACATTTAGCAAATAATTCTTCTTCTCCTTCCGCTACTACAAGTATGGCCAAAACTATTGATATAGAAGGCAGTACTTTCCATACTGTGGCGGCTGTTTTACAAACCGTATCCACTTTATGTGATTACATTCAAGTTGTTATCAATTTTTCATTATTGACAACCGATGTCATGAGCAAAGTGATTGAATTTATGAAAGCATTTAACTCACGAACTTGTCAAGTGGTTTTGGGAGCTGGTGCCATGCGCTCAGCTGGCTTGAAAAATATCACAGCTAAGCATTTAGGTTAGTAAGTCTTTGTGTTTTTTATTTTTATTTTTATTTTTCTCAGGTTTAAACGTGATTTTATGTTTTCGGTCAATATAATATAGCATTGGCCTCGCAAGCCTTATCAACGATGATTCAGTTGATTCCTTATATCAGAGAGTGCTTTCGGCGGCATCTAAGTGGGAAACAAGCTGTAATGCTGATTGATTTTGATAAACTTAAACGAGCATATCAAGAACATCAAAATGAAATACATTCCAAATTGGTTTCCATCATGTCTGATAGGCTAGCTGTTCACATTGAAAGCTTACAGGCTATTAAATGGGACGAAGAATCAACTGATGATCAACCTTGGAAAATCGAAGATGGCCCAAGTGGCTATCTTCAAAGTTTGATGAAAGAGGTCACCACACTGCACAAAGTGTTAAGCCGTTATTTACAGCCATCGGTATTAGAGGTTGGTCATGAATTCCAAGCAGCTCCAATCCATCTTACATTATATCTTATACAAACTTGTTCATCTTACAATCATTGATTGATATGCGTTAATTCTTCCCATATTTTTTTATTTCTAGTCCATTATGATGCAGGTTTTCTCTATCATTAATTCTCGTTTGGCTGATGAATTCAATGGGATTGAATTGAAAAGTCAACTTGCTAAAGATCGATTAGTCAACGATGCTAAATATCTAAAAAACAAGTTATTAGATCTTAAAGGACTAGAGAGGACTCCTCCGGGTGCGGCTTTGGAAGAGCTTGTCCAGTCTAAGCCAGTGTTTGGTCAAAAAAAATTATTGTCGCCTAAAAAGACAGCAATGGCTGATAATAAGAGTATTATGGTACTTAAAGATGATGGAGCGACTGGTTCTGATGTTGGTCCTGTTGGGACTAATGACAATGATCAACGAAATGGAGATATTAATGGCATTGGAAATGATGTTAGTGAAGGTGGCATTGTTATTAGTACCAATAGTACTAGTAGTAGCCCAGTTACTACAGCTGCTGAAGTGCCTTGCCCACCTCCCGCTCTTCCTCAACCTACTCCAAGGAAAACATTGAGGGAAAAACTTGAGTCTTTAACTGAATCTGCTAGATAGATAAATAGATTGATATATATATATATGTGTTTAATCATGGTTATTTTGGCGAGGGAAGGTACATAGACGTGTTTTTTTAAAAAAAAGATAAAGAAAAATCTTCTTATTTAATTGGTAATTAAATGACTTAGTTTTTATTTTTCATATCATTTTTTAATTTTTTTGCTTTGTTTTTGTTTGATAGAAAAGGGGGGGGGGGAGAGAATTTAATTTAATTATTTTATTATTATTATTATTTTTTCTTTTTTGAGGTGTAGACTAGGGAGGAGGGACCTTGGACTAAAAGTAAAGTAAAGTAAAATAAGATATAATGGTTGATTGGATTATGCGCTCTTCTTTGAGCTGAGTTAGTGTTTCCTTTAGTGGGTGGAGCCGTTAGTAAACTCATGAGGTTTTGGACAGTGAAGGGACATCATTACATTGGCAAGTTAGTTAGTGAGTATTGTGATGGTATACTGAACCGAAAACTCATATAATGAGTAGTGTTAGCCAGGCTATACTGAGAGTCAAGTGAAAGCTTATGTTAAAATACAAAATAAAAAACAAATTGAATTGATATATATATATATATATATATATACATTAAATATTATATTAAAATAAACTTGTATAACAATATTTTTTATAAATCAATTGTTAGATTAATTTTATTGTTATATATACTGTATATGCATTTAAATAAAATATAAAAATATTTTATAAAAAGATTGGCATATTTTTAGGTACTTAATAGGGGGTATCAAAGTTAGAAATCTTCCATTTCATAATACTTCTTTTTTCCACAAAATTAACCATGATTATTTATTAAAGTATACCATATTGTGCCCCACAGACACCTTTTTTGTCAGCCAGGCTACTAGACTTACCCCGTAAATAATTAATTATTTACTAGAGTAGAGCTACGCCTTTACCTCTCCTATTATTAGTTATACTTACTTTATAAATTACTTATCATATTTTTAACTAATTAATAAGTAAAATGAAGTAAATAGATCATTCTAATTTTTTTCCTCATTTTTATTATTATTATTCCTTGACAGCATCCTCATGACAGCTGAAAGTAAACTAAACTATAGAAATACTAAAGATTAAATCAAATATTTTATTTTACTTTGACATTTACAGAAACTTAAAATAAATCACATAAATTATAATTAATATTGACATACACAGAAAAATACTGTATATGAGTATGTACAGTGGCCGGACAATAATTTCCACCTGTTTTTTTTTCCTCATAACTCAGCAACTATCCATTCTACATACATGGTCATAATATCTTTCCAACTCTAACCACCATGTAGAAAACAGCCATAACATTTATTTTTTCATTGGATGTCATTTTTATAAAAAAAACCCCAAATTTAAAATTTCGTAAATTCAAAATTTGAGAATGAGCAAGGTGACAAGGCCACGCCTTTCAGCATTGAAACTAGAGAGTATGATAAGACATTTCATCAAATTTTTTTTTTTGAAAAATGATTAAAAAAAAAGTTACCTCACCTTACCAGCGGGTGGAGCCACCCTCAGCATCAACAACAGCCTGCATCCTAGCAGGCATGGATGCAACTAAATTGTCTAGTATGTTGCTCGGAAGGTTGCCCCAAGCCATTTGAATGGCCTCGCGCATCTGACACTGCCTGCAAGGGTATTGAGGTTGAATTCATCCTCCTCCGCATGATGAATTTAAGCTACCCCTGTTGCCAAGATTCTCAGGCATGAATTTAATTTATGCATCATCCAAAAAGTTCTCAGAACCCATTTTAGATACATCACATCATTTTCCCATCATCTGCTTACCCGTTGTAGTTTCTGACCCATTTCTGTTTCCTCTTCAATGCAATAAAATACTGACATGATTTTTTACTCCTCTCTCAGGCAAATTGTATCTCAGATCAATTTGTCATCCCCTAACGATTTCCGATTCCTCACTTATTTTCTCATCATCGTCACCTATGTATCTTCATCACATCCCTTCTTTTATCCTCACCTCCCTTTTTCTTTCCTCTCTCAGGAAAATTGTATCTCAGATCAATTTGTCATCCCCTAAGGATTTCCAATTCCTCACTTATTTTCTCATCATTGTCACCTATGTATCTTCATCACATCCCTTCTTTTATCCTCACCTCCCTTTTTCTTTCCTCAACTCTCTTTTTTTTTATCGTCAAGTCCTGTTTTTTATCCTCAAACACTTTGTTTTCTCCTCAAATATTTTACCTCTTCCCATAATCCCCTCCTTCTTTTTCTTTATCTTTGCCTCACTTTTTTTTCTTCCACCCATTCACATTCCCCTCTTTATATATAATTTTGTGCTACCTTTTTTTTATCCACTTGATTTTTTTCCCTTCAACAACATGTCCAACAATCAAAATATTAAATCAAATGCTCCATGTGGCTCCACTAGCTCTAATTGTTTCAAAATCCTTCTTCCCTTCCCATACCACTCTGATTCTCAACTTGGTCCTCAACTTGGAAACATTGCTCCCCTTAATCAATGTGTTACTTCCAACAACACTCAATCTGATCTAGCCGTCTCAAATTATACTCCCTATCAACCACAAACTTCCAATGTAATGCCGCCAAATCTATTATCACCAGTAAATCATTCTAATTCACGAGCTATTAATGAGCAAATACCAACTAGCCATTCATCTTCTCAAGGGTCATCTCATGGATCTACTTCTCTGTCTTTGCTCCCTTGACATAATAAACGTCGCAAATATAGTCAAAGCCAACTTTTATTCAAAGAACCCCACAGAAAACGAAATGCTGATTTTCCACCAAATTTTACGTCCACAAAAGTAAGATTGTTTCTTTTAATAAACTTCTTACTTTTTTGCTAATTAATTTTTTTCCTACAGAATTGTTTTTATCAACACTTACGGCTATTGTGGGGTTTGGTTGATGTTTCATCTCTTCCACCTACTCTGAACCCTGAAAACATACAGCAATTTCTGGATCAAAATTTATCTCTCTCAGATGTAGAAGACATCTGCAATGATCCTTCAAAAGCTACTCTCATAAACTTAGAAGATGTTTGAACTCTTGCAAATATGTCAGGTGCATCCATCAAGATCAACAATGGTACTATCCATATTAAACCTATTTTTACATCTTACATTTGACTTCACCTGGCTAGACTTGGCATTCAACTATGGGCCCCTGATCTACTGGATGATGCAGACTCAACCTACAATGCTTCTTGTAGAATCTGTGCTATTAGCTTGTTTGGTCTTGGTGTCTCCTCAAAAGCTTATTCAATGTTTCAGGTGGACGAATCTTTTCTAAATGACTCAAATCTACTAGTCAAAGCTTACAATCACTATATACATTATGTCTGGACAAATTGTATCAAAGACACCACACAATATGGGGGGCGGACTTGCTAGCAAGTCCGCAACCTTGGACCCAAACTCACCATAGATTGAACACACATTGAGCTATTGATAAAGGAACCATACAATCAGGGATGAACACCACTCAGCAGAACAGTTTTAGGTGGGTGTTCAAGTAGAGTTCAGTATGGGTTCAGTCTGAGTTCAGTCTGAGTTCCATCTGAGTTCCATCTGAGTTCAGGTTGAGGACTTGCTAGCAAGTCCACCCCCTATATTGCGTAGTGAGATGAAATGGAGAATTCAGGAAAAATGGCAGCAGAAGCAGAAAATAAGAAAAAGGTCAACAATCGCTCTCAAGTAAGTTGCTTTGCTTAAATATGGTTATCAATCTCTTTAGAAAGCTAATGTCTTTTAAGTAGTTATACAAAAAACGTTTAACTTTTGCGCAGAAACTAAACCTTCCTGAGAGATACATGAGTATCATTTGAGACCCTTTAGCACATAGCAAAGATGAATATGATGAGGAGCATCAATGCTTTATCATAAAAACTTTCCCATATAGATCAAAAACTGCTAATATTTTCTTTCGGCGTCTAGATCAGGAAATTATATCAAAAATGAAACTTGACAAAATTGCCGACCGATCACGAAAACGAAAACTGCCAAAATCTCCTGTCATATCAACATATCATAAATTTCCCCGTGGTCTTCCACTTGACTATTACAACTCTAAATGGCTAAGACAATTTAGCAAAGCTCAACAACAAAAAATACCTTCATGTGCTCCTGTTGCTTTTCTCAACCAACCAAGTTCTTCTCTTCTACCTGTGAATCATCCAAATCATGATCCAGACAAAAAGCTTAGCTACAAGAGATTCAATGCAAAATATCTTGACAAAGTGTTGGAAAAGTATTGTTTGTATCACAATGACAATTGCCCTAACTCAGATGAACTTGATGCAGCTGAATCATCTCATATTGATGATCCAAATTTTTATTGCCCAGAAGATAATTTGAGCGATATCTACAACTCTGATTTGGATTTTGAAACCTTTTCTCAGCCTGATATTAATAGTGAAAAAAATATGCACAATAATGAAATTGAAAATGAAAGTGAATGAGTTAGATTTTTTGTTGAATCTTTAAGAAATCATTTCTTTATTCCTTATATTTGCTTATACAAGAGCTCAATTTATGTTATTAGTGTGAAATGGTTATTGCTGGTGGAGAATTTTTATTAAAAATAAAAATTTTTAAGAAAATTTATGTTTTTGTTCATTTAATGGTGAAAAGATAAAATATATTCATAAATTTTTCTTTCTTTTTGATTTTATCTAATGGAGATAAGAAAATAAAAATATTTCTTTATATCTGATATCAGAATCCTTATCAACTTTAAAGCTAAAGGAGAAAACTAAATTTATAATTTTTCATATCTTTAGATATCTAGTATATCATCAAGTAGAATATCATTATTTTCTGCCTGAGAATTCCAATTGTTATCTACTATTTTAAATACTGTACCATTTTGCCATATCTGAAAAGTATTAGGAGCTAAACATCGATAAGCACATATTGATATGATCTGTGACATACTAAATATTTCATGCTCTTTTAAAATGACACCAAGCAAACATTTCATCATGTTACAACATTCTACAAATTGAAGACTTACATGAGATAAATTTGTAAAATTAATTGTTTGAATTTTTTGAAGATATACAAAATCTGTTTTAACACTTTTAGGAATATCTGCAATTATTATATTTTTAACAAACCCATAAATTTTTTTGTCTTTTCCTTGAAGGACTATTAAATTATTAGGCTGCTTGACAGAACACATAGTACCATCTTTACTGTTCCAATTGGCACAAAAAGCAAAATTTTGACTGACCACATCTCCCTTCTGAACTTGCAGGTATTCTTGAATACTCAAACAATCGCAGTTTAATTTTTTGGCAAAAGATACAAGTTTAGCATAAATATGATCATCTAAATCAGATATTTTTTTTGTAAAGTTATCTTCCGAAGTAAATTTTTTTTGATTGAGAGTTTGCCAATAAATGTTTCCTGAATACCTTTGAAGTTGAATTATTATATTTAGCATAGTTTTCTCCATCTCACCTTCATAGAAAGATATATCACATAAAATATTCAGTCACCAAATATGAAATAATTTTCATATTTGAAAACTTACCATGGTGAAAGTTTGTGTTAAACTTTTTAATAAGGCCAATTAGCCTCTCCCTGGCAAATTCCGATACACCTATGAGTGGGCCACACAAACTAATTTGCTCCGGTATATGGAAAGCGTAGTGATGATTTGGGACCATGATTTTATTTGAAAACAATTCTTTAGAGCTTTTAATGTATAAATCATAATTATTAGCAAAAGTAGAAGAGGAATTTTTAGAAACTCTCGAAGCCATTACAATATGTGTGCATTTAATCAAGTTAGAGATGTTCATTAAAATTTTTTTTTTGTTGACATGAGTAGGAATATCAATACCATCATCTCCGAATTGCTGAATTATGATCAGAGGAATCACATATAAAAATAAGACATGCCATTGAGAGGCGGTCAATTTTCCTGTTTTTGGTTTTACTAATTGCTTTGGTATGTGACCCAAACAGCTCGGTAACACCACGTCTTGTTGAAGTTTAGAAAAATAATTCATTTCATAGTCCGTAAAAAGTCCCCCACGTGAGCCTTGGGCAAGTTTAAAATCAGATGAATCATGTAGAGAAGAGTCATTTATTTCTACATTTTCTAAAACATTGTCATTGCAAAGTTTTTTTTTGAACGAATTAGTGCCGTGATTGCCAACTGCTACCCGTTTTTTATAAGAAAGAATTTGATAGTCCCACCATTCTTGGAAATGAAACATTAATACGCCTTCCAGCCAGTTGTGCATTAATCCCAAAGAAACATTATCAACAGGATTCCTATAAGAAAGCAGGTTTAATGGAGACCATCGTATACCATTTTGACGGACAATCTGGTCCTTTTGAGTTAGAGTCGTTGAATTTTTCCAATCAAGAGATACTTTCATAAATTCATCTTTTGTTTGAGGGGGACCTAACATTGAGGAATTTTTATTTTCTTGCTTAATTTTGCACCACAAACAGAAAAAAGTGGCAGAATGTGAGGCAAAACCTGCTACTTTGTGTGTTGCGCCAGTGTCTCCAATCAAGGGTAGAAGCTTTAGTTGAACTTGTTGTCCCATAGGATATTCATGAGTAGTGTAAGTTTTTGGAACCATATAATCAAGAAATTGATCGACTATTGGCTGTACTAAGTGAGAAATGGCTGACATATTTGGAAGGGAGGGACCAGGTGTGAAGCCAAAAACATATACATTCTCTAGCTTAGAGCGTATTTCTTGAGGTAGATTCAGACATGTAAGAAAAATTAATCCAATAGATTTTTGCTTCCCAGATAATTTATTTCCATGTGGATTGAACCAATCCACAAATAAAGAAAAAACAAGAGTTAGAATACTAGATTCATCCAAACTCTGAGAATGTATACTTTTCCAAGCGCTACCTTGCTGGATATCACAGATAAAATCGGCCTCCATTGAAGACAATCTGAGTTTCCAACTTTCTATACTTGACTCAATTCCAGGGCGGTTCAAAAACCAAACAAGCCAATTGTCGATGTTCTGTACTGGGAGCACACAGTTTGGTAAGAGGTTTGGATTTATTTCAACCAAATCTTGGGTTGGAAAGTATGAGTTCATATGATGAAATAAATCAGCACCACATTCATTTGCCCTGGCTGAATATTTATGAGTAAAGAAAAGCGTAATAGATGGTTTGTCATAAAGACAGAAGCATTTTGGACAACAAGTCAATTCATTGATGCTAAAAGAAAAAAATGTTTTAAAATTGTTCGCATATCAGAAGGGATCTCATCTCCCAAATCACCACAACCAGTGATTGAGAAAATTATTTCCATCAGATTAACCAAAACATTTCTACTAAATTGAGAGTTTTTGATTCTGAGTCGCCCGTATAGATGCTGCCACATTAAGTAGGAACATGCTAAACCTGATATACATACAAAAGAAGAATCAAAATATAATTTAGAGAATTTTATAACAGTTATTTAATATTTACCAGATATTTCTTTTGAAGAAACATTCATACGGTTTTCTGATGTAGGCAAGGGAGAAGTTGTCAGGAAAGAAGGAGACTTTTCAGCAGTAACTTGTACGCTATGTGACAATTGAGAGGTGAATTGAATCAGGGAATCTCTATATCTATGTTGTCGAATAGTACGAGCTGGTAGGGGTAAACCAGGGACATTTTGATTTTGGTCATTGATGTGTGAGGATTGAGCACATTTTGAGCATGTGCAAACGTCCAGGTCAGAAGGCATTTCAGAGAGTGTATGTCGGTCAGTCGTCTAGAAGAAGGTAAGAAAAATAGGAGAAAAGGAGAAGAGAAGGAGGAGGACAAGGAAAATAAGAGGTATAATTTATAATAGTATTTTTTTTTAATTTTATTTAAGAGGGAAAACAAAGGTGAGCAACTTTGAGAGATGACAAAAGCTTGGTATTTATTAATAATAATATTATTTAACGTAAGGGTTCTGCGCAGCAAACACTTTTAATTACTATCAGACTTAAAGCAACCTTTAATTTGTTATATAGACTTTTAATTAGATTTGTATTACTAATAAAAAAAATATAAACGTAATAAAATAGTTATTTAATTTGTTGAGTGTTTAATAAGTGATGAGGCTACAGGGGATTATCCAAGGCCCTTTTATAGGCAATGGGTCCTCTGAAGCGCTACTATATTTGTAAATACAATGATTAGAATAGAATAAAACAAATATATCAAAGAGTAAATGAAACATAACAATGTAGAGAAAAACATGAAACAAATAATTAAAACCCCAATTAAGAATCCAATTTCCCCGCCATTAATTCCCAAATCAGTAAGTGAAAATAGTGAATAACTAAACAAGATTGGAACATAGGAACTATGAGAAAAAAAATTCCAAACAGATGGTACATTCTGATTAAAGAATATTTTAAGTGAGACAAAAAATACTTTGACGCAACAAAACATGTAATTAATCTAAATTTAGTATAAATTAATTTATTTGTTTTTTCTAACACAATTAAGGGTCAAAAGAAGCGTCATTAATTATTGTTTAGTATTATATGAGAGGTATTATTTAATATATAAATTTAAGTAATTAATTTAAATATATTATAAGTCAATTTTACACTTATAATTATAATATATGTTTTTCAATTAATTAAATATAAATTTATAATTATTAAATACATAAAAATGCGCCATTATTTGTAGAATATATTATATTATGTTCAATTTAACTGTATATAAAAATTTGTATAACCAATAAATTTAATGTAACACTTGTATAAAATACTTATATAATTTCATTATGCAATAAAATATTAAGTTATATTCATTAAATACAATTCTTACCCACTCTTTAAGGTTTTATAAGTTATATATCATTTACTGGACTCCTGGAATAGCCTGGCTGACACTCCCTCACTCTAAAAAAAAACAATAAAAAAAAATGCTAAGATTTTTTCTTTTTGTATTTTTTCAACAGAGCAGGCAGATTTGAAATTTCCTTGCCAGGTATCCATGCATCATGTTCAGATGATTTGTTCTTATATCTCAATAAATATTCAGTACCTCTTTCAGAAGTCATAATTCTATCATTGAGAATTTTATCAATTTCTGCTGTTTCTGTGACTTCCTGAGGGTTCTTCTTAGGTCTTCCTCTTCTTTTTGGAAATAAGTCACTGTTGGAAGTATAAGGTTTAAGCAAAGAAATGGGAAAGACAGGATGTTTCCTATCATATGGAGAATACAATACAACTTCTACTGCATTATCACCAACCATTCTTTTAACAACAAATGGTCCTACAAAAGGATCTTTTAATTTGTGGTTACCTTGTAAATTGAAATGTACAGTAGAGATCAACACTTCATCACCCTTGTTAAATGTGTATTCTTTATGGGATTTATCCCATCTTTTCTTTTCATATTCAAATGCTTTATCAATACAACTCTGAGCATGTTTTCTGCATAGCTGTTGCATTTGCATAAAAGATTTTACACCAGGGTGTAGTTCCAACTTAGGTAATTTATTATTGAGAATCTGAGCAGGAGTGTTTGGGACATAACCTAACCAAAGATCAAAAGGCTTTTTCTCAGTGACAGAATGAACAGTGCTATTATATGCAAATTCAAGACCAGGCAAAAGAGTGACCCAATCATGAGTAAATCTGTCATTGTCTTTATATTCTAAACCAAAGGCAAAATACCTTCTAATCATATCTTCCAGAGTTTGAATCATTCTTTCAGCTAGACCATCAGTCTGAGGATGGTGAGCTGTAGACAATTTTAACTCACAGCCACAAATATCCATCAAAGAGGTCCAAAACTCAGAAGTGAATTTTGGATCCCTATCAGAGATAATGGCTTTTGGAAAACCAATAATATTAAACATGTAAGACCGCCATAAGAAAGCTAATTCTTTGGTGGATACATCTTTGTGGGTTGGAATAAATTTGCACATTTTTGTGAATCTATCCACTATTACCCAACAAGAGTTAAAGCTGTCTTTACCTGCAACAGGAAGACCAGTGACAAAATCCAAATTAATGATTTGCCAGGGAGAACTAGGTGCTTCAATATGTTGTAATAACCCTGCTCTCTTACCTGTTAACCTTTTAGATTTTTGGCAGGAATCACAAGATTCAACATATAATTTTGTGTCTTCAGACATATTAGCCCACCATGAAGTGTTTTGATTCTAATCAATGTTTTTTCAAGATCAAAATGACCAGCTAATATGTCATCATGACAAAGTTTGAGGATAGTTTCTTTCATTGAAGGAGGAATAACAATTACATTGGTAAGCTTCCTTCTATAATATATATAACCATCTTCAATAGAGAACTTTCCTTTATTTAAAGCATTTTGGTACTTTTCAGGAAGAGTTTTTATTAATTCTTGAATTGAAGCATTCTTAGGATCATTCAAAATAGTAACTAATTTATTTAAATCAGAATCTTTATCATATGAATCCAGTATTAACTGTAATAAATCTTCTTCCATATCAACTATAAATATACCATGTATATGAACAGTATCATCTTCAGGTACATAAGCAGGATTGGAGTCATTATTTGGCAGAGGCAATCTGGAGAGCATATCAACATTAGAGTGAACATTTCCAGCTCTATGTATAATAGTCATCCTTCCTCTGTATTCTTGAACAGCAAGTTGCCACCTGAACATATGTCTGTTAGGTGTCTTGAGGTTTAAGAGAGATTTCACAGCACTACAGTCAGTTACCAACTCAAATTTTTGGTCATCCAAGTAGTAATGAAGTTTCTCAAGAGCCCAAACAACTGCTAAGCACTCCAATTGAGTGGCACCATATTTAAATTCACTATTTCTTAAGGTTCTTGAAATATAACAAATTACAACCTCTGAGGATTTATCATTAATAATTTGCTTTTGGTGAAGGGCAGCACCCAGACCAATAAAGCTAGCATCTGTATAAAGGACAAATGGCTTGTTAAAATCTGGAAGAGCCAATATAGGGGCTGTCATTAAGCAACTTTTTAATGTATCAAAAGCTTTCTGACAGTCATTATTCCAGAGAAAAGCAACATCTTTTCTGGTCAGTTTTGTAAGAGGCAAGGCTTTGACCTGATAATTTTTAATATATTGTCTATAATAGCCACACATACCCAAAAAACTTTGGATTTCTCTTACAGAAGTTGGTGCTTTCACATTTTGAATGGCAGCAACTTTATTATGGTCTACACAAATTTGTAAGCCTGACACAACATGGCCAAGGACTTTCAAAGATTGAAAACCAAATTTACACTTTTTTAAAGATAAGGTCATATTGATTTCATCCATTTTTTCGAAAACTCTATTCAAGTGAATCATATGTTCATAAAAAGTTTTAGAAAAAACAATAATATCATCAATATAAACCATGAGCCAACCTTCAATAATTTCTTGATGGAAAGTGTTATCCATGACTTTCTGGAAAACTGAAGGAGCATTTTTAGGGCCAAATGGCATCCTAACATACTTATATATTCCCATATGAGTAGCAATAAGCAAAAATTTTTGAGAATTTTTCTCAACTGGAACTTGATGATAACCTTTATTACCATCCAGACAACTAATAAATTTTGCACCTTGCAAGGTAGCATGTATTGAATTAATTCTGGGTAAAGGATAAATATCATCAACAGTATAAGTATTTAAAGCTCTGTAATCTCCACATAATCTAGCTTTATCTTTTTCATATGAAATCAAGACTGGGGAGATGACACAATATTTGGGGGTGACATTCACTTTCTCAATGATATTCATTTTCAATAATGTTTCAATATTATCTTCAATATCTTTTCTTTTTGATGGAGAAGCAGGATATGGTTTTTTCTTAAGGGAAGTAGGAATATCACTCAAATTACAGGATAAGGTAATTTTCATCTCTTCCTGAACAATTCCCAAGACATGAGAACCATGAGCAAAAGCCATAGGGAAAGAGGTAATAGAGGCAACAATAGAATCCTTTTGTTCACTAGTCAAATGATCACCAAAAGAAGCGGTATTTATTTCATGTAATAAATCATCCATTTCAGTTGTTGTTCTACCTTTACATTGGGTCAGTGAGTTACAAGATTTCAACAAATGCCCAGAAGGTCTAGGAGAAGAAATTTTGAATTTTCTTTTCCCATTCATTCCTAAGGTAAAGCAATTATTTTCTGGGTCCAGTTTCACACCAAAAATGGTTAAAATATCATTTCCCATAATAAACCAATTGCTCAAATTATCATTTTTCATGACAACAAACTCACAAATAGCTCTGACAAAACCACCATTATATTTGAAGAATACAGAGGTTTTGTATTTGCCAATAGGAAATAAGGTAGAACCATACCCTCTCCATTTTTCAGAATTTATAGGCAATAATTTACTCAAATATTCCTTATCCACTGAAGCCAAAACTTTTTCAGATACTACACTTCCTCCAGCACCAGAATCAAGAACTACATCAACAGTTTTACCATTAATGATAACAGGTGCCTTTAAAGGGGATATAGGAATAGAATTGTTATTAATATCTTTAATTATCTCAGAATTTTCTACTGAAGATAAATTCAATACACAATCTTCAGATATATTATTTAAATAATGGACATCATGTTCCAACATTAAAACATCTTTAACAGATTCATTGTCATAGGAGATATTACTTTCACAGTCACTGGAAGAATTATTGACATCAAGTTCAAGTTCATCAGTGTCTTCATTTTGTTCAACAAGATGAATTTTCTTGTCACAAACATGACCCTTCTGCCACGGTTTGTTACATTTATAACAAGTATTTGTTGCATATTTTTTAGGTGCAACTGGGGCAGAGGGTTTACCAGATTTTTCTGGGAGCTTTATAGAAGGTTTATTCTGATCATTATAAGATTTACTAAGGTAATTCTTTGGTTCATATCTATGGTTGAGTAGTACTTCATTACAGATATTAATGAAAGAAGAATTTTCCCTTACATGCTCAGTTCTAGCAACAATCAAATCCCTAAGAGAATTTGGTAATTTATACAAGATTTTATCTCTCCAAATATCATAATCCATCTTTGGATCAATTGCTCTAAGGATTTTAGTTATTTTCATCAGAAAAACAATGGGCTTTTCAACAGAGGAGGATACATATCTAGTATTCTCATACAGTCTCTGCTGAGCTAACCTGAATTTTGAACCACCAAACTGATTCTCAATCAAGGATTTCCAATCATTCCATGTATAATGATTGTTATCTAAGAGGACAGATTCATACCACATCAAGGCTACATTGGAAAATAAAAAAATTAGCTTAGAAACAATTTCCTCATCAGGTAGTTTATAAGATCTCTTTCAATTATCAATTCTCTGGATAAAGTTTTGCCAATCAGAGGAAGAATCACCATCAAAGGTAGGATATTGGTCTAACTTAGGCCAATTTTTCTGACTACTGGGATGGTCCACTTTTTGGTTTGAATTATTCATTATTAATAATTCCTGAAGTTTAGCCAGGTGTTCAGAAATTTCATTATTTACAGAAACAGCTGGTGCATGACCAGCACAAGATTTTTTGCTAGTAGCAAAAGATTTTACAGACTCATTGTCAGTTTGTTTAATGGTTGAAATATGAGGAAGAAAGGATGAACTTTGCTCAGGTTTTTTCCCTTTATTTTTATGCAGCTTATTTACAGAAATCTCATTTAATTCATTATTGATGGTTAAAGTTGAGAACTTTTCCTGTAGGTCAGACACATAGTTTCTTATTCTTGGAATTTCAGACATCTGGTCATTTACTTTTGCAAGAGATAGAACATTTCTGTCCTCAGAAACTGAGTGTTTGGTACTTAGTGCATGGAAATCACATTTTAGCTTCTTAAACTCATTTTGCAGAGATTTTATTTCATTCTTGAATGAATAATTTTCCTCAATAAGGGGTTTCAATTCACTCAAGGTCTTATGTAGACTGATATTTCTATCTGAGATAGCTCTATGGTCACTTCTTATTTGTTTTTGTTGACTGAGAACAATATTCAAGGTTTCTTTGATTTTTAAATAAGCTGTATCTTGTACAGAAGAACTCACTTTACATTGCAAGTGTAAATTATTTAATCTATCATTTTCATGGATTAACACATCTCTCACATGTTTGTCTTTCACAATATTAAAATCAAGGGTATCTTTCAATATTTCCTCAGAAGTTTTTTCAATTAAGGTATAGATTTCAGGGGGAACAGAATCATTTTTAATTGCAAGAGAAGGATTAATTAAAGATGTAGAAGTTAAATGTAAAGGTTCATCAAATGACAATTTGCTAATTACATCAATAGGGCTACTAGTTACAGGAAGCTGTCTTTTAACAGGTTTAACTGTTCTTTCACCATGTTCAATAATATTACCTGCAGAGGAAGATTTATTAGAAAACATACCCAAGTGACTATCAACCAAATTACTTACCATGGCAGAGGAGGAAACTTCCCCTGGGACTGGGTTTGGGATTGTGCTTGGGCCTTCTTTCTCCTGCCTTGTTGGTAGGGATGAGGAGGTGGATGGAAATTGGGTGTTCTGGATGGGGCAGGCTGATGATGAGGAGGGTGTTGCACATTCTGTTGGTAGTGACTCATTAGATAATCCCATTTCCATTGCTCTACTTCCATAGTATTTGGATTTTGGATGGTTGAGCTGGGTGGCTGTGAAGGTTGAGCCTGAAACTGAGGCTGATTGGGAGGCAACTGAGGAGGGGACTGGGCCTGAATCTGGTTCCTGAGTTCTTGGACCTGATCCCACAATGTGTCTACCTTTGCTTTGTATGTCATATTTTCTGTCTTCAACTCTTTTATATGACTGGATAGGTTGCTGATTTGTTGTGGCAGAGGAAGCTTTTTTATTTTGAAGCCTTTTGGAAGACCTTCTTGAGGCACTAGAGGCTTTACTTCCTTCTGTGGTACTGGGGAAGGGGGTTTGGTCTGTTTGCATTTCCTGTCATTTCCACATCCTGCAGTATGTGAATTCTTTGTGTTAGCATAAGATTTTTTATGACCAACTTTAGAAGAACTTACAGTGTCAGCATCATAGTCAATTTCTATTTCATCCACTTGCATGTTATCCATTTTTTCTGCCAAATTGTTGGACATACTAGTGGGAAGATTTATAATTTACTTTTTATTTTATAAAAAATGAATAAAAGTTAGTCAATAATTGCTCCAAATAAAAAAAAAATTTTATTAATTAAATGATAGAAAAAATAATTTTCAATATAAAGTAATAATTAAAAAAATTAATTTTAAAAAAAATGGATTGCAAGGTTAAATTGGGAATAACAATCAAGTTAATTCAACCAATTAATTACCAATATTAAATATGGCAATATATTTGGGACTAAGCACAATGTACTTTTAAGTCAACCAAAATTAACAATAATTAATAATAAAAAAAAATTAAATTAATAATTCAATTTGTATTAATAAAAAATGTCAATTCTTCTAGGACTAAGAGGATTTAACACTCTATAATGGTCAACTAGGAAAAAAAATTTTTTAAAAATTGAACACTTACACTCAGTGAATCAGCAATTAAGCCACAATTACTGTTATTGCAATAAAAATATTGTAATATGAGTGAGAGGCACAAAGGTGAACTTACTATAGTGATCAAAAAATCACTTCAAAATAATATAAAAATTAATATAATATAAACCTAAGATGTCGAACCCAAGTTCGAAACACAGTCGCGGCAAAAGTTTTGTTTTTGCTAGGTGGTCCATGCGTTTTGTCGTTCGTCGCCAGGCTCGATCGTCGTCGTCGTTTGGAAAGGTCCCCAGTTGTCGGTCAGTCGTCTAGAAGAAGGTAAGAAAAATAGGAGAAAAGGAGAAGAGAAGGAGGAGGACAAGGAAAATAAGAGGTATAATTTATAATAGTATTTTTTTTTAATTTTATTTAAGAGGGAAAACAACGGTGAGCAACTTTGAGAGATGACAAAAGCTTGGTATTTATTAATAATAATATTATTTAATGTAAGGGTTCTGCGCGGCAAACACTTTTAATTACTATCAGACTTAAAGCAACCTTTAATTTGTTATATAGACTTTTAATTAGATTTGTATTACTAATAAAAAAAATATAAACGTAATAAAATAGTTATTTAATTTGTTGAGTGTTTAATAAGTGATGAGGCTACAGGGGATTATCCAAGGCCCTTTTATAGGCAATGGGTCCTCTGAAGCGCTACTATATTTGTAAATACAATGATTAGAATAGAATAAAACAAATATATCAAAGAGTAAATGAAACATAACAATGTAGAGAAAAACATGAAACAAATAATTAAAACCCCAATTAAGAATCCAATTTCCCCGCCATTAATTCCCAAATCAGTAAGTGAAAATAGTGAATAACTAAACAAGATTGGAACATAGGAACTATGAGAAAAAAAATTCCAAACAGATGGTACATTCTGATTAAAGAATATTTTAAGTGAGACAAAAAATACTTTGACGCAACAAAACATGTAATTAATCTAAATTTAGTATAAATTAATTTATTTGTTTTTTCTAACACAATTAAGGGTCAAAAGAAGCGTCATTAATTATTGTTTAGTATTATATGAGAGGTATTATTTAATATATAAATTTAAGTAATTAATTTAAATATATTATAAGTCAATTTTACACTTATAATTATAATATATGTTTTTCAATTAATTAAATATAAATTTATAATTATTAAATACATAAAAATGCGCCATTATTTGTAGAATATATTATATTATGTTCAATTTAACTGTATATAAAAATTTGTATAACCAATAAATTTAATGTAACACTTGTATAAAATACTTATATAATTTCATTATGCAATAAAATATTAAGTTATATTCATTAAATACAATTCTTACCCACTCTTTAAGGTTTTATAAGTTATATATCATTTACTGGACTCCTGGAATAGCCTGGCTGACACTCCCTCACTCTAAAAAAAAACAATAAAAAAAAATGCTAAGATTTTTTCTTTTTGTATTTTTTCAACAGAGCAGGCAGATTTGAAATTTCCTTGCCAGGTATCCATGCATCATGTTCAGATGATTTGTTCTTATATCTCAATAAATATTCAGTACCTCTTTCAGAAGTCATAATTCTATCATTGAGAATTTTATCAATTTCTGCTGTTTCTGTGACTTCCTGAGGGTTCTTCTTAGGTCTTCCTCTTCTTTTTGGAAATAAGTCACTGTTGGAAGTATAAGGTTTAAGCAAAGAAATGGGAAAGACAGGATGTTTCCTATCATATGGAGAATACAATACAACTTCTACTGCATTATCACCAACCATTCTTTTAACAACAAATGGTCCTACAAAAGGATCTTTTAATTTGTGGTTACCTTGTAAATTGAAATGTACAGTAGAGATCAACACTTCATCACCCTTGTTAAATGTGTATTCTTTATGGGATTTATCCCATCTTTTCTTTTCATATTCAAATGCTTTATCAATACAACTCTGAGCATGTTTTCTGCATAGCTGTTGCATTTGCATAAAAGATTTTACACCAGGGTGTAGTTCCAACTTAGGTAATTTATTATTGAGAATCTGAGCAGGAGTGTTTGGGACATAACCTAACCAAAGATCAAAAGGCTTTTTCTCAGTGACAGAATGAACAGTGCTATTATATGCAAATTCAAGACCAGGCAAAAGAGTGACCCAATCATGAGTAAATCTGTCATTGTCTTTATATTCTAAACCAAAGGCAAAATACCTTCTAATCATATCTTCCAGAGTTTGAATCATTCTTTCAGCTAGACCATCAGTCTGAGGATGGTGAGCTGTAGACAATTTTAACTCACAGCCACAAATATCCATCAAAGAGGTCCAAAACTCAGAAGTGAATTTTGGATCCCTATCAGAGATAATGGCTTTTGGAAAACCAATAATATTAAACATGTAAGACCGCCATAAGAAAGCTAATTCTTTGGTGGATACATCTTTGTGGGTTGGAATAAATTTGCACATTTTTGTGAATCTATCCACTATTACCCAACAAGAGTTAAAGCTGTCTTTACCTGCAACAGGAAGACCAGTGACAAAATCCAAATTAATGATTTGCCAGGGAGAACTAGGTGCTTCAATATGTTGTAATAACCCTGCTCTCTTACCTGTTAACCTTTTAGATTTTTGGCAGGAATCACAAGATTCAACATATAATTTTGTGTCTTCAGACATATTAGCCCACCATGAAGTGTTTTGATTCTAATCAATGTTTTTTCAAGATCAAAATGACCAGCTAATATGTCATCATGACAAAGTTTGAGGATAGTTTCTTTCATTGAAGGAGGAATAACAATTACATTGGTAAGCTTCCTTCTATAATATATATAACCATCTTCAATAGAGAACTTTCCTTTATTTAAAGCATTTTGGTACTTTTCAGGAAGAGTTTTTATTAATTCTTGAATTGAAGCATTCTTAGGATCATTCAAAATAGTAACTAATTTATTTAAATCAGAATCTTTATCATATGAATCCAGTATTAACTGTAATAAATCTTCTTCCATATCAACTATAAATATACCATGTATATGAACAGTATCATCTTCAGGTACATAAGCAGGATTGGAGTCATTATTTGGCAGAGGCAATCTGGAGAGCATATCAACATTAGAGTGAACATTTCCAGCTCTATGTATAATAGTCATCCTTCCTCTGTATTCTTGAACAGCAAGTTGCCACCTGAACATATGTCTGTTAGGTGTCTTGAGGTTTAAGAGAGATTTCACAGCACTACAGTCAGTTACCAACTCAAATTTTTGGTCATCCAAGTAGTAATGAAGTTTCTCAAGAGCCCAAACAACTGCTAAGCACTCCAATTGAGTGGCACCATATTTAAATTCACTATTTCTTAAGGTTCTTGAAATATAACAAATTACAACCTCTGAGGATTTATCATTAATAATTTGCTTTTGGTGAAGGGCAGCACCCAGACCAATAAAGCTAGCATCTGTATAAAGGACAAATGGCTTGTTAAAATCTGGAAGAGCCAATATAGGGGCTGTCATTAAGCAACTTTTTAATGTATCAAAAGCTTTCTGACAGTCATTATTCCAGAGAAAAGCAACATCTTTTCTGGTCAGTTTTGTAAGAGGCAAGGCTTTGACCTGATAATTTTTAATATATTGTCTATAATAGCCACACATACCCAAAAAACTTTGGATTTCTCTTACAGAAGTTGGTGCTTTCACATTTTGAATGGCAGCAACTTTATTATGGTCTACACAAATTTGTAAGCCTGACACAACATGGCCAAGGACTTTCAAAGATTGAAAACCAAATTTACACTTTTTTAAAGATAAGGTCATATTGATTTCATCCATTTTTTCGAAAACTCTATTCAAGTGAATCATATGTTCATAAAAAGTTTTAGAAAAAACAATAATATCATCAATATAAACCATGAGCCAACCTTCAATAATTTCTTGATGGAAAGTGTTATCCATGACTTTCTGGAAAACTGAAGGAGCATTTTTAGGGCCAAATGGCATCCTAACATACTTATATATTCCCATATGAGTAGCAATAAGCAAAAATTTTTGAGAATTTTTCTCAACTGGAACTTGATGATAACCTTTATTACCATCCAGACAACTAATAAATTTTGCACCTTGCAAGGTAGCATGTATTGAATTAATTCTGGGTAAAGGATAAATATCATCAACAGTATAAGTATTTAAAGCTCTGTAATCTCCACATAATCTAGCTTTATCTTTTTCATATGAAATCAAGACTGGGGAGATGACACAATATTTGGGGGTGACATTCACTTTCTCAATGATATTCATTTTCAATAATGTTTCAATATTATCTTCAATATCTTTTCTTTTTGATGGAGAAGCAGGATATGGTTTTTTCTTAAGGGAAGTAGGAATATCACTCAAATTACAGGATAAGGTAATTTTCATCTCTTCCTGAACAATTCCCAAGACATGAGAACCATGAGCAAAAGCCATAGGGAAAGAGGTAATAGAGGCAACAATAGAATCCTTTTGTTCACTAGTCAAATGATCACCAAAAGAAGCGGTATTTATTTCATGTAATAAATCATCCATTTCAGTTGTTGTTCTACCTTTACATTGGGTCAGTGAGTTACAAGATTTCAACAAATGCCCAGAAGGTCTAGGAGAAGAAATTTTGAATTTTCTTTTCCCATTCATTCCTAAGGTAAAGCAATTATTTTCTGGGTCCAGTTTCACACCAAAAATGGTTAAAATATCATTTCCCATAATAAACCAATTGCTCAAATTATCATTTTTCATGACAACAAACTCACAAATAGCTCTGACAAAACCACCATTATATTTGAAGAATACAGAGGTTTTGTATTTGCCAATAGGAAATAAGGTAGAACCATACCCTCTCCATTTTTCAGAATTTATAGGCAATAATTTACTCAAATATTCCTTATCCACTGAAGCCAAAACTTTTTCAGATACTACACTTCCTCCAGCACCAGAATCAAGAACTACATCAACAGTTTTACCATTAATGATAACAGGTGCCTTTAAAGGGGATATAGGAATAGAATTGTTATTAATATCTTTAATTATCTCAGAATTTTCTACTGAAGATAAATTCAATACACAATCTTCAGATATATTATTTAAATAATGGACATCATGTTCCAACATTAAAACATCTTTAACAGATTCATTGTCATAGGAGATATTACTTTCACAGTCACTGGAAGAATTATTGACATCAAGTTCAAGTTCATCAGTGTCTTCATTTTGTTCAACAAGATGAATTTTCTTGTCACAAACATGACCCTTCTGCCACGGTTTGTTACATTTATAACAAGTATTTGTTGCATATTTTTTAGGTGCAACTGGGGCAGAGGGTTTACCAGATTTTTCTGGGAGCTTTATAGAAGGTTTATTCTGATCATTATAAGATTTACTAAGGTAATTCTTTGGTTCATATCTATGGTTGAGTAGTACTTCATTACAGATATTAATGAAAGAAGAATTTTCCCTTACATGCTCAGTTCTAGCAACAATCAAATCCCTAAGAGAATTTGGTAATTTATACAAGATTTTATCTCTCCAAATATCATAATCCATCTTTGGATCAATTGCTCTAAGGATTTTAGTTATTTTCATCAGAAAAACAATGGGCTTTTCAACAGAGGAGGATACATATCTAGTATTCTCATACAGTCTCTGCTGAGCTAACCTGAATTTTGAACCACCAAACTGATTCTCAATCAAGGATTTCCAATCATTCCATGTATAATGATTGTTATCTAAGAGGACAGATTCATACCACATCAAGGCTACATTGGAAAATAAAAAAATTAGCTTAGAAACAATTTCCTCATCAGGTAGTTTATAAGATCTCTTTCAATTATCAATTCTCTGGATAAAGTTTTGCCAATCAGAGGAAGAATCACCATCAAAGGTAGGATATTGGTCTAACTTAGGCCAATTTTTCTGACTACTGGGATGGTCCACTTTTTGGTTTGAATTATTCATTATTAATAATTCCTGAAGTTTAGCCAGGTGTTCAGAAATTTCATTATTTACAGAAACAGCTGGTGCATGACCAGCACAAGATTTTTTGCTAGTAGCAAAAGATTTTACAGACTCATTGTCAGTTTGTTTAATGGTTGAAATATGAGGAAGAAAGGATGAACTTTGCTCAGGTTTTTTCCCTTTATTTTTATGCAGCTTATTTACAGAAATCTCATTTAATTCATTATTGATGGTTAAAGTTGAGAACTTTTCCTGTAGGTCAGACACATAGTTTCTTATTCTTGGAATTTCAGACATCTGGTCATTTACTTTTGCAAGAGATAGAACATTTCTGTCCTCAGAAACTGAGTGTTTGGTACTTAGTGCATGGAAATCACATTTTAGCTTCTTAAACTCATTTTGCAGAGATTTTATTTCATTCTTGAATGAATAATTTTCCTCAATAAGGGGTTTCAATTCACTCAAGGTCTTATGTAGACTGATATTTCTATCTGAGATAGCTCTATGGTCACTTCTTATTTGTTTTTGTTGACTGAGAACAATATTCAAGGTTTCTTTGATTTTTAAATAAGCTGTATCTTGTACAGAAGAACTCACTTTACATTGCAAGTGTAAATTATTTAATCTATCATTTTCATGGATTAACACATCTCTCACATGTTTGTCTTTCACAATATTAAAATCAAGGGTATCTTTCAATATTTCCTCAGAAGTTTTTTCAATTAAGGTATAGATTTCAGGGGGAACAGAATCATTTTTAATTGCAAGAGAAGGATTAATTAAAGATGTAGAAGTTAAATGTAAAGGTTCATCAAATGACAATTTGCTAATTACATCAATAGGGCTACTAGTTACAGGAAGCTGTCTTTTAACAGGTTTAACTGTTCTTTCACCATGTTCAATAATATTACCTGCAGAGGAAGATTTATTAGAAAACATACCCAAGTGACTATCAACCAAATTACTTACCATGGCAGAGGAGGAAACTTCCCCTGGGACTGGGTTTGGGATTGTGCTTGGGCCTTCTTTCTCCTGCCTTGTTGGTAGGGATGAGGAGGTGGATGGAAATTGGGTGTTCTGGATGGGGCAGGCTGATGATGAGGAGGGTGTTGCACATTCTGTTGGTAGTGACTCATTAGATAATCCCATTTCCATTGCTCTACTTCCATAGTATTTGGATTTTGGATGGTTGAGCTGGGTGGCTGTGAAGGTTGAGCCTGAAACTGAGGCTGATTGGGAGGCAACTGAGGAGGGGACTGGGCCTGAATCTGGTTCCTGAGTTCTTGGACCTGATCCCACAATGTGTCTACCTTTGCTTTGTATGTCATATTTTCTGTCTTCAACTCTTTTATATGACTGGATAGGTTGCTGATTTGTTGTGGCAGAGGAAGCTTTTTTATTTTGAAGCCTTTTGGAAGACCTTCTTGAGGCACTAGAGGCTTTACTTCCTTCTGTGGTACTGGGGAAGGGGGTTTGGTCTGTTTGCATTTCCTGTCATTTCCACATCCTGCAGTATGTGAATTCTTTGTGTTAGCATAAGATTTTTTATGACCAACTTTAGAAGAACTTACAGTGTCAGCATCATAGTCAATTTCTATTTCATCCACTTGCATGTTATCCATTTTTTCTGCCAAATTGTTGGACATACTAGTGGGAAGATTTATAATTTACTTTTTATTTTATAAAAAATGAATAAAAGTTAGTCAATAATTGCTCCAAATAAAAAAAAAATTTTATTAATTAAATGATAGAAAAAATAATTTTCAATATAAAGTAATAATTAAAAAAATTAATTTTAAAAAAAATGGATTGCAAGGTTAAATTGGGAATAACAATCAAGTTAATTCAACCAATTAATTACCAATATTAAATATGGCAATATATTTGGGACTAAGCACAATGTACTTTTAAGTCAACCAAAATTAACAATAATTAATAATAAAAAAAAATTAAATTAATAATTCAATTTGTATTAATAAAAAATGTCAATTCTTCTAGGACTAAGAGGATTTAACACTCTATAATGGTCAACTAGGAAAAAAATTTTTTTAAAAATTGAACACTTACACTCAGTGAATCAGCAATTAAGCCACAATTACTGTTATTGCAATAAAAATATTGTAATATGAGTGAGAGGCACAAAGGTGAACTTACTATAGTGATCAAAAAATCACTTCAAAATAATATAAAAATTAATATAATATAAACCTAAGATGTCGAACCCAAGTTCGAAACACAGTCGCGGCAAAAGTTTTGTTTTTGCTAGGTGGTCCATGCGTTTTGTCGTTCGTCGCCAGGCTCGATCGTCGTCGTCGTTTGGAAAGGTCCCCAGTTGTCGGTCAGTCGTCTAGAAGAAGGTAAGAAAAATAGGAGAAAAGGAGAAGAGAAGGAGGAGGACAAGGAAAATAAGAGGTATAATTTATAATAGTATTTTTTTTTAATTTTATTTAAGAGGGAAAACAACGGTGAGCAACTTTGAGAGATGACAAAAGCTTGGTATTTATTAATAATAATATTATTTAATGTAAGGGTTCTGCGCGGCAAACACTTTTAATTACTATCAGACTTAAAGCAACCTTTAATTTGTTATATAGACTTTTAATTAGATTTGTATTACTAATAAAAAAAATATAAACGTAATAAAATAGTTATTTAATTTGTTGAGTGTTTAATAAGTGATGAGGCTACAGGGGATTATCCAAGGCCCTTTTATAGGCAATGGGTCCTCTGAAGCGCTACTATATTTGTAAATACAATGATTAGAATAGAATAAAACAAATATATCAAAGAGTAAATGAAACATAACAATGTAGAGAAAAACATGAAACAAATAATTAAAACCCCAATTAAGAATCCAATTTCCCCGCCATTAATTCCCAAATCAGTAAGTGAAAATAGAGAATAACTAAACAAGATTGGAACATAGGAACTATGAGAAAAATAATTCCAAACAGATGGTACATTCTGATTAAAGGATATTTTAAGTGAAACAAAAAATACTTTGACGCAACAAAACATGTAATTAATCTCAATTTATTATAAATTAATTTATTTGTTTTTTCTAACACAATTAAGGCTCAAAAGAAGCGTCATTAATTATTGTTTAGTATTATATGAGAGGTATTATTTAATATATAAATTTAAGTAATTAATTTAAATATATTATAAGTCAATTTTACACTTATAATTATAATATATGTTTTTCAATTAATTAAATATAAATTTATAATTATTAAATACATAAAAATGCGCCATTATTTGTAGAATATATTATATTATGTTCAATTTAACTGTATATAAAAATTTGTATAACCAATAAATTTAATGTAACACTTGTATAAAATACTTATATAATTTCATTATGCAATAAAATATTAAGTTATGTACATTAAATACAATTCTTACCCACTCTTTAAGGTTTTATAAGTTATATATCATTTACTGGACTCCTGGAATAGCCTGGATGACAGTGTAACTGGAGTGAAGATTTTACAAACTTGATACAAAAACAGAATATAATATATCAAATATATCTTACTCAACTAGTCGTTGTGGGCATATATTCAACATTAAATCTCTAGTGCTTTAAAGTTGGAGTTTATAGTAGTATAGTTCATTACAGGAAATTATTCCCTCTCATGGGCAAAGTAATAAAATATGAAGCATTACCTCAATTTGTTGGACGTAATCAAGTGATTGCATGCAGAGTGACTGATACAGTGGAAAGTAAGATTATATATTTTAATCTTTCTTAAATCACAATAAATATATAATATATGTCAGCCTAAATATCCTTAGGACTGAGTATTTCTTATGCTTAAAATAAGATAACCTTAACCAGATTAAGCTTATATCTTAAAAATAAGGTTAAAATAATAATATATATTATTTTATTATATATATATATAATTATTATTCTATTATATAATTTATAATAGTTTAAATAGCTTATCCATGGCCTAATAATACTTATTAAGGTGTTAATGGAGTCATAATATACTTATCTTAAGTGATATGAAGTAATTATTGACATACATAAGCTCATATGTATACATAAATCTCATATTCAGTGAAATATGCGGTATATTATGTATATTTAGGTATATAAGTGGGTTTTAGCCCCTTAATAGCCTATAACCTTTGTTTTTCTGCTTATTTTAGGTCATATGGACGAAATAAGTGGACTCACAACGCCTACAGAAGCATAGACACCTATATCAGGCGCATACACCCAGTTTGGACAGCTAAAATTACTTCCTTGGATGGTTATTCACGGATTTATGGGTTGGAAGGATGTTTCTGGGTTAATGTGGATGCTTGGGGATGTTATTGGGGGCTTGGAAATTTTATTTGTTTCCTTTATATGCTTTTAGTTTCATTAAATCTCTTTTTGATTATTTATTTTACCTGTTTCTTTATGGTATCCGCTTTTATCTGGGTTTTCTATTTATGGTATGGATCTGTGTTATTATTAATAGTGATGGAGGGTCCTTACTGGAGGTCTGGGTGTTGAAACTGCTTGAAGTGGACGCCATGGGGAGGTGATGAGCCCTCACAGTGCTGTAATTGCCGGGGATAGCAGTGACATCATCTGGATTGAAGGTCTGTGCACTCCAGTGGATTTGGGTATAAGTAAGGAGGGATTTTGACGGTTTATTATCATCATTCAATTACTACAATTAAAACAACCATTACAATACAATTATTAGAATTCAGAAATATATTATAAAGCCCTTATAAATTGATATTATCTTTATATAAGCTATAACTATATTTTATTCTTCTATTTTCCACCACTAGCACGCATTTAAATCCAAGTATTGTGAGTTTTATTTGAGTATAACTATTCTAATAGTCTTCCCCTGAGTTTTAATCACTAAATCATTTATTAATAAGTAGTAGGACCATAAAATAACACTATTATATCATACTTATATACTAGACTATACTGACAATTGGGGGTCTTTCCTTATATTTTACTTATTATTTAGTATAAGCCTTGGGATGTGATTTTTACCTTAGTACAGCTCAAAATTAACCAAATATTTGGGTCTGCTGCATATTAGTGGGTAATCATAACTCATTGATTGCGGAAAAGAACCCTTAAAATAATTGTACTAATTTTTTATCATAAAAATTAGATATTTACAGTAGTAACTGTACCCAATATAAACCCAATTTCACTTGGTATTTGGACACCAATATAACACCCAATTAAATTGGTATTTGGCTAAAGCTTGGTAAGCTAATTATTCACCCTTATAGAGGTCTAGTTAAACTTATTATTATACTTTTAACAGATTTTTTCGAATTTTTCTTACATTTTATTTAAATAAATAAAGATATAAATTCAGGGTAAGCTCCATTGCTTTTTTATTAGTAATATAATTGCTAATATTATTTGTCTACTAATTCCATAGAGTTTTTTCCTTTTGTAGACGTAAAATATTGTCACTCTGAACAATATGAGTGCTCCCCAGGATAGTGTAAGTGAAAAGCCTGCTTATAATACCAGGTCTAAAGCTAACAAAAACTTTCCAGGACATCACCATGGAGGGACAACAGTACCCCCAGCCAGAAAGCATGAGTATAGAGGAAAAGGATGCCCTCTTAAAAAAGATAACTATAAAAAAGACGTCTCCTCCTCTTCAGGATCAACTGTCCCACCTGGCCAAACAGGTTCTGAAATTGGAGGAATCAAAATCTCTCATGTTCAAAGAAGTAGAGCAGTTGCAAAACAATTACAAGGTAGGGTTTCAGCAGATGAATCAGGCAATGGCAGAATTAAAGGGAGGCCAGCCCAGTCAATCAAATCAGCAACCCCCTACCCAAGGAGGGTCCACTCACTCCCAGGAGAAAATCCTGCTAGACAAATGTAAATGGGACTGGTTTCACCAACAGTGGACAAGCCACAGTTGCAACAGGGATCCACCCCCTCATCTGACTTCCTCAGCTCACCCTTACAAGGGAAAAAAGAGCCAAAAATCAGGACTGGCAACCATCCCTTGGTAAATAAATTACCCTCTCAGATTGGACATAATACTGAAAATTACAATATAGGTAATTCTATTGATGCTAAATCTGTACAAAAAATAGAGGAGGATTTAAGAAATTTAGGTTTTAGAGTAGATACACCTGACTTGTCTTTTGTCCACAATAACAGTACTATATACAATGATAATACAGTTAATCCTCAGTTGCAACCACCTACTAGTGAGATGAGAAGTTCACAGGAGAGTGAGAGAATTGAAAAGGAGGACATGGAATATTTTAACAATAATCCAACTGTCCATAGAATTGTTTCAGCATTGTGAAATAGAATGACTGATTGTGAGGAAAAAACAGTTAAGCTCACTAGTGATACAATTTCATCCTTGACATTAAACATTTCTCAATTAGCAACACGTAACAAAGAATTAGAGAAAGAACATTTGTCTCTAACTCTTAAATATGATTCATTGAGTAATAAATATAATGACCTTTCAAACAAATTTTGTGAGTTAGAAAAATTATATGAAACACATTTATTAAAAACTGAATCAAGAACAAAGTTATCTTTTGCCCAGACAAATCAAAGTGTCTCTGAGTTGCTACAAAGATTAACTAAAGTTGAGATTGAAACTGCCAATCTACTGATGAACCAGGATAATCATAAGTATAATCAATATAATAATAATCCTTTCATTGGCAAAAGTGAATCTCTTTCCTTCCCTATACCACCACAATTAAAACCATCTGGTGGTAGTGTCAAATCTGAAAATGTATGTCACAAATCGGTGCAGGAAGAAATACAAGACCATTTATCAAAAGTGAATGAGTTGTTGAATTTACCTAAGATTAGTGAGATAAAATCCAATCAGAAAAACTGGCCTAAGATAGATCAGTACCCAACTTATGATGGGGAAGCCAGCTCTGATTGGCAAAATTTTATTCAAAGAATTGACAACTTGAAATTCTCATATAAGTTACCAGATGAAGAGATAACATCAAAATTAATTTCTTTATTTAAGGATGTTGCTTTATTATTGTTTGAAGCTGTCTTAAGTGAGGGTAGAGAATACTCTTGGGCTGAATGGAAACAACTTATTGAAAAACAATTTGGAGGTTCTAAATTCAGGCTTACTCAGCAGAGACTTTATGAGAAGACTAGGTATAATCTGTTGAATGGTGACAAACCTTTGGTATTTTTAATGAATTTAAACAAAATATTAAAAGCCATTGAGCCTCATATGGATTTTAACTTATGGAAAGATAAGATAATATACAAATTACCTATATCTGTCAGAGACATTGTTGTAGCTAGAACATTAAATGTTACTGAATATTCTGACTTTATTAATATTTGCAATGAAATATTATTAAACCATAAGTATGAATCAAGGTATTCCACTTATAAGCAAAATGTTGAACCTGTAAAAACTCAGAATTCAAAAACACTTCAGGAGAAGCAGAAAAAACCTACTGCACCTGTAGTACCTAAAAAATATGAAACAAATACTTGTTATAAGTGTAACAAACCTTGGGTCAAAGTTCACAAATGTGAGAAAAACATAAATATTGTTGAAAATCAACGTGAATCTGAAACTGAAACTGAAAAAAGTAAAGAATCAAGTGATTATGACAGCAATATCTCATATAGTGATGAAAATGAAGTCTGTATGTTGGAAGATGATTTGTCCATCTTTGAAAATCCAATATTAAATATGGACTCAAATGAATCTTTAATGAATTTTGAGGATGCTGAAATCATTAAGGATATACAAGCTGATAACTTTAGAATGACACCTATCACGGTTCCAGCTATCATTTCTGGTGAAAATGTTAATATAGTATTGGACACAGGAGCTGCTGGTTCAGTTTTTTCCACTAATACATTACAGAAAATTGATAGTGAATATAAGTTTAAGCTTGAACCACTTCAAAATAAAAATTGGAGAGGTTTTGGATCAGTACTACACCCCATTGGTAAATACAAAGCTGCTGTTTTCTTTAAACACCAACATGGTTATGTAAGGGTAACTTGTGACTTTGTAGTAATGGATAATACTAATTGTAGTAACTGTTTTATCATTGGAAATGATATTCTGACTAAATTTGGTGTAAAATTAGACCCTGCTAATAACAATTTTACAATTGGCATGAATGGTAAAAGGAAATTTAAAATAAATTCTTTTAACACAGTCTTACACATTGAGTCAGCAACAAATTCCCCGTCTAAAGGAAGAGAATCCAATGAGATGGAACTTCTGGAAACAGAAATTTCAAAAGCATCATTTGGCACTCAGATAAGTGAAACTGAGAAAAATAATATTTTGGAATTAATTAAAGCTTTTCCAATGGCTTTTGCACATGGTACAAATGAACTTGGCCTTGTAAAAGATCATGAAATGAAGATTAGTTTAACCTGTGATATGGATAATATTCCTGCTAGTCTTAAAAAGAAACCATACCCTGCTTCACCAATGAAGAGGAAAGACATAGAGGATAATAATAAGATGTTATTAAAAATGAACATTCTTGAGAAGGTTGAAACTAAACCAAAATATTGTGTAATATCACCAGTGCTGATTTCTTATAAACAAGATAAAGCAAGACTGTGCGGTGATTATAGAGCATTAAATACATTTACAGTAGATGATATTTATCCCTTTCCAAGGATTGCCTCTATACATGCTACCCTTAAAGGTGCTAAATATATAAGTTGCCTAGATGGAAATAAAGGGTACCATCAAATTCCTGTTGAAAAGAATTCACAGAACTTTTTGTTGATAACAACACACATGGGAATTTATAAGTATGTCAGAATGCCATTTGGACCAAAAAATGCTCCATCAGTATTTCAGAAGTTAATGGATATAACATTCCATAATGAAATGATTGAGGGATGGTTAATGGTATACATTGATGACATCATAGTGTTCTCTAAAACTTTTGATGAACACTTAATCCATTTAAGGAAAGTATTTCAGAAAATGGATGAAATAAAAATGACCCTTGCATTGAAAAAATGTAAATTTGGGTTTGAATCTTTAAAAGTGCTTGGTCATATTGTATCTGGCTTACAAATATGTGTAGACCAAAATAAAGTGGCTGCAATAAAAAATATTGGCATTCCTCAAAATGTGAAGGATGTACAATCTTTTCTTGGAATGTGTGGTTATTATAGACAATATATAAAAAACTACCAATCAATTGCTGCACCACTGACCACACTGATAAAGAAATCAGAAGCTTTCATTCGGAATAATGAAAGACAACAAGCTTTTGATAAGTTAAAAGAATGTTTAATGACAGCTCCTATCATGGGTTTACCAGATTTTCAATTACCTTTTGTATTATATACAGATGCAAGTTTTATTGGACTGGGTGCTGCTTTACATCAAAAACAACTTATTGAAGGTAAAATGTCAGAAGTAGTAATCTGCTATATTTCACGTACTCTGAGAAGTGGTGAATTGAAATATGGTGCTACTCAACTTGAATTTTTGGAAGTAGTATGGGCTCTTGAAAAGCTACATTATTACCTTGAAGACCAAAAATTTGAGCTAATAACTGACTGTAGTGCAGTTAAGTCACTCTTAAACATGAAAACTCCTAATAGACACATGTTTAGATGGCAATTAGCTGTACAAGAATACAGAGGCCGGATGACTATTACACATAGAGCAGGAACCTTTCACTCTAATGTAGATCTGTTATCTAGAGTACCTCTGCCTAATAATAATGATAATCCTGCTTATGTTCCTGAGTCAGAGATTATTAACATTTATGGCATTTATATTGTAGATCTTGAGGATGAATTTATGCAATCAATTCTTGATAACTATAATTCAGATCCTGACTTAAGTAAATTAACTACAATATTAAATGATCCATCTAATGCTTCAATGAATGTTTTAATAAAAACATTACCAATTAAGTATAAAGAGGCATTAAAAAAAGGAAAATTTTCCATTGAGGATGGTTTTATATATTACAGGAAAAAATTAAGTAATGTAATTGTAATTCCCCCTTCAATGCAGGAGTTAATGTTAAGTATATGTCATGATGATATATTAGCAGGTCATTTTGACTACCATAAAACATTAACCAGAGTAAAAAACACAGCTTGGTGGATTAACATGTCTGAGGATGTTCAGAAATATGTTGAAACATGTGATTCTTGTCAAAAATCTAAAAGATTAACAGGAAAAAGAGCTGGTTTATTACAACAAATTGAGCAATCAAAAGCTCCATGGGAAATCATTAACATGGACTTTGTAACAGGTTTGCCAATAGCAGGGCATAAGAGTTATAACTCCTGCTGGGTAATTGTAGATAGATTTACAAAGATGTGTAAATTTATTCCTACCCACAAAGAGGTTTCTGCAAAGGACTTAGCTTTTTTATGGTGGACACAAATGTTAAATACAGCAGGTTTCCCCAAAGCAATAGTTTCTGACAGAGATCCTAAATTTACTTCTGAGTTCTGGACGTCACTTATGGATGTTTCAGGGTGTCAATTAAAACTTTCTACAGCACACCATCCACAAACTGATGGGCTAGCAGAGAGAATGATACAAACCTTAGAAGATATGATAAGAAGATACTGTGCTTTTGGTCTTAATTTTAAAGACAATGACAAATTCACGCATGATTGGGTAACCCTTATCCCAGGTTTAGAATTTGCATATAATAGTACAGTACATTCTGTCACTGGCAAAAAGCCATTTGAGTTATGGTTGGGTTATGTACCTAATACCCCTGCTAAAACTCTTAATAAGTTACCTAGATTGGATATTCATCCAGGTACTAAATATTTTCTTCAGATGCAGGAATTATGCAGAAAACATGCTCAAGAATGTATAAATAAGGCTTTTGAGTATGAAAAGAAAAGATGGGATAAAGCCCATAAAGAACAAATGTTCAAAGAGGGTGATGAAGTCCTTATTTCAACGCTACATTTCAATTTAAATGGTAATGTTAAATTGAAGGATCCATTCATTGGACCATTTGTAGTTAAAAAGATGGTTGGTAATAATGCTGTTGAGGTTATTCTATATGCACCTTATGATAGAAAACATCCAGTATTTCCTATATCTCTTATAAAACCATACCATTCTAATGATACTGCTCTATTTCCAAGAAGATCAGGAAGGCATAAACAGCAACCTGAAGAAATAGTGGAAAAGGCAGAAATTGAAAAGATACTTAAAAAGAGACACCTTACTAAAGAAAAGGGAGTTGAGTATCTATTAAGATTTAAAAATAAATCAAGTGAATATGACCAGTGGATTCCAGAAAATGAAACCTCTGATCTTAAAAATCTCTTGAAAAAATTTAAATCTAAATAATACTGTTCATTCAGTATATGTATTATAAAAATTATTTTTTTTATTTTATTATTTCACTCCTTAAGTTTAATTAAAATGTCTTAACATTTTTTTTTATTGTTTTTTTTTTGGGGTGAGGGAGTGTCAGCCTAAATATCCTTAGGACTGAGTATTTCTTATGCTTAAAATAAGATAACCTTAACTAGATTAAGCTTATATCTTAAAAATAAGGTTAAAATAATAATATATATTATTCTATTATATATATATAAAATTATTATTCTATTATATAATTTATAATAGTTTAAATAGCTTATCCATGGCCTTATAATACTTATTAAGGTGTTAATGGAGTCATAATATACTTATCTTAAGTGATATGAAGTAATTATTGACATACATAAGCTCATATGTATACATAAATCTCATATTCAGTGAAATATGCAGTATATTATGTATATTTAGGTATATAAGTGGGTTTTAGCCCCTTAATAGCCTATAACCTTTGTTTTTCTGCTTATTTTAGGTCATATGGACGAAATCAGTGGACTCACAACGCCTACAGAAGCATAGACACCTATATCAGGCGCATACACCCAGTTTGGACAACTAAAATTACTTCCTTGGATGGTTATTCACGGATTTATGGGTTGGAAGGATGTTTCTGGGTTAATGTGGATGCTTGGGGATGTTATTGGGGGCTTGGACATTTTATTTTTTTCCTTTATATGCTTTTAGTTTCATTAAATCTCTTTTTGATTATTTATTTTACCTGTTTCTTTATGGTATCCGCTTTTATCTGGGTTTTCTATTTATGGTATGGATCTGTGTTATTATTAATAGTGATGGAGGGTCCTTACTGGAGGTCTGGGTGTTGAAACTTCTTGAAGTGGACGCCATGGGGAGGTTATGAGCCCTCACAGTGCTGTAATTGCCGGGGATAGCAGTGACATCATCTGGATTGAAGGTCTGTGCACTCCAGTGGATTTGGGTATAAGTAAGGAGGGATTTTGACGGTTTATTATCATCATTCAATTACTACAATTAAAAAAACCATTACAATACAATTATTAGCATTCAGAAATATATTATAAAGCCCTTATAAATTGATATTATCTTTATATAAGCTATAACTATATTTTATTCTTCTATTTTCCACCACTAGCACGCATTTAAATCCAAGTATTGTGAGTTTTATTTGAGTATAACTATTCTAATAGTCTTCCCCTGAGGTTTAATCACTAAATCATTTATTAATAAGTAGTAGGACCATAAAATAACACTATTATATCATACTTATATACTAGACTATACTGACAATATATCCCAAAAAACTTATTGAGCAGAACTGAGTCAAATAAAAATAAAACATTAAATAAAAGATAATTGTATTGGAAGTGGATAAGTATACAATGGTGGGGGGTAAAAGAAAAAAAAGTAAGTAAATATAAAAAACATTAATGAGGTGACAAGAGAAAATTGCTGATGATAAAAAAAGCAAGATGAGGATGAAGATACATAGGTGACGATGATGAGAAAATAAGTGAGGAATCGGAAATCCTTAGGGGATGACAAATTGATCTGAGATACAATTTGCCTGAGAGAGGAAAGAAAAAGGGAGGTGAGGATAAAAGAAGGGATGTGATGAAGATACATAGGTGACGATGATGAGAAAATAAGTGAGGAATCGGAAATTGTTAGGGGATGACAAATTGATCTGAGATACAATTTGCCTGAGAGAGGAGTAAAAAATCATGTCAGTATTTTATTGCATTGAAGAGGAAACAGAAATGGGTCAGAAACTACAACAGGTAAGCAGATGATGGGAAAATGATGTGATGTATCTAAAATGGGTTCTGAAAACTTTTTGGATGATGCATAAATTAAATTCATGCCTGAGAATCTTGGCAACAGGGGTAGCTTAAATTCATTGTGTGGAGGAGGATGAATTCAATCAGCCAAACTTTGCACACAGTGTGAGAAATCGTTTTTGGTTGATAAAGTTGAGAAATAGAATATTTGATTTCTCACCATACTTTCTCAATTGGATTGAGATCAGGAGACTACTCTGGCCAGTCTATCATCTTGCGTAAGTTAATCACATCACGGAATTGAGCAGAAAGGTGTGAGGTGTGAATTGTGAGGTGTTAATGAATGGCTTTTTTTCAGCAGCTCGGCTATGGAATCCAACTTTGTGTGCACACCTTTGAAGTGTACGAGCTGAGATTTCATTGGTAAGTGTGTCTGTAATTTCAGCTAATATTGATCTTCTGTTTTTTGACAGGACTTGGCTGATTTCCCAAAGGTCATGATCAGAAGAAATGTGAGGTTGGCCAGGGCGTTGGATAGTTTCCACTGTGCCAGTGATATCGTGTTTCTTGATGATATCACGCACAGTGGCCCGAGGAATCCCATAACGCCTTGATATTTGGTATGGATTGGCCCCCCACATTGACATGCCAACTATCTTTGCCTTCTCTTCAGTCGTCAAGTGCCTCTTTTTGGCTCGGGCTTGTGTCATAGGTGCAGGGGTCAGGTGAAACTGCAGGTAAGGATTGAACTTAAAAAATTAATAAGAAAAAGAAAAAGAAAAACAAAAAAAAAGTGATATTAGTAAAATATAAAAGAAAAATGAGAAATTGGTACTTACCTTGAGGTGTGAGTGGCGTTGGTGGTGGTAGCAGGAAGAAAAAAAAAAGCTGATAATCCGGATTATGCATGCACCAGGTGAAAATTTCAGTCCGGCCACTGTACACTCTTTATAGAACAACTTTAATTACAGTTAGATCCAAAAACATTGAAACTAAAACACAGAAAAGGCAAAAATATTTTTACAGGTCAAAAGTTGAGCCACATAAGGTTTGTGTCACATTAAAGTCAATTTTTAGGTGAGCAGTCATTTTTTGTGGCTTTTGATCAATTATTTGATAAAATTTAAATTTTTTTACTCAGCATTTTTTACATCAGCTTTTTTTTTTTTATTTTTTATTGGCTCACCAAGAAATCCCCCCAATCCCTCCATCCATGTCCATATTCCTGGCATCCTTCTATCTTCATCCGTTTTTTAGGTGGACCCAGATTACTCTTTGTCCTCTTTGTCTCTCCTCCGTTTCCTCATCCATATTTTTGGTGGTCCCAGATTACTCTTTGTGCTCTTTGTCTCTCCTTTGTATCCTCATCCATTTTTTTGGTGGACCCGGATTACTCTTTGTCCTCTTTGTCTCTCCTCCATTGGCTATCACTTCTCTGCTCTGCTGACACCAACTATCGCTCTGTTATTACATTGGCAATTTTTTTTTGGGTATATTTTTTCATATTTAATTCCTTTTGTTTTGTGCAGTCACTAATTTTCACTTTTATTCTCCCTGCACCACAATAGGCATGTTCAATCTGATTCAGGATGAGACATGCACTCCTAATATGGCTTCATACTTTGGAGGCCACAACACAGATTCTCATCATACCTCAGCTTATCCTCCAACACCATTGCCAATGAATTACAACAATATGTTGGCAACTGTTCACTCTGGGTCCCCTCAATGTCTAGCTAATAGCTTGAGTTCAGAAGGTTTCCGTCAAGGGAAATCTGTTGGAGAAGTCACCATGGCCTCTTTACCACCTGAAAATGTAACTGGCTTTGTTAAGATATACTTAGACTACATTTTGTTTCCTCGCAAAAAGGAAGCACCAAACAGCAGATGCAAACAATGTACCAGCCAAAATCAAAGAATCTCTTCAGGTCCTCTCAAATTCTCATTTATATGGGATGTTGCAAATAAAAATCTGGTATTATTTAAAGATAAGGCATTGTCAACAATTCAAGCTGCAAATGGTGAGAAGGTTGGAAAGTTAGCTTGAAAAACAGTCAGTGAAGAAGAGGTCTCTTGGAAAATTATCATACCACATGGCGGTGTGTTTTCAGCAAGTCACAAAGCTCAATTAGACTCAGAAGATATTTTTAAGAAATTTTTGGAGATGGCATCAATCACCCCCAAATCTAGAAAAATACAATTTAGTATTGTGCAAACTGATCCTAAGGCTGAGGAAAATGTGATTTCTTTTCTTTTTGATTATTTATTATATTTGTTTGTTAATTTTTTATTAATTTTTTCTCATTTTTTTCTTTTCCCCTAAAGAGAAAAGCTAAGATTGATGATCTTGATAGTGACTTAGATGAAGATTCAAAAAGACAGGTGGCATCAAAGGCACCACCGAGTGCTGTCAAGCATATTGAGCTCATAAGTATGATAATGAATTCAAACCATCCTCGCCCTGATATCTCTGGATGTGAGGAAACAAAGGTTTTTGTCTTCCCCGCTCACCACCTTCAAACTATTATCTGAGCTATCCCGCACACAAGCCACAGCTTTTTCTCAAGTTCGTTCAGGCCATTGTCCGCTCAATAACTATCTCTCACGCTTCAAAATTGTGGAATCACCAAATTGCCCCAACTGTGATTCAAACAGCAAGGATACTCCCGAACATCTCCTCTTCTTATGCCAAGCCCACTCAGATATCAGGCTTGCACTCATCCACGCTGCCACTAAACACAAAGTCCCTCTTAACACATCCTCCCTACTTTCTCCCTCTCCCATTATATTAGACGTGGCTAAATTTTTACTAAACAAAAAAAGATTTACAAATAACTTTCCTCTCACTTGTTAAACTCCCAAATTTCTCTCTCTTCATATAGTTCCTGATCATTGCCCTGCTTTTCCTCTACTAGTAATCACCCAGATGTAAATACTCATGTTTGACCAATCCTTCATGCCCCTCGTTGGGTGAGATTGTACGAAATTAAAAAAAAAAAGGTTTTTGTCAACCCAACAAACCCGACACAGTATTTCACCTTAAAATACAAAATAGCAGACAAGTGGGCAACTGCACTGGTTTGTTTTTCATTTTTTTCTATTTTTTTTTGTATATTTCTCATATCTCTTGTGACCCACCCAGAAAACAAATACAACCAAAGTAATGCTTGAGTGCCCGCCCAAAACACCTGAATTTTCTTACACTTCCTGATGCATAAGGCCTCTCAGAGGTTGTAAGCATAGAATTTCACCCTCAAGTCACCGTCCCAGAGGTAGAAGGTATAGCAGATCACCCTCACGTCAACATAGTCACTGACATAGATATACCCACCCTGAAAGTTCTGATAGCAGCTCTCACTGCTCATATTATTCAAGAAACTATAGGCGCTCCTCACACTCAAATTCTAAAAGCTTTTGACACCATAATAGAACTCCATCTGATGGGGAAAGTGATAGAAGCCCACATGGATCCAAAAAAAAAAAAAAAAAAAAAAACAAGTTTTGGTAAGCTCATCAATTGCAGGATCTGATAATGAGACAAATCTTCAAGATTATTTGAAGTTTACAAAAGTTGAAACAAGGTCTCCAGCATTGATGGATTGATTGGAGTGACTTGGTATGAAACATTGGTCTTTTTTTGAGGATTATCCAGTAGAGGAATTGCTTGAGGCAGGGGTTCCTAAAGGTGCAGCTAGGATTTTGGTAAAATCAATAAAAACATTTAAGGCTTTACTGAGAAGTAAACTCAAAGAGAGAGATGCTACTAGCTAAATGTTTTTGGGTCTGTTACTAATTAGCTAACATCTTCATAAAATATTACTTTTTTATTCTTCACTGGTGATGTGGTAAATTACAAAAAAAAAAAATTTTTTTGCCCTTTTTATGATTAAATGCCTAATTCAGTGAGTAAAGTGAGAGATGAGAAGATTAATGTAAGATCTTCATATTATTAACTTATTAAGTTTTGATTAATAATTTTCAAATGGTTTTCTCTCAGAAGATTTTTGTAAATCTCTTATTGCATTATAAAATTTATTGGGCAATATTTATTTTAAATGATCGAGTAAACATGTTTTATCAATATTTTATAGAATTCAAATAATTATTTTAAATTTTCAAGTAAACTTTTTTTTATCAATATTTTATAGAATTCAATCACTATAATATTAATTTAGCAAGAGTAATTACTTGCTCTAAAAAGTTTTTTCATTAAAGCTGGAGTAAACAAAATTTGAACTAAATAATGTAGAATTAACTGGTCATCAGGCCATCAGTTAGAGGTTGGTGTTTCTTCAATTGTTTTTTCAAAACATCAAAAGCCTTTTCAATTAGGTTAAAGTATGGAGAGTATGCTGGAAAGTATAATAATTGACAACCATGGGCAAGGACAATTTCATGGAATCTTCCATTGTGATGAATAGGGGCATTATCCATGACTAAGACACAACACGGACCTAGAAATGGATTCATTTGTGGAAGCTAGTATAATTATAATTAACAAAAGAAAATAAAACATTTTTAAGAAAAAAAAACACTTACCAAGATACTCTCCAAGAAATATTCAAAAAAAAAAAAATTGGTTCATGTTTTCTTCTTGAACAAGTAGTGCAACCAAACCAGACATAGCAATCAAAGGTATCACATTATATCAAAATGTTACACATGCTTGAGAAATTTTTGTAGTAGGTAATCCTACTTTTTCCCAGCCCTTGTTACAATGAGCATCATCAGAAGTAACACCAGACTTGAATGAATTTAGAAGAAACATAAGACAATAGTAAAGAAAAAAGTGTAAAGATAAGAAGAAAATTAGCATCACCTGTAAAAACCAGCCAGGAAGGGTCTACATTACCAACAATAGAAATGTATTGAGCTTGGGATGCACTTTCTTGGAAACCTTCTTGCTCATATGTAGCCTATTGGTAAGTTCGACTTCAAATGCTGTACAAGAAATTGAGATTTTATACCGCTCCTTCATTGAAAGAGAGAGGTTCAGATATATAGTGAGTTGGGTCTTCATCAATTAACTCTTTTAGCCAGGTGCGTAGTTCTTCAGATAGAATTAGCGGAGAACCTTGCTTAAGATAACAGTCAGGATGAGTAACTACAGCATTAGTTGTTTCATATAGCTTTTTCCAACAAAATATAGAAGCACGTCCAATAGAAGAGCAATATTTATGATTTATATCAGAAAGTGAATTGCCTTTGAGAAAAGCTAATACTGAATCTAGTTTCAAATTAGGATCATACTTGCAATGCACCATTCTAAAGAGGGTGAAGAAGAAATAAAATGAAGGAGGAGGGCAGGGATCAGTGACTGCACAAAACAAAAGAAATTAAATATGAAAAAACATACTCAAAAAAATTTTCCAATGGAATAACAGAACAATAGTTGATGTCGGCAGAGCAGAGAAGTGATAGCCAATGGAGGAGAGACAAAGAGGACAAAGAGTAATCTGGGTCCACCAAAAAATGGATGAGGAAACAAAGGAGAGACAAAGAGCACAAAGAGTAATCTGGGACCACCAAAAAAATGGATGAGGAAACGGAGGAGAGACAAAGAGGACAAAGAGTAATCCGGGTCCACCTAAAAAACGGATGAAGATAGAAGGATGCCAGGAATATGGACATGGATGGAGGGATTGGGGGGATTTCTTGGTGAGCCAATAAAAAAAAGCTGAGGAAAAAAAAGCTGATGTAAAAAATGCTGAGTAAAAAAATTTAAAACTTATCAAATAATTGATCAAAAGCCACAAAAAATGACTGCTCACCTAAAAATTGACTCTAATGTGACAAAAACCTTATATGGCTCAACTTTTGACCTGTCAAGATATTTTTCCCTTTTCTGTGTTTTAGTGTCAGCCAGGCTATTCCAGGAGTCCAGTAAATGATATATAAATTATAAAACCTTAAAGAGTGGGTAAAACTTGTATTTAATGAATATAACTTAATATTTTATTACATAATGAAATTATATAAGAATTTTATTATATACAAATGTTACATTAAATTTATTGGTTATATATATTTTTATATACAATTAAATTGAGCATAATATAATATATTCTAAAAATAATGGCGCATTTTTATATATTTAATAATTATAAATTTATATTTGATTAATTAAAAAACATATATTATAATTACAAGTGTAAATTTGATTTATAATATATTTAAATTAATTACTTAAATTTATATATTAACTAATACCTCTCATATGACACTAAACAATTATTAAGGACGCTTCTTTTGACCCTTAATTGTGTTAGAAAAAACAAATAAATTAATTTGAACTAAATTGAGATTAATTGATTGTTTTGTTGCGTCAAATTATTTTTTGTTTTACTTAAAATGTTCTCTAATCAGGATGGACCATCTGTTGGGAATTATATTTCTCATAGTTCCTATGTTTCCACTCTTGTTTAGTTATTTACTATTGTCACTTACTGATTTGGGGATTAATGGCGGGGAAATTGGATTCTTAATTGGGTTTTTAATTAATTGTTTCATGTTTTTCTCTATATTGTTATGTTTCATTTACTCTTTTTGATATATTTGTTTTATTCCTTTCTAATCATTGTATTTACTGATATAGTAGCGCTTCAGAGGACCCATTTCCTATAAAAGGGCCTTGGATAATCCCCTGTAGCCTTATCACTTATTATACACTCAACAATTTAAATACAATTTTTATATTACGTTTATATTCTTTTTATTAGTAATAAAAATCTAATTAAAATTTTATATAACAATTTAAAGGTTGCTTTAAGTCTGATAGTAATTATTTTGGTTGCCGCGCAGAACTCTTACTTAAAATAATATTGATATTAATAAAACCAAGTTGTTGTCACCTCCCAGCTCACTTATCGTTGTTTCTCTCTCAATAAATTAAATAATTTTATTAAATTTTATTTTTTTTATTACCCATACCTTTTTCCTCCTTCTCCTCCTCTCATTCCTTCTTCCATTTTCTCCTTCTTCTAGACGACCGGCCGACAACTGGGGGCCTTTCCAAACGACGACGACGATCGAAGCCTGGCGACGAACGACAAAACGCACGGACCACCTAGCAAAACGAAACTTTTGCCGCGACTGTGTTTCGAACTTGGGTTCGACATATTAGGTTTATATAATATTAATTTTTATATTATTTTGAAGTGATTTTTCGATCACTATAGTAAGTTCACCTTTGCGCCTCTCACTCATAATACTATATTTTTATTGCAATAACAGTGATTGTGGCTTAATTGCTGATTCACTGAGTGTAAGTGTTCAATTTTTAAAAATTTTTTTTTTCCTAGTTGACCATTATAGAGTGTTAAATCCTCTTAGTCCTAGAAGAATTAACATTATTATTAATACAAATTGAATTATTAATTTAATTTTTTTTTTTATTATTAATTATTGTTAATTTTTGGTTGACTTAAAAGTACATTGTGCTTAGTCCCAATATATTGCCATATTTAATATTGGTAATTAATTGGTTGAATTAACTAACTTGTTATTCCCAATTTAAACTTGCAATCCATTTTTTTTAAAAATTAATTTTTAATTATTACTTTATATTGAAAGTTAATTTTTCTATAATTTAATTAATTAAAAAATTTTTTTATATTATTTGGAGCAAATTATTGACTAACTTTGATTATTTTTTTATAAAGTACAAAGTAAAATATTAATCTTCCCACTAGTATGTCCAACAATTTGACAGAAAAAATGGATAACATGCAAGTGGATGAGATAGAAATTGACTATGATGCTGACACTGTAAGTTCTTCTAAAGTTGGTCATAAAAAATCTTATGCTAACACAAAGAATTCTCATACTGCAGGATGTGGAAATGACAGGAAATGCAAACAAACCAAACCCCCTTCCCCCAGTACCACAGAAGGAAGTAAAGCCTCTAGTGCCTCAAGAAGGTCTTCCAAAAGGCTTCAAAATAAAAAAGCTTCCTCTGCCACAACAAATCAGCAACCTCTCCAGTCATATAAAAGAGTTGAAGACAGAAAATATGACGTACAAAGCAAAGGTAGACACATTGTGGGATCAGGTCCAAGAACTCAGGAACCAGATTCAGGCCCAGGCCCCTCCTCAATTGCCTCCCAATCAGCTTCAATTTCAGGCTCAACCTTCACAGCCACCCAGCTCAACCATCCAAAATCCAAATACTATGGAAGTAGAGCAATGGAAATGGGATTATCTAATGAGTCACTACCAACAGAATGTGCAACACCCTCCTCATCATCAGCCTGGCCCATCCAGAACACCCAATTTCCATCCACCTCCTCATCCCTACCAACAAAGCAGGAGAAAGAAGGCCCAAGCACAATCCCAAACCCAGTCCCAGGGGAAGTTTCCTCCTCTGCCATGGTAAGTAATTTGGTTGATAGTCACTTGGGTATGTTTTCTAATAAATCTTCTTCTGCAGGTAATATTATTGAACATGGTGAAAGAACAGTTAAACCTGTTAAAAGACAGCTTCCTGTAACTAGTAGCCCTATTGATGTAATTAGCAAATTGTCATTTGATGAACCTTTACATTTAACTTCTACATCTTTAATTAATCCTTCTCTTGCAATTAAAAATGATTCTGTTCCCCCTGAAATCTATAACTTAATTGAAAAAACTTCTGAGGAAATTTTGAAAGATACCCTTGATTTTAATATTGTGAAAGACAAACATGTGAGAGATGTGTTAATCCATGAAAATGATAGATTAAATAATTTACACTTGCAATGTAGAGTGAGTTCTTCTGTACAAGATACAGCTTATTTAAAAATCAAAGAGACCTTGAATATTGTTCTTAGTCAACAAAAACAAATAAGAAGTGACCATAGAGCTATCTCAGATAGAAATATCAGTCTGCATAAAACATTGAGTGAATTGAAACCCCTTATTGAGGAAAATTATTCATTCAAAAATGAAATAAAATCTCTACAAAATGAGTTGAAGAAACTAAAAAATGACTTCCATGCACTAAGTACCAAACACTCAGTTTCTGAGGACAGAAATGTTCTATCTCTTGCAAAAGTGAATGACCAGATGTCTGAAATTCCAAGAATAAGAAACTATGTGTCTGACCTACAGGAAAAGTTCTCAACCTTAACCATCAATAATGAATTAAATGAGATTTCTGCCAGTAAGCTGCATAAAAATAAAGGGAAAAAACCTGAACAAAGTTCATCCTTTCTTCCTCATATTTCAACCATTAAACAAACTGACAATGAGTCTGTAAAATCTTTTGCTACTAGCAAAAAATCTTGTGATGGTCATGCACCAGCTGTTTCTGTAAATAATGAAATTTCTGAACACCTGGCTAAACTTCAGGAATTATTACTAATGAATAATTCAAATCAAAAAGTGGACCATCCCAGTAGTCAGAAAAATTGGCCTAAATTAGACCAATATCCTACCTTTGATGGTGATTCTTCCTCTGATTGGCAACACTTTATCCAGAGAATTGATAATTTAAAGAGATCTTATAAACTACCTGATGAGGAAATTGTTTCTAAGTTAATTTCTTTATTTTCCAATGTAGCCTTGATGTGGTATGAATCTGTCCTCTTAGATAACAATCATTATACATGGAATGATTGGAAATCCTTGATTGAGAATCAATTTGGTGGTTCAAAATTCAGGTTAGCTCAGCAGAGACTGTATGAGAATACTAGATATGTATCCTCCTCTGTTGAAAAGCCCATTGTTTTTCTGATGAAAATAACTAAAATCCTTAGAGCAATTGATCCAAAGATGGATTATGATATTTGGAGAGATAAAATCTTGTATAAATTACCAAATTCTCTTAGGGATTTGATTGTTGCTAGAACTGAGCATGTAAGGGAAAATTCTTCTTTCATTAATATCTGTAATGAAGTACTACTCAACCATAGATATGAACCAAAGAATTACCTTAGTAAATCTTATAATGATCAGAATAAACCTTCTATAAAGCTCCCAGAAAAATCTGGTAAACCCTCTGCCCCAGTTGCACCTAAAAAATATGCAACAAATACTTGTTATAAATGTAACAAACCGTGGCAGAAGGGTCATGTTTGTGACAAGAAAATTCATCTTGTTGAACAAAATGAAGACACTGATGAACTTGAACTTGATGTCAATAATTCTTCCAGTGACTGTGAAAGTAATATCTCCTATGACAATGAATCTGTTAAAGATGTTTTAATGTTGGAACATGATGTCCATTATTTAAATAATATATCTGAAGATTGTGTATTGAATTTATCTTCAGTAGAAAATGCTGAGATAATTAGAGATATTACTAACAATTCTATTCCTATATCCCCTTTAAAGGCACCTGTTATCATTAATGGTAAAAATGTTGATGTAGTTCTTGATTCTGGTGCTGGAGGAAGTGTAGTATCTGAAAAAGCTTTGGCTTCAGTGGATAAGGAATATTTGAGTAAATTATTGCCTATAACTTCTGAAAAATGGAGAGGGTATGGTTCTACCTTATTCCCTATTGGCAAATACAAAACCTCTGTATTCTTCAAATATAATGGTGGTTTTGTCAGAGCTATTTGTGAGTTTGTTGTCATGAAAAATGATAATTTGAGCAATTGGTTTATTATGGGAAATGATATTTTAACCATGTTTGGTGTGAAACTGGACCCAGCAAATAATTGCTTTACATTAGGAATGAATGGGAAAAGAAAATTCAAAATTTCTTCTCCTAAACCTTCTGGGCATTTGTTGAAATCTTGTAACTCACTCACCCAATGTAAAGGTAGAACAACAACTGAAATGGATGATTTATTACATGAAATAAATACCGCTTCTTTTGGTGATCATTTAACTAATGAACAAAAGGATTCTATTGTTGCCTCTATTACCTCTTTCCCTATGGCTTTTGCTCATGGTTCTCATGTCTTGGGAATTGTTCAGGAAGAGATGAAAATTACCTTATCCTGTAATTTGAGTGATATTCCTCCTTCCCTTAAGAAAAAACCATATCCTGCTTCTCCATCAAAAAGAAAAGATATTGAAGATAATATTGAAACATTATTGAAAATGAATATCATTGAGAAAGTGGATGTCACCCCCAAATATTGTGTCATCTCCCCAGTCTTAATTTCTTATGAAAAAGATAAGGCTAGATTATGTGGAGATTACAGAGCTTTAAATACTTATACTGTTGATGATATTTATCCTTTACCCAGAATTAATTCAATACATGCTACCTTGCAAGGTGCAAAATTTATTAGTTGTCTGGATGGTAATAAAGGTTATCATCAAGTTCCAGTTGAGAAAAATTCTCAAAATTTTTTGCTTATTGCTACTCATATGGGAATATATAAGTATGTTAGGATGCCATTTGGCCCTAAAAATGCTCCTTCAGTTTTCCAAAAAGTCATGGATAACACTTTCCATCAAGAAATTATTGAAGGTTGGCTCATGGTTTATATTGATGATATTATTGTTTTTTCTAAAACTTTTGATGAACATATGATTCATTTAAATAGAGTTTTCCAAAAAATGGATGAAATCAATATGACCTTATCTTTAAAAAAGTGTAAATTTGGTTTTCAATCTTTGAAAGTCCTTGGCCATGTTGTGTCAGGCTTACAAATTTGTGTAGACCATAATAAAGTTGCTGCCATTCAAAATGTGAAAGCACCAACTTCTGTAAGAGAAATACAAAGTTTTTTAGGTATGTGTGGCTATTATAGACAATATATTAAAAATTATCAGGTCATAGCCTTGCCTCTTACAAAACTAACCAGAAAAGATGTTGCTTTTCTCTGGAATGATGACTGTCAAAAAGCTTTTAATACATTGAAAAATTGCTTAATGTCAGCCCCTATATTGGCTCTCCCAGATTTTAACAAGCCATTTGTACTTTATACAGATGCTAGCTTTATTGGTTTGGGTGCTGCCCTTCACCAAAAGCAAATTATTAATGATAAATCCTCAGAGGTTGTAATTTGTTATATTTCAAGAACCTTAAGAAATAGTGAATTGAAATATGGTGCCACTCAATTAGAGTGCTTAGCAGTTGTTTGGGCTCTTGAGAAACTTCATTACTACTTGGATGACCAAAAATTTGAGTTGGTAACTGACTGTAGTGCTGTGAAATCTATCTTAAACCTCAAAACACCTAACAGACATATGTTCAGGTGGCAACTTGCTGTTCAGGAATACAGAGGAAGGATGACTATTATCCACAGAGCTGGAAATGTTCACTCTAATGTTGATATGCTCTCCAGATTGCCTCTGCCAAATAATGACTCCAATCCTGCTTATGTACCTGAGGATGACACTGTTCATATACATGGTATATTTATAGTTGATATGGAAGAAGAGTTATTACAGTTAATACTGGATTCATATGATAAAGATTCTGACTTAAATAAATTAGTTACTATTTTGAATGATCCTAAGAATGCTTCAATTCAAGCATTAATAAAAACTCTTCCTGCAAAATACCAAAATGCTTTAAATAAAGGAAAGTTTTCTATTGAAGATGGTTATATTTATTATAGAAGGAAGCTTACCAATGTAATTGTTATTCCTCCTTCAATGAAAGAAACTATCCTCAAACTTTGTCATGATGACATATTAGCTGGTCATTTTGATCTTGAAAAAACATTGATTAGAATCAAAAACACTGCATGGTGGGCTAATATGTCTGAAGACACAAAATTATATGTTGAATCTTGTGATTCCTGCCAAAAATCTAAAAAGTTAACAGGTAAGAGAGCAGGGTTATTACAACATATTGAAGCACCTAGTGCTCCCTGGCAAATCATTAATATGGATTTTGTCACTGGTCTTCCTGTTGCAGGTAAAGACAGCTTTAACTCTTGTTGGGTAATAGTTGATAGATTCACAAAAATGTGCAAATTTATTCCAACCCACAAAGATGTATCCACCAAAGAATTAGCTTTCTTATGGTGGTCTTACATGTTTAATATTATTGGTTTTCCAAAAGCCATTATCTCTGATAGGGATCCAAAATTCACTTCTGAGTTTTGGACCTCTTTGATGGATATTTGTGGCTGTGAGTTAAAATTATCTACAGCTCACCATCGTCAGACTGATGGTCTAGCTGAAAGAATGATTCAAACTCTGGAAGATATGATTAGAAGGTATTGTGCCTTTGGTTTAGAATATAAAGATAATGACAGATTTACTCATGATTGGGTCACTCTTTTGCCTGGTCTTGAATTTGCATATAATAGCACTGTTCATTCTGTCACTGAGAAAAAGCCTTTTGAGCTTTGGTTAGGTTATGTCCCAAACACTCCTGCTCAGATTCTCAATAATAAATTACCTAAGTTGGAACTACATCCTGGTGTAAAATCTTTTATGCAAATGCAACAGCTATGCAGAAAACATGCTCAGAGTTGTATTGATAAAGCATTTGAATATGAAAAGAAAAGATGGGATAAATCCCATAAAGAATACACATTTAACAAGGGTGATGAAGTGTTGATCTCTACTGTCCATTTCAATTTACAAGGTAACCACAAATTAAAAGATCCTTTTGTAGGACCATTTGTTGTTAAAAGAATGGTTGGTGATAATGCAGTAGAAGTTGTATTGTATTCTCCATATGATAGGAAACATCCTGTCTTTCCCATTTCTTTGCTTAAACCTTATACTTCCAACAGTGACTTATTTCCAAAAAGAAGAGGAAGACCTAAGAAGAACCCTCAGGAAGTCACAGAAACAGCAGAAATTGATAAAATTCTCAATGATAGAATTATCACTTCTGAAAGAGGTACTGAATATTTATTGAGATATAAGAACAAATCATCTGAACATGATGCATGGATACCTGGCAAAGAAATTTCAAATCTGCCTGCTCTGTTGAAAAAATACAAAAAGAAAAAATCTTAGCATTTTTTTTTTATTGTTTTTTTAGAGTGAGGGAGTGTCAGCCAGGCTATTCCAGGAGTCCAGTAAATGATATATAAATTATAAAACCTTAAAGAGTGGGTAAAACTTGTATTTAATGAATATAACTTAATATTTTATTACATAATGAAATTATATAAGAATTTTATTATATACAAATGTTACATTAAATTTATTGGTTATATATATTTTTATATACAATTAAATTGAGCATAATATAATATATTCTAAAAATAATGGCGCATTTTTATATATTTAATAATTATAAATTTATATTTGATTAATTAAAAAACATATATTATAATTACAAGTGTAAATTTGATTTATAATATATTTAAATTAATTACTTAAATTTATATATTAACTAATACCTCTCATATGACACTAAACAATTATTAAGGACGCTTCTTTTGACCCTTAATTGTGTTAGAAAAAACAAATAAATTAATTTGAACTAAATTGAGATTAATTGATTGTTTTGTTGCGTCAAATTATTTTTTGTTTCACTTAAAATGTTCTCTAATCAGGATGGACCATCTGTTGGGAATTATATTTCTCATAGTTCCTATGTTTCCACTCTTGTTTAGTTATTTACTATTGTCACTTACTGATTTGGGGATTAATGGCGGGGAAATTGGATTCTTAATTGGGTTTTTAATTAATTGTTTCATGTTTTTCTCTATATTGTTATGTTTCATTTACTCTTTTTGATATATTTGTTTTATTCCTTTCTAATCATTGTATTTACTGATATAGTAGCGCTTCAGAGGACCCATTGCCTATAAAAGGGCCTTGGATAATCCCCTGTAGCCTTATCACTTATTATACACTCAACAATTTAAATACAATTTTTATATTACGTTTATATTCTTTTTATTAGTAATAAAAATCTAATTAAAATTTTATATAACAATTTAAAGGTTGCTTTAAGTCTGATAGTAATTATTTTGGTTGCCGCGCAGAACTCTTACTTAAAATAATATTGATATTAATAAAACCAAGTTGTTGTCACCTCCCAGCTCACTTATCGTTGTTTCTCTCTCAATAAATTAAATAATTTTATTAAATTTTATTTTTTTTATTACCCATACCTTTTTCCTCCTTCTCCTCCTCTCATTCCTTCTTCCATTTTCTCCTTCTTCTAGACGACCGGCCGACATTTAGTCTCAATGTTTTTGGATCTAACTGTATTGAAAATTTCTATCTGTGAAATTTTTCTTTCTCTGATACTCATGTATATAGAATATTGGTTCTGAAGTTTCTTTCCTTTTTGCCTATATAAGGCCTCTCAATCTGGCTGTTTTCTTTAATTCCATTTTTATTGACTTTACAAATAATATTATATTTACAACCCACTCTATTACTACTATTACCACCTTAGTATTTACAACTGCGTATTTCTACATCTTTAAAGTATTAATAATAATAATCTTTTTTACCTTCTTATTTAGTAATAAAATATAAGAGAAATAAATATGTACCTATTTTGAAATCTTGAGTCTTCCTCACTTCCCATTGCCATTGGACTGCCAAAACAATCCTCTAGACCAAAATCACCCCTTGACAACTGAGGGACTATCTAAATAGTTGCCAACCTATTTTTATCTTGACGCCCACAACCAAGGGACCATTGACTCCAACACCTATAGCAACTTTTTGGACAAACAACAAACATCAAAGGCACACAACTAACTTTTTTGCCGTGACTGGAATTTGAACCTCACTCCAAATTTAACATTTATATAAGCATAATTGTCCTATATATTTGTAGTGAATATAGTGGTTATTATCTGTAGGTCTCACTCTGCACATTTCATTATATACGTATATCTTTTTACTCAGCACTCTGTAGTTGGCATTAAATTGCTCAAATTACAGGGGAAGGTGTCAGGTATATAATATTGTTTATTCAAGGTTGACCAAGATAGAGCAACATTTTTCTTAGTCCTAGAAGTAATATAATATAATTTATTTAATTAAAAATTATATTATTTAATTAAATCAGTTAAAAATCGGTCCTGATAATTAAAATATTATTTTATTATTTCAGTTGAAAATTAGTCCTGGTAATTAAAATAATAACAATATATAAATTAATTATTTGATTAAAAAATTATATTAATAAATTATTCTAAGTTGATATTTAGTCCTGGTAATTAGGAAATATAAAATATAAAAATTAGTTATTTGATTAAGAAATTGTATTAAATTATTTCAGTTGATTTTTGGTCCTGATGATTAATATATTTTTTTGTTATTTCAGTTGATTATTTAAAATCCTGGTAATAAATAATATCAATATCTTAGTAAATTAATTGATTAAAAATGGTTTTAATTATTTATTTCAGTTGATTTTTGGTCCTGATAATTGATATATTTTCATTATTTCAGTTGATTAGTAGTCTTGGTAATTGATAATAAACTTTAAATATTTAAATTTTATCTCTTATTTTTGTTTAACAAAAAAGAATTTAACTGACAAAATATTAATATTTTTTGTTTCTATCAGTTCAAGTTATACAAACAATGGCTGAATTAAATCTTACTACTGCCTATGAAGAGGAATTGGATCTTATTGACTATGATGTAAATTCTGTAAGCTCTCCTTTGACTACAAAATTTTCTCAAATTAAACAATTAGTAAACCAAACAGGATGTAGAAATGCAGCAGGTGAAAATCAAGAAGGAACATCCTCCCCTGGAATCCAAATCCCAGGGACTCCCCCTAGAAGAGCTTCCAAAAGGCTTCAGAATAAAAAAGATTCCAGTTCAGCAACAGGTAAAACACGTGTCAACTCACATCAAAGAGTTGAAGTCAGAGAGCCTCAAAATAAAGGAAAAGGTAGAGTCTCTAAAAGAAAAAATAAGAAGCATGGAAGCTTTTCTTCAAGAGAAAAAGAGACATCCATAAGTAGAGAAATCCCCTCTACAGTTGGCTCCTCAACAAGAAGAAACAGTGGAAGTTTCAACATGAAAATGGGAATGGCTGGACACCCAATGGGACACACTTCAGGCTCAGCAAATGCAACAGGCTCCTCAAGCAGGACCCTCCAGGCCCCAACATTTCAATCCCACCCCTCCTCATCCTTACCAAAGAGGAAGAAGAAAGAAAAACAATCATATTCAAATAATTCCAAAACCATGATAAGGCCATCCATTGAATTTTAAGTTCCTTTTCTTGTAACTGATTCAGTTCCTTCAGGTAACTCTGGGATGGTAGATAACACTTTGAGACCAGGAGAAGCTGGTTCTAGCAGAAAAAGTAATCAATGTTCTAGTCATGTAAATACTCCTTTAGTTTTAATTGCTACTTCAATGATAAATCCAGAGATGGCTATTATAGATGAATCAATTGATCCTGAAGTTTATGAGACTCTTGAAAATTACTCTATCTCCCTCCTGTGAAATTCTCCTGATGTAGCAACTCTTAATGATCAATATATGAGAGACATCATCACAAAACAAAATCATATAATGAATAACTTACAATTGACCTAAAAATTTAATAGCTTGTTAGCTAAACAAGGTTACCAAGCATCAAAAGGTGAAGTGAATAGGGTATCTGATGGCTTGTTTAGGTACAAAGTAAATTATGAAAAGAAATTTTCTTTGTGGAAAAATATTAAGAATGATCTATCAAAAGTGGAAGAGACCATGTGTCAAGGGGTCTCTTGGTCTAGAAGATTTAGCTGAAGGTTCTACAAGGATTCTAAGTTGTTTAATGGACTTTCAAAAGGCAGGTACGTATTTCTTAATCTTTTTGATTGTTTACTCAAGTTATAAGAGGTGAAGTCAAATATTAATATAAATTATAGCTTAGTGTTAAGGTGATGTAAGTACTAATGTTATAAAGTATAGAAATAAGGATATAATTGATATATTGTAAGATTTATAAGTAAGTAAGTAATGAATCAAAAGTACAAAAAGGAAGGGCCTTTTATAGACAAAATGTGAGAAATAAAACACGGAATTAACACCACCTGATACAAGGGTGTGAGAGGAAAAAAAACTAAATAAAGAGGGTATTTGAAATACTAAAAGCTATACTAAATGGTATGTCAAGAGAGATACCAATTTTATTTGAAATAAAACTTGAGTTCCCTTAGATTGTCACATTTGATACAAAATATTTGATTTAAAATGTAGATTCAACGGAAATTTAAACTTATTAATAAAGGAATTTGAATTTTTTTAGATTTTTATTATATTTTAGAACTAGTTTTATTCCCTCTCATCTGTATTATTGAGCACGGTGTTAGGGAGTAAAATATGTATGGGACAAGTACTTATTTTTATTAATTATCTACATTACTTAGTGTACTTAGCTATTTAGTTGTAAGTAATACATAAGTAGTTAATAAAAAATTAATTATTAATAAGGATTTAAAAGGCGTGGCTTCACCTCAGTAAGATAATCAATTATTTTACTGGGTAAGTCTAGTAGCCTGGCTGACACTCCCTCACTCTAAAAAAACAATTAAAAAAATGCTATGATTTTTTCTTTTTGTACTTTTTTAGTAGAGTAGAAAGATTAGATATCTCCTTCACAGGTATCCAAGAATCATATTCAGATGATTTATTCATGAATCTCTATAAGTATTCTGTACCTTTTTCAGCAGTGACTATTCTGTCATTCAGAATTTTTTCAATTTCTGCTGTTTCAGTGATTTCATTTGGGGTTTTCTTTGGTCTTCCCCTCCTTTTTGGAAATAAATCACTATTGGATGTGTAAGGTTTCAGAAGAGATATTGGAAAAACTGGATGTTTTCTGTCATATGGAAAATACAAAATAAACTCAACTGCATTATCTCCAATCATTCTTCTGACAACAAATGGACCAACAAATAGGTCTTTCAATTTGTTATTACCTTGTAAATTGAAGTGGACTGTAGAAATCAACACTTCATCAACTTTTTAAAAGTATATTCTTTATGGGATTTGTCCAATCTCTTTTTCTCATATTCAAATGATTTTTTGATACATTTTTGAGCATGATTTCTGAAAAGTTGTTGCATTTGAAGAAAAGACTCTACACCAGGATGTATATCCAATTTAGGTATTTTGTTATTGAGAATTTGGGCAGGATTATGTGGAACATATCCAAGACAGAGCTCAAAAGGTTTTCTTTGAGTAACAGAATAAACAGTTCTATTATAAGCAAATTCCAACCCAGGAAGTAAAGTAACCCAATCATGAGTGAATCTGTCATTATCTTTATACTCAAGGCCAAAGGCACAATACCTTCTTATCATGTCCTCTAAAGTCTGAATCAATCTTTCAGCTAAGCCATCAGTCTGAGGATGATGGGCAGTAGAAAGTTTCAGATCACAACCACAAACATCCATCAGAGACATCCAAAATTCAGAAGTAAATTTAGGGTCTCTGTCAGAGATTATGGCTTTAGGAAAACCAGCAGTATTAAACATATGAGACCACCATAAGAAAGATAATTCTTTAGTGGAAACATCCTTGTGGGTAGGGATAAATTTACACATTTTTGTGAATCTGTCCACAATAACCCAACAAGAGTTATAACTGTCTTTTCCAGCAATAGGTAATCCTGTTACAAAATCCATGTTTATTATCTGCCATGGTGAATCAGGAGGTTCAATATGTTGCATTAATTCAGCTCTCTTACCAGTCAATATTTTTGATTTTTGGCAAGAATCACAAGATTCAACATATAATTTGGAGTCTTCAGACATATTAACCCACCAAGAAGTGTTTTTAATTCTAATCATTGTTTTTTCAAGATCAAAATGTTCAGCTAATATGTCATCATGACAAATTTTCAAGATGATTTCTTTCATAGAAGGAGGAATAACAATGACATTAATCAACTTTCTTCTATAATATAGATATCCTTCATCAATTGAAAATTTACCTTTCTACAAAGCCTTCTGGTACTTTGTTCAAAGGGTTTTAATTAATGCTTGTATTAAAGCATTTTTTGGATCATTTAATATGGTGCATAACTTTTGCAAGTCAGTGTCCTTATCATATGATTCCAGAATAAGCTTTAATAGCTCTTCCTCCATATCAAGCACATATATCCCATGTATATGAATAATTTCATCCTCAGGATCATAAGCAGGATTAGAGTCATCATTTGGTAAAGGTAACCTTGATAACATATCCACATTTGAGTGAACAATACCAGCCCTATGAATAATTGTCATTCTCCCTCTGTATTCTTGAACAGCTAACTGCCATCTGAACTTATGTCTGTTAGGTGTTTTCAAGTTTAAAAGGGATTTAACTGCACTGCAGTCAGTTACAAGTTCAAATTTCTGGTCATCTCGGTAATAATGTAGCTTTTCAAGAGCCCACACTACAGCTAAACATTCCAATTGAGTAGCACCATATTTAAATTCACTATTTCTCAAGGTTCTTGAAATATAAAAAATTACTACTTCTGATACTTTATCATTCATCACTTGTTTTTGATGGAGGGCAGCACCCAGACCAATAAAACTGGCATCAGTATATAAAAAAAATGGCTAATTAAAGTCAGGTAAAGCAAGAATAGGTGCTGACATCAAACAGTGTTTCATAGTGTCAAAAGCTCTTTGTCTTTCACTATTCCAGAAAAAAGCAACATCCTTTCTAGTTAATTGGGTAAGGGGTAAAGCTATGACTTGGTAATTTTTAATATACTGTCTATAGTATTTACACATTCCCAAAAAACTCTGTAGCTCTCTAACTGTATTAGGAGCCTTCACCTGCTGTATGGCTGCCACTTTGTTTTGGTCAACACATATCTGTAAGCCTGAAACAACATGACCAAGAACTTTTAAAGAATGGAAACCAAATTTACATTTCTTCAAAGCAAGTGTCATATTTATCTCATCCATTTTTTGGAACACTTTACACAGGTGGTTGAGTTAGTCCTCAAATATTTTTGAGAATATAATGATATCATCAATATAAACCATCAGCCATCCTTCAATTATCTCCTGATGGAATGTGTTATCCATGACTTTTTGAAAAACTGAAGGGGAATTTTTAGGGCCAAATGGCATCCTAACATACTTATAAATACCCATATGAGTAGCAATCATCAGAAAATTCTGAGAATTTTTCTCAACAGGTACCTGGTGATATCCTATATTACCATCCAAAAAGCTGATATATTTAGCACCCTGTAAGGTAGCATGTATAGAGCTAATCCTATGCAAAGGATAGATATCATCAACAGTATAAGTATTTAGTGCTCTACAATCACCACATAACCTGGCTTTATCTTTCTCATAAAAAATTAGGACAGGTGAGATAACACAGTGTTTAGGTGTATAAACTACCTTTTCAATAATATTCATTTTTAAAAGGGTAGAGATATTGTCTTCAATATCTTTTATCTTTGTGGGAGAAGCAGGATAAGTCTTTTTCTTTAAACTAGGTGGTATATCAGCTAATGGACAATAAAATGATAGTTTCATTTCCTCTTTAACTAATCCCATTTCATGTGAACCATGATCAAAGGCCACAGGAAAAGACTTTATCAAGTTAATGATGGAATCTTTATCCTCACCAGAAAGTTGTTCTCCAAAAGAGACATTGTTAATCTCAGAAATAAGGGCATGCATTTCTTTTGTAGATATTCCTTTATATTGAACTACAGAATTACATGTGTTCAATTCTGGTTTTAATAATTTTTTGGAGGAAGAAATCTTAAATTTTCTCTTCCTATTCATCCCCATTGTGAAACATTGGTTTGAGGGATCCAATTTTATGCCATACTTGGTTAAAATATCATTCCCTACAATAAACCAATTGCTTAATTTATCATTTTTCATGATAACAAAATCACAAATTGCTCTTACAAACCCATGGTTATATTTAAAAAACACTGTGGCTTTGTATTTACCAATGGGGGTCAAAAAAGAGCCATAAACTCTCCAATTTTTAGAAATGATAGGCACCAGTTTTGATTTATAGTCTTGATCCACTGAAGCAAGTGCTCTTTCAGATACTGCACTTCCTCCAGCTCCAGAATCCAGAACAACTTCAATGCTGGTTCCATTAATCAAGACTGGTGCCTTGAGAGGGGCAATAACAATTGAGCTATCATCAATGCTCTTTATGATCTCAGCATCTTCAACTGTAGATAAAGCATTATTAACAATATCAAAAGTATTTAAATAATGAATATCCTCTTCCAGAATCAAGATTTCTTGTTGAGATTCATATGAAATATTGCCGTCACAATCACTTGACATATCATCCAGTGATACTGTGTCATCAGCATGATCCTCTGTTTGTTCTACAAGAATTATGTCAGGCTAAGTCCAAGTCCAAAGACGTGGATAGCTTGCTGGTCTAGTGTCTAGAATATTTACAAAAGGTCCCAAATGAATACAATGATGTAAAACAAGCAAGTAGTAGAATAAAATCAATTATAAGGCTCAGTAATTTACTCTCACTTATTATAATTGGTATTACAAGGCTTATTGTTGTGCAGAAAAATAGATGTAATATATTTAAAATACTATTCAAAGACTCTCTAAAGTACTAATGAAATGTAAGATAAATTGTATTGGTTATATTGTAATTGTAATTGTATAAATGATAAATTGAATGTAGAAAACAAGACCAAAAACCCCCTCCTTTTATACCCACTAAGTTCCCCAATAAACACCTTGAAGTACCATCCAATACAATGTTAATGACGCCTTCAAACAAGTAATAGACCTTTCCATCAACGCCCCTAGTGACCAATAACATAATTAAACAAACAACAACCACTAAAATCCTATTAATAATAAGGGAGATCTATCAAAATTAAAGAAAAGACAAAAAGAGAGTATATGCGTGGAAAACAATATTATAACAAGGTTAAAGGAGACTTTTTAAGGTTAATTATAGCTTAATAATAAGGAGGATTCACTGTAGAAATAATGGGGCTAATCCTGACATTATACTACATGAAATTCCCATTCAAAAATAACCAAAATTGACTGAGAAACCACCCAAAAACTTAAAAAAGAGCGTGAGATGTGGGGTAACTACATGCAGTCCTTGGCAGGCGCTTGCACGGGTAAATCCTTGACTAAAATTAGGCGAATTTAAGCATGGTGATGAAGTAAAGTGCCAAGAGTGAGGTTATTAATGAAATTAGTGCATATAAACAAGGTCAATGCATTATTAATTAAGCTAGGACACTAAATAAGCGCCTGTCACCTATTTTAGTGTGTTTCCCCACAGTGGGCGTAGAATGTGGGGTAATTATAGTGTGAAAAAGCTAACTTTGCTGAAAATGAAGCTATTCACATGGGAAAAAAGCAGGCAGTATGTAGCCAGTACACAGAAGCCATTTCTGGCATAAAAAACACCAAATTTGAAAAGTGTTATTTTTATGCATTTAAATAGCCAAATCAATAGTTCTAAATGAGCCCAACTGATCTGTCAAAGCGCAATTTTGATATTCTCAATTTTATAGCGCATATAGTCAACTTTTAAGTGAAATAAAGCGCATTTCTTGTTTTTTTGTGTAAAACAATGAATATAACAGCTTTAAGTGTACTTAAAAATTATGTAGCCTTATACTTAATGTTCTTAAGAATACCCTAACATATTCCAACTTAATATTAAGTACATAAGACTTATAAAAGGTGGATATATGCGTGTATATAAGGTGTTATAATGGCATTTTATGTGTATTATCATAATTTTACTTATGTATACTGTTTGTGTACTCTCATTTATTGTTCCCATGTATAGTTCATGTGTTTAACATAACTTATAAGCACTTTTTACTCAGTCCTGGGAATATACAGGCTGACACTTGCCCACCCAAAAAAAAACAATAAAAAAAATGATAAGTTATACATTTTATTTATTTATTTGTAATTTTCAGGTATTCAGAATAATTCTGTAGCATTAAAGATTAAACTTTAAAGAAATAAAACATAATAAAATATTATGAGTACTAGTTTTTAACCCCTCAGCTGGTTGAACAGAAATTTATTTCTGCTTAAATTTTTTAAGAAGGGTGGATAAATTAGAAATTTCTTTTTCAGGTATCCATTTATCAAATTCATTTGATTTCCCTTTAAATCTTAGTAAATACTCAGTTCCTTTTTCTTTAGTAAGGATTATTTTCTTGAGTATTTTTTCAATCTCTGCTTTTTCCACAATTTCTTCAGGTTGCTTTTTAGGCCTTCCCCTTCTTTTTGGAAATAAGTCAGGATCATTTGCATGGTAAGGTTTTAATAATGAGATAGGGAAAACTGGATGTTTCCTATCATATGGAGCATATAATATGACTTCCACTGCATTATTACCAACCATTTTGTTTACTACAAAAGGTCCTACAAAGGGATCCTTTAATTTAACATTACCTTGTAAGTTAAAATGTAGTGTTGATATGAGGACTTCATCTCCCTTTTTGAATTCAAATTCTTTATGAGATTTGTCCCACCTTTTCTTTTTATATTCAAATGCTTTTTGTATACATTCTTCTGCATGCTTCCTACACATTTGTTGCATATGAATAAAGGATTTGGTACCAGGGTGTATGTCCAACCTTGGCAATTTATTTAAAAGATTCACTGGTGTATTTAAAACATATCCCAGCCAGAGCTCAAAAGGTTTTCTCTCTGTTACAGAATGAGTTGTGCTATTATAAGCAAATTCTAAGCCAGGAATCAAAGTTACCCAGTCATGTGTGAATTTCTCATTGTCTTTGTATTCTAAACCAAAGGCACAATATCTTCTGATAATGTCCTCCAGAGTCTGTATCATTCTCTCAGCCAGTCCATCAGTCTGTGGATGGTGTGCTGTAGACAATTTCAACTGACACCCTGAAACCTCCATTAAGGATGTCCAGAATTCTGAAGTAAATTTAGGGTCTCTGTCAGATATAATCACCACACAATATGGGGGGCGGACTTGCTAGCAAGTCCGCAACCTTGGACCCAAACTCACCATAGATTGAACACACATTGAGCTATTGATAAAGGAACCATACAATCAGGGATGAACACCACTCAGCAGAACAGTTTTAGGTGGGTGTTCAAGTAGAGTTCAGTATGGGTTCAGTCTGAGTTCAGTCTGAGTTCCATCTGAGTTCCATCTGAGTTCAGGTTGAGGACTTGCTAGCAAGTCCACCCCCTATATTGCGTAGTGAATGGCTTTGGGGAACACAGCAGTGTTCATCATTTGACTCCACCAAATTAAAGCCAAGTCTTTTTCAGATACCTCTTTATGGGTTGGAATAAATTTACACATTTTTGTAAGTCTATCCACTATTACCCAGCAAGAATTGAAACTTTCTTTTCCTGATAATGGCAAACCAGTAACAAAGTCAATGTTTATAATTTCCCATGGAGCTTTTGGTTGCTTTATTTGTTGTAACAACCCAGCTCTCTTACCTGTCAATCTTTTAGATTTTTGGCAAGAGTCACATGTGTCAATGTATTTTTGTACATCATCCTTCATGTTTATCCACCAGGCTGTGTTTTTAACTCTAGTTAATGTTTTATTGTAATCAAAATGACCAGCTAAGATATCATCATGACAAGTACTTAACATTAACTCTTTCATAGATGGAGGTATAACTATTACATTACTTAGCTTTTTCCTGTAATATATGTATCCATCTTCAATTGAAAATTTACCTTTTTCCAACACATTCTTATACTTTGGAGGTAAAGTTTTTATTAATGCACTCATTGAGGCATTTGTTGGATCATTTAAGATGGTTGAAAGTTTAGACAAGTCTTTATCAGATGAATAATTATCTAATGTTTTTTGCATAAACTCATCTTCTAAATCCACTATATAAATCCCATATATATGTATTACCTCATTCTCAGGCACATAAGCTGGGTTGTCAGTATCATTTGGCAAAGGGCTTCTAGATAACAAATCCACATTAGAATGCAATGTACCTGCTCTATGAGTGATTGTCATTCTTCCTCTGTACTCTTGTACAGCTAGTTGCCATCTAAACATGTGCCTATTAGGTGTTTTCATGTTTAATAATGATTTCACTGCGCTGCAATATGTTATTAACTCAAACTTCTGGTCTTCCAGATAATAATGAAGTTTTTCCAAGGCCCACACAACGGCTAAACATTCCAGTTGTGTAGCACCATACCTTAGTTCAGTTTTCCTTAAGGTTCTGGATATATAACAGATAACTACTTCAGATAATTTACCACCAATTATCTGCTTCTGCTGTAAAGCAGCACCTAACCCTGTAAAGCTTGCATCAGTATACAAGATAAAAGGGAGGCTAAAATCTGGCAGTCGCAAGATTGGAGCTGACATTAAACATTCCTTTAATTTATCAAAGGCCTGTTGTCTTTCATTATTCCAAATGAAAGCTTCATTCTTCCTGATTAATGTTGTTAAAGGGGCTGCAATTGTTTGGTAGTTCTTGATATACTGTCTATAATATCCGCACATACCCAGAAAGCTTTGTATATCTTTTAAATTTTTAGGTATATCAATATTTTTTATTGCTGCCACCTTGTTCTGATCCACACAAATTTGTAAGCCAGATACAACATGTCCAAGTACTTTCAAGGATTGAAATCCAAACTTACATTTTTTCAATGCTATTGTCATGCTAATTTCATCCATCTTTTGAAATACTCTTTTCAGGTGATTTAAATGCTCATCATATGTTTTTGAAAACACTATGATGTCATTAATATACACTAAGAGCCATCCTTCAACCATTTCCTGATGAAAAACACTATCCATCAATTTTTGGAAGACTGATGGGGCATTTTTAGGTCCAAAAGGCATTCTCACATACTTATATATCCCCATATGTGTGGTGATAGTAAGTAATTCTGAGAACTCTTTTCTACTGGGATCTGGTGGTAACCTTTGCTTCCATCGAGACATGAAATATATTTAGCTCCTTGTAAGGTAGCATGGATAGAAGCTATCCTGGGAAGAGGGTAAATATCATCCACTGTGAATGTATTTAGAGCTCTATAATCACCACATAACCTTGCCTTATCTTTTTCATAAGAGATTAAAACTGGTGATATTACACAATATTTAGGAGTTGTGTCTACTTTCTCAACAATACCCATTTCCAACAACATTTTAATGTTGTCTTCAATGTCTTTCCTTTTTGCAGGAGAAGCTGGGTAAGGTTTCTTTTTTAAGCTTCCAGGAATATTATCCAGGTCACAACTTAAAGATATCTTCATTTCATGGTCTTTGACCAATCCTAGCTCATTTGAACCGTGTGCAAATGCCCTAGGATAAGATTTTATCAATCTCAATATATTGTCTACTTCAATATTTGAGAGTTGAGGACTAAATGAGGCTTTTTGGATTTAATTTTCCAACTCAAGCATCTCAGAAGTGGGTCTTCCACTTTGTTGTTCTTCCTTTGGAGCAATGGTATAAACAGAATTTTCAGAGCAAATCTTGAATTTTCTTTTCCCATTTACTCCAATGGTGAAGCAACTATTTGCAGGATCTAGTTTAATACCAAATTTGGTCAATAAGTCATTACCAATGATAAACCAATCACTACAATTAATATTATCCATGACTACAAAATCACATACTGCTCTTACAAATCCATTATGATATTTGAAGAAAACAGCAGTTTTGTATTTGCCAATTGGACTTAATACTGAACCAAAACCTCTCCAGTTCTTTGTCTGTACAGGTTCTAGTTTTTCTTTGTACTTACTATCCAGTTTCATTAATGTATTAACAGAAACTACACTACCAGCAGCCCCAGTGTCAAGAATGACATTCATTTCTTTTCCACATATTATAACAGGTGCTCTAATAGGCATGATTTTGTAAGTATCATAATCTACATCTTTAATTATTTCAGCTTCCTCAATGGAAGTTAAAGATGTATCATTGGAAGATATTGTATCATTCAAGAACATAATATCCTGTTCTAATACCAATACTTCATTCTCTTCATCACTGTAAGAAATGTTACTTTTACAATCCTCACTAGACTCATCCTTTTCATCTTCATGATTACTGGGTTCCGAATCTTGTGAGTTTTCAATAACATTTATTCTTTTCTTACAGGAATGACCTTTAACCCAAGGTTCATTACATTTATAGCAAGTGTTACTTTCTTGTTTCTTTGGAACAAGAGGAGCAATAGGTTTTTTCCTTTCTGCTGGTAACTTACTTGTAGTAGGTTTCACTACCTCAATATTTTGCTTATAAGTGTTGTACCTTGTCTCATATCTGTGGTTTAATAATATTTCATTGCATATATTGATAAAACCAGAAGTATCTCTAATGGTTTCAGTTCTAGCTACATTAATGTCTCTGACTGATATAGGCAATTTATATATTATTTTTTCTTTCCACACATCAAAATCCATTTTTGGATCCATGGCTTTCATGATTTTTATCAAACCCATTAAAAAGACCATTGGTTTTTCTCCATTACTTGGAGTATATCTTGATTTTTCATATAATCTTTGTTGAGTGATTCTGAATTTTGGACCACCAAATTGTCTTTCAATTTGTGCCTTCCATTCATTCCAAGAGTAATTAATCCCCTCACTCAATACAGATTCAAACCATAATAAGGCCACATCTGTAAATAAAGATATAAGTTTTGATGTAATTTCTTCATCAGGTAACTTGTATGAAAATTTCAAATTATCAATCCTTTGTATGAATTGTTGCCAATCAGATTTTGAATCCCCATCAAAGGTAGGGTACTGATCTAACTTAGGCCAGTTTTTCTGGTTAGTTTTTACTTCCTTAACCTGAGGAATATTAAGTAATTCACTTACTTTTGACAGATGATCATTTATCTCATCCTTTACTGATTTGTGACTCTCAGAACTTATACCACTATGTTCTTTCTCAATTAATGATTTATCAAATGATTCTCTCTTATTTACTGGTGTATGGTTTTTATAAGAGGTGTTTACGTGCTTACTGTCATTATTTTTCAATATGTTAGCTACTTCTATTTCTAGTATCTGCAATCTATTTTGCAAAGCAGGTACATGTGAAAGAGTATCATTTAAATTGGAAAAAGACAATTTTACCCGTCCCTCAATAATAGCCATAGTATTCTGAGATTGATCCAGCTTACTGTGTAACTGCTCAATATCAGATTTTAATTTGATATTTTCATTTAACAAATCATCATTTGAATTTTCAATGATCTTAACTTTATTGGCTGTGTGAGTTAAAGATTTAGTGAGGTTTAGTATTACCTCCTCCATGTCAGTTGAAGACTCCTTGGAATATTCTTCTAACTTTTCAATTCTTAATAACAATCTATTTATTATAGAAGATATAATAGGGTTTTCTTTCATAAAACCATTAATTTCTAACTCAGAACTGCTATCAAGATTATATGGTTCAAGATTTGATTCATTTGTTTCAATTTTTATATTTTTATTATCACCATTATCAATAAAGCTATGTACAATGTCATCCTTTAAAGATAAATTCAAATCACTATTATCAAATGAATAATCCTGAATATCATCATCAATCAATTTTAATACCTCATTATCACCTATAAGTAATTCATTTTTAGTATTATATTGTTGAACATTAGAAGGTGGATGACTTACCAAGGTCTTATTCCACTTCCACTTCCCCTTTTTCCCTTTCCCCTGTAAGGGTGATGGCTGGACTCTTGATGAGGGTTGCTGTTGTAGTTCTGGGCATACCAGTCCAATTTCCATTTGCTTACAGTTATCATCTGCTCTTCTCCTGGAGCTTGAGAAGGAGCTGGTTGATTGTTTGAGGGAGTTGTTACTGGTTTCACCTGTGCCCTTAGGTCCGTTATTTGTTGGTTGACCTCCATGAAAGTTTGGCCTGCCCTTTTCTCTAAATTCATAAGCTCCTCTTCCATCTTTTTGACCTTTACTGTCAAGCTGTTGTGTAATTGAGATAGGGAGTGAATTTGTTCTTGAAGGGTATTTTTTGATTTTTTGATCTTTACAAGTTGAGAAGCCTTTCTTTCTCCTCCAGACTCATATGAGGAGTGTTGCTGGGGGAGGTGTCCTCCATGGTGACGTCCTGCAACAAATATATTAGTTCTTGGTCTTAAGTCATAAGTTTTTGCCTTATTACTTACAATGTCAACGTTGTCACTCATTTTTATCAGTGAAAGTTGGACCAGAGGTTTGAGAAATGTGATTCAAACTACAAAAGAGTTTTATCAGTATGTTATAACTCTACTTAAGGCAATTAAATTGCTTACTAGTAGGTTTTAAGTGGATAAAATAAGTGCCAAAAGTCAAATATGCTTTTATGTTGTCACTTAATTGGAGTGGTCTACAATATGTAGCTGTGTTTTTGTATTTTAAAAAGAAAATTTGTCAGTAATAGTCTTTTCAAAATAAAAAAAATTTTAATGAACAAACCAGAAAAAGGGATTAAAAGTCCTGTAAACAGAGAATCAATTAATCAGTTTTTATTTATTGGTTTATTATTATCTGCAAAGAACACAATTTTAATTGGTCTATTGACAGACTCCCACTAAGAACACGTTTTTGTTCAATTAGTGGTAAAATTGTTGATTCAATATCACAATTTTATTATATATATAACTGGGCTTCTTTTTCTGAAATCACTAAATTTTTAGTGACCCAACCCTTTGTAATTATAATCCAGATATTATATATAAGGATTTCTAATTACTCAAGCCTCAATTAATTTTTATTTTTACTTACTCGAATAACCACTTGAATTCTTGAGGAAAGGCTCCCAGTTGTCAGGCTAAGTCCAAGTCCAGAGACGTGAATAGCTTGCTGGTCTAGTGTCTAGAAGATTTACAAAAAGTTCCCAAATGAATACAATGGTATAAGACAAGAAAGTAGGGGAATAAAATCAATTATAAGACTCAGTAATTTACCCTCACTTATTATAACTGGTATTACAAGGCTTATTGTTGTGCAGAAAAATAGATGTAATATATTTAAAATACTATTCAAAGACTCTCTAAATTACTAATGAAATGTAAGATAAATTGTATTGGTTATATTGTAATTGTAATTGTATAAATGATAAATTGAATGTAGAAAACAAGACCAAAAACCCCCTCCTTTTATACCCACTAAGTTCCCCAATAAACACCTTGAAGTACCGTCCAATACAATGTTAATGACGCCTTCAAACAAGTAATAGACCTTTCCATAAACGCCCCTAGTGACCAATAACATAATTAAACAAACAACAACCACTAAAATCCTATTAATAATAAGGGAGATCCATCAAAATTAAAGAAAAGACAAAAAGAGAGTATATGCATGGAAAACAATATTATAACAAGGTTGAAGGAGACTTTTTAAAGTTAATTATAGCTTAATAATAAGGAGGATTCACTGTAGAAATAATGGGGCTAATCCTGACATTATACTACGTGAAATTCCCATTCAAAAATAACCAAAATTGACTGAGAAACCACCCAAAAACTTAAAAAAGAGCGTGAGATGTGGGGTAACTACATGCAGTCCTTGGCAGGCGCTTGCATGGGTAAATCCTTGACTAAAATTAGGCGAATTTAAGCGTGGTGATGAAATAAAGTGCCAAGAGTGAGGTTATTAATGAAATTAGTGCATATAAACAAGGTCAATGCATTATTAATTAAGCTAGGACACTAAATAAGCGCCTGTCACCTATTTTAGTGTGTTTCCCCACAGTGGGCGTAGAATGTGGGGTAATTATAGTGTGAAAAATCTAACTTTGCTGAAAATGAAGCTATTCACACGGGAAAAAAGCAGGCAGTATGTAGCCAGTACACAGAAGCCATTTCTGGCATAAAAAACACCAAATTTGAAAAGTGTTATTTTTATGCATTTAAATAGCAAAATCAATAGTTCTAAATGAGCCCAATTGATCTGTCAAAGCGCAATTTTGATATTCTCAATTTTATAGCGCATATAGTCAACTTTTAAGTGAAATAAAGCGCATTTCCTGTTTTTTGTGTAAAACAATGAATATAACAGCTTTAAGTGTACTTAAAAATTATGTAGCCTTATACTTAAGGTTCTTAAGATTACCCTAACATATTCCAACTTAATATTAAGTACATAAGACTTATAAAAGGTGGATATATGCGTGTATATAAGGTGTTATAATGGCATTTTATGTGTATTATCATAATTTTACTTATGTATACTGTTTGTGTACTCTAATTTATTGTTCCCATGTATAGTTCATGTGTTTAACACAACTTATAAGCACTTTTTACTCAGTCCTGGGGATATACAGGCTGACACCTAGCAAAGGCAATATGAGGAGTCTAGATATAGATCATCCTCTGCAGAAAAACCTATTGAGTTCCCAATGAAACTAGTAAATATCCTGAGAGAAACAGATCCAAAGATGGATTATGAAGTCTGGAAGGACAGGATGCTTTATAAATCTCCAATGTCTTTGAGAAACTTAATTGTTGTAAGAACTTAATTCTCCAGGGAGCCTTATTCCTTTTTTAATACTTGTAATGATGTTATTTTAAATAAAAGGTATGAATATAGCAAGTTCTTTCCAAGACTTTCATTGGAGAAACCCTCCAACTACCAACAAAAACTTTGTGAAAAATTTGATAAACCCTCTTCCCCTGATGCACCAAAAAAATATGCAAAAAACACTTGCTTTAAATTCAGAAATCCTTGGCAGAAAGGCCATGTTTGTGACAAGAAAACAAACCTTGTTGAACAAAAAGAGGAACCTACTGATGATACAGTTGCACTATGTCAGCCAGGCTACTAGACTTATCCAGTAAAATAATAAATTATCTTACGGAGATGAAGCCACACCTTTTAAATCCTTATTAATAATTAACTATTTACTACCTACTTATGTATTACTTACAACTAAATAGCTAAGTACAATAAGTAATGTAAATAATTAATAAAAATAAGTAATTTTCACACACATTTTTAAACCCTAACAATGTGCTCAATAATACAGATGAGAGGGAATAAAAATAGTATTAAAAATATAAAAAATATAAAAAGAAGAAAATTTTCAAATTCCTTTATCAAGTAATTTAGATTTTGTTGAAATAAACATTTTAAATCAAATGTTTTCCTACTAAATGTAATGTTCCAAGGGATCTTAAGTTTAATTTCAAATAAAATGATACTTTTATTTATGAAACATTTAGTATATCTTTTATTATTTCACATACACTCTTTATTTAGTTTCTTTTTCTCACACCCTTGTATTAGGTGGTGTTAACTCCATGTCTTTATTTCTCACATCTTTGCCTATAAAAGGCCCTATCTTTTTGTACTTTTCATTCCATTCCTTACTTACTTATTTTATTATAACTACATACAAAACTATTTATTATTATTTTAGTATTTACATTAACACCGTGATTCTAAACTTTTAAATAAAATAGAAATTCTCTCTTTACCTCTTAGTATTATTTGAGTAGAAAGTCTTTAAAAAGATAAGTGAAATACGTACCAAGTTTGAATCCTCTGAATGCCAGTGTTGCTGTCCTTGGATCTCCTTGAAAACTCTTCTAGACTTGAAGGACCATTCAAAACACTAGATGATACTTCAAGTGATTGGGCTGGCAACATTTGTTATGAGTCTAACCAGGAAATCTTGATGCTGGAGGAAGATATTCAATATTTAAATAATATTGAAATTAATAACATTTATTTGTCCACAGTAGAAGATGCTGAAATCATAAGAAATCTTGAGGATAAATCAATTATTATTACCCCTCTCAAGGCACCAGTCATGATGGATGGAAACAACATTGAGATTTTTTTGGATTCCGTTTCTGGAGGAAGTGTTGTATCTGAAAAAGCACTTGCTTCAGTATATCAGGATTATGAATCAAAACTTATGCCTATCACTTCTGAGAATTGGAGAGTTTATGGCTCTGTTTTGTAACTCATTAGTAAATAAAAAGCTACATTATTTTTAAAATATAACCATGGCTTTGTAAGAGCTATGTGTGACTTTGTGGTAATGAAAAATGATAACTTAAGAATTTGATTCATTGTGGGAAATGATATATTGACCAAATATGGAATTAAGCTTTATCCCTCAAACCAATGCTTCACAATGGGGTTGAATGTGAAAAGATTATTTAAAATCTCTTCCCCAAAAAATTTAATAACACCAGGATTGATCACAAATCATTCTGTGGTTCAATGTAAAGGAAAATCTACAAAAGAAATTCCTTCCCTTCAGTCTTAAATTGACATAGATTCTTTTGGAGAACAACTTTCTGGTGAGGATAAAGATTATATCATTCAGTTGATAAAATCTTTTCCTATGGCCTTTAATTATGGGTCACATGCATTAGGATTGGTAAAAGAAGAGATGAATCTTTCATTATCTTTACCATTAACTAAAATACCCCTAGCTTAAAAAAGAAGTGACAGGTGGTCCTTCAAGTCTTGAAAATTTTTCAAGGAATTTCAAGGATGGAAACGGTGGATTTTAGAGGACTCAAAATGGTGTACGTATTTCTCTTATAGTTTAAAGATTAATTACTCAATAATAAGAGGTAGGATTTTAATTATTATTATAATTAATGATTAAGAACTACGAGATTGTAAGTACTAAAGACAATAATAAATAGTAATAAATATTTAAATGCAGTATTGGTTTTAATAATGTAAGTAAGTGAATGATGAGTGAAAAGTACAAAAAGAGAGGGCCTTTTATAGGCAAATATGTGAGAAATAAAGACACGGAGTTAACACCACATGATACAAGGGTGTGAGAAAAAGAAACTAAATAAATAGTGTATGTGAAATAATAAAAGATATACTAAATAGTGCATAAATAAAAGTTATCATTTTATTTAAAAAAAATTTGAATCCCTTGGTCCGTCACATTTAGTACAAAAATATTTGATTTAAAATGTTGATTCAAGAAAATCTAAATAAAGTAATTTGAAAAGTTTCTTCTTTTTATATTTTTTATATTTTTTAATACTATTTTTATTCCCTCTCATCTGTATTATTGAGCACGGTGTTAGGGAGTTAAAATGTATGTGACAGTTACTTATTTTTATTAATTATTTACATTACTTATTGTACTTAGCTAGTTATTTGTAGGTAACACATAAGTAGTTAGTAAATAATTAATTATTAATAAGGATTAAAAGGCATGGCTTCATCTCAGTAAGATAATTAATTATTTTACTGGGTAAGTCTAGTAGCCTGGCTGACACTCCCTCACTATAAAAAAAATAAACAAAATTCTATGATTTTTTCTTTTTATATTTCTTTAGCAGAGTAAAAAGATTAGATTTTTTCTTCCCAGGTATCCAAGAATCATATTCAGAAAATTTATTCTTGAATCTCAATAAGTATTCTGTACCTTTTTCAGCAGTAACTATTCTGTCATTTAGAATCTTATCAATTTCTGCTGTCTCAGTGATTTCATTAGGGGTCTTTTTTGGTCTTCCCCTCCTTTTGGGAAACAAATCACTATTGGATGTATAAGGTTTTAAAAGAAATATTGGAAAAACAGGATGTTTTCTGTCATATGAAGAATACAAAATAACTTCAACTGCATTATCACCAACCATTCTTCTAACAACAAATGGACCAACAAATGGGTCTTTCAATTTGTAATTACCTTTTAAATTAAAGTGGAATGTAGAAATCAACACCTCATCACCCTTCTTAAAAGTGTATTATTTATGGGATTTGCCCCATCTCTTCTTCTCATATTCAAATGATTTTTCAATACATTTTTGAGCATGACTTCTGAAATATTGTTGCATTTGAAGAAAATATTTTACACCAGGATGTAAATCCAATTTAGGTATTTTATTATTGAGAATTTGGGCAGGAGTATTTGGAACATATCCAAGCCAGAGCTCAAAAGGCTTTCTTTGAGTAACAGAATGAACAGTGCTATTATAATCAAATTCCAACCCAGGAAGTAAAGTAACCCAATCATGAGTGAATATGTCAGCCTGTATATCCCCAGGACTGAGTAAAAAGTACTTATAAGTTATTTTAAACACATGAACTATACATGGGAATAATAATTAAGAGTACACAAACAGTATACATAAGTAAAATTATGATAATATACAAAATATGCCATTATAACACCTTATATACACACATATATCCACCTTTTATAAGTCTTATGTACTTAATATTAAGTTGGAATATGTTAGGTTAATCTTAAGAGCCTTAAGTATAAGGCTTCATAATTTTTAAGTACACTTAAAGCTGTCGTTTTCACTGTTTTATGCAAAAAAACAAGAAATGCACTTTATTTCACTTAAAAGTTGACTATATGCGCTATAAATTTGAGAATATCAAAAATGTGCTTTGACAGATCAATTTGTCTCATTTAGGACTATTGTTTTGGCTATTTAAATGCCTAAAAATAACACTTTTCAAATTTGGTGTATTTTATGCCAGAAATGGCTTCTGTGTACTATCCACATACTGCCTGCTTTTTTCCTGTGTGAATAGCTTCATTTTTAGCAAAGTTAGCTTTTTCACACTATAATCACCCCACATTCTACGCCCACTGTGGGGAAACACACTAAAATAGGCGACAGGCGCTTATTTAGTGTCCTAGCTTAATTAATAATGCATTGACCCCCTTATATGCACTAATTTCATTAATAATCTCAATCTTGGCCTCTTATTTCATCACAACGCTTAAATTTGCCTTATTTTAGTCAAGGATTTACCCGTGCAAGCACCTGCCAAGGACTGCATGTAGTTACCCCACATCTCACGCTCTTTTTTGAGTTTTTGGGTGGTTTCTCAGTCAATATTGGTTATTTTTGGATGGGAATTTCACATAGTATAATGTCAGAGTTAGCCCCTCCATTTCTACAGTAAATCCCCCATATTATTAAGCTATTATTAGCCTTAAAAAGTCTCCTTTAGTCTCTTATATTATTGTTTTATACACATATACTCTCTTTTTGTCTTTTTCTTTAATTTTGATGGATTTTCCTTATTATTACAGGATTTTGACGGTTGTTACTTGTCTAATTATGTCATGGGTTACTAGGGATGTTGATGGGCAGGTCTATTAGTTGTTTTTAGGCTTCATTAACTGTGTATTGGATGGTACATCAAGGCAATCATTGGGGAATTCAGTGTGTATAAAAGAAGGAGGTTTTTGGGTCTTGTTTCTACATTCTGTATCATTTACAATTTACCAATATAACCAAATAAATTACAATACATATCAATTAGTACTTTTATAAGAATTTTGAATAGTATCTGAATAATGAAATCTATTTTTCTACCAAATACAAATATTGTAAGCCATATATAAAAATAGTGAGAATTATATTACTGAGACCTTTAATTTTGATTATATTTTATTACTTATTGGATTAGTACTACAGTATTCATATAGGACCATAAAAATTTTCTAGACAACTGACCATTCAAGCTAGTTCACGTCTTTGTACTTGACCTCAGCCTGACAATTGGGGGCCTTTCCTCAAGAATTCTGTTATAATCCAGTAAGTAAAACTTTCAAAGAAGTTACACATAAATAAAAATCCATATAGAAATATTTGGATAATTACAACAGGTTGGGGTCACTTATATAGTGATTTCAGAAAAATAAGCCCTGTTATGTAATAAAATTGTGATATTGAATCAACAATATTACCACTAATTTAACATATAATTGTTATTAGTGGGTCTGTCAATAGACCAATTAAATTTGAGATCTTTGCAGATAAACTTTTTACCACTAATTTAACATATAATTGTTCTTAGTGGGAGTCTGTCAATAGACCAATTAAATTTGTGATCTTTGCAGATGATAACCAATTAAACTGATTAATTGTTTTCTTTTTACAGGACTCTTAATCCCTTTTCTATTGGTTTGTAAAATTCATTTATATTAGAAAAAGAATCTTACTGACAGTTGTTTTTTCTTTTTAATATAAAAACACGGCTACATATTGTAGACCAGTTAAATGAAGTGACCACATAAAAGTATATTTGACTTTTGGCACTTTTAAATTCACTTAATACTAATAAGTAAGCAATGAAATTGTCTTCAGTGGTATTAATAAATACTGATAAAACTCCTTTTTAAAGTTTTCATATCTAAACTTTCAATTTTTTAAATTCCACGTAAACATGTGTGACAACAATGACATTGTAAGTAATAAGGAAAAACCTTATAACTCAAGACCTAGAGCTGAAAGACCTGTTACAGGAAATTCAAATGGAGGGTCAAGAATCACCAATAATAAACAACACCCCACAAATGTCCCTGGAGGAAAGGGAAAAACTCTTAAAACAAGTGTCAATAAAGAAGTCCAAAAACACGTTGCAAGAGCAAATTCACTCCCTCTCAACCCTACTGAATACCCTAACAATAAGAGTAAACAATATGGTAGACCAGATCAACAATCTGGAGAAAAGGGCGGCACAGGGCTTTATAGAAGTCAATCAGGCTCTAGTGGATATAAGGTCTCATCCATAAACAGTGGCACCAAATACAACAGCAACACCTCCAGCCCCAGAAGAGGACCAAAAAATAACAGTCAGAAAACGGAAGTGGGATTGGTATGCCCAAAACTACAACAACCCTCCTCAACAGGGATCCAGCAGTAACCCTTACAGGGGAAAGGCAAGGAGAGGAAGGGGAAGTGGGATAAGACCTTGGTAAGTCACCCAACTCCTTATAATCAATTGTATCAACCTGAAAATGAATTACTTATAGGTAATGAGATTGGTAAGGAAATATTGGATATGATTTATAATGATTTAAAAGATTATTCATTTGAAAAAAATATGTTAAACTTGTCTTTACATGAGGACAATGTAAATAGTTTTATTGGTCACCAGGATAATGCTATTAATATAAAATTGGAATCAAATGATGAGTCTTCTGAGTTGGACACAGAAAAAAAAGAATATTTTTTGAAAGAGAATCCAATGGAATCAAAAATAATAAGTAAATTATTATTGAGAATTGAAAAATTGGAAGAGTTCTCAAAAGAGTCAAACAATAATACAGAAAATGTATTATTACAGCTAACAAAATCATTGAGTACTACAGCCAATAAATTAAAAATTATTGAAAATTCAAATGATGAATTAATCAATGAGAATAAAAGATTGATTTCTGAGATTAGAAATTTAAAAAGTAAATTAGACCATACTCAGATTGATATGGCTACCATTGAGGGACGTGTTAAATTCTCTTTTTCAAATGTAAATGATACTCTAACTCATGTACCTTTAATAAAGGATAGGTTACAAAGAGTAGAAATAGAAGTAGCAGACATATTGAAAGATACTGAAAAAATAAAAGATAACACTCCTTATGTGGCAAGAGTACCTGTTTTCATGAAACATGCAAATGAAACACCAATTATGGAACATGAACATAGTGTCATGGGCTCTGAGAATAATAAATCAGTAAAGGATGAAAAAAAAGATAATCTTTATAAAGTAAGTGAATTACTCAATATTCCTCAGGTTAGGGAAGCAAAAACTAGCCAAAAGAACTGGCCTAAGTTAGATCAGTACCCTTCTTTTGACGGGGAATAAAAATCTGATTGGTAGCAATTCATACAAAGAATTGATAACTTAAAGTTTTCATACAAATTAACTGATGAAGAAATTACTTCAAAGTTAATATCTTTATTTACAGATGTGGCCTTATTATGGTTTGAATCTGTATTGAGTGATGGAATTAATTATTCCTGGAATGAATGGAAGGCACTAATTGAAAGGCGATTTGGTGGTCCCAAATTCAGAATCACTCAACAAAGATTGTATGAAAGGGCCAGATATAATCCAAATGCTGGAGATAAACCCATGGTCTTTTAAATGAATTCAAAAAAAATCATGAAAGCTATTGATTCAAAAATGGATTATGATGATTGGAAAGAGAAAATATAATACAAGTTGTCTATATCAGTTAGAGACATTGTAGCTAGAACTGAAACCATCAGATACCTCTGGATTCATTAATATATGCAATGAGATATTATTAAACCACAAATATGAAACCAAGTATAACAATTATAAACAAAGTGTTGACGTAGTAAAACCTACTACAAGTAAATTACCAGTGGAGAAGAAAAAACCTTCATCTCCCCTTGTCTCAAAGAGACAGGAGAATAACACTTGTTACAAATGTAATGAAACTTGGGTAAAGGGTCACACGTTGTGGTCTTCCAACATTGGCAGGGGCCTTTGTTGTGTGATTTGGCGCTGTTTGTGCATGTCTTAATGGACATCTGTTAAGGAATTGGGTATTTTTCTTTGGGTCTGTGGGTATGTGGGTACTATCATTGGATAGCCCCAGTTTTTCTCTATATTTTATGTCTTGAAGACATTTTTCATATTCTAAGTTTTAAGGGGTCATTTCCTCATTTTTCATTTATAAAAGATAGCTGTTTAATTTTGTTTTTCCTGTTTTATGGGCTAACCTTAAGTCTTAGGGTTAAGTGCTTAGAACCATTGGATAGAGCTAATTTTTCTCTAGATTTCATGTCACAATGTTGTTATAGTGAAATTCCGTGTTTTAAAGGTTTAAGTAGTTGTAGCTAATTTTTCTAAGTAGATTAGTTGTTTTAATTGGTTTTCTGGCTTCAGGGAGGCTGGGCCACTTCAGGAGGCACCTCCGACGTCGGGCGGCCCGCCCGCCTCTGTTTTAGAAGGTTGGGGAGCACTTCAGGAGGGTTTTTTATTCAATTTGGTGGGTACAGGCGCCAGATTGGTGGGTGTTCATGGGCTCTTAGATAGTGGTCTGTGTGTACATAGTGAATAAGACAGTTTGGGGCAACCTTAATTATCATACAACCATCCAGAGGTGATATCCTTGTTCCTCACTCAGTTTTCACTGTTTTCTGGCCACAATTTGGCTGTGTTTTTTGCAAGTGAGTTCTTCATTTAACTTAACTTTGGAAACTGTTTCCTCTGTTATAGTCTTGCAAGCTATAGCAAGTATTATTTCTGTCTCTGGTGTGTATTTGCAGCCTACATCAAGTATCTTTGCTGTCTCTGGTGTGGACATTGTTCTACATTTCAGTTCTTTGGTCTGGTAGTCTGTCTGGTGACTACTTTCTTGGCTCATCAAGCAGTCAAGTGTGTTGAAAAGGGGCTTTAGCCAAGTCAGGAACCAAATTACTTTAGCAAGTAAATCTCACTCTATTTTTCTAAAGGGACAGGGGATTTTTTCTCTGGTTTTTCTCCAACTCCCTTGGTCAAGGCCTATAGCTAGTACTATAGGATTGTCTACATTTCTGGCGCCCAACGTGGGGGAGAAATTGCTAGTTCTTTGGAATCTCTGTTTTCTTTGGTTGGCTCTTTTTGGTGATTTGGTCTGGAGGAATGGCTTCTGGTTCCTCTATTCCTGTGGTGACTGTCAGTGGGGGAGATGGTCCTCCTTCTGTGATGGTTAGGGAGTGTGTAGGGATTAAAACTTGGGATGGTACCAAGTTTAATGGGGAGGATGTCAAGTGGTTTCTAGAGAAGTATGAAACTGCTGCTGGTGTGGATGGTGCTTCCTACCTGGACATGGTGAAGCAGATTATCTTTTTCATTGGTGATAGGGCAGTGGAGAAGGAGATTGTGGCCATGTCTGGCTACAAGAAGAGGGATTGGAAATTGTTGTGTAGGAAGATGGTGGATAGATGGGGTGTCAGGTTCACTATGGTGGATCTGAACAAGGTTGTCAGTGAATGGAAATCTTATGGTGGTGTTGGTAACTTAAATAGTTACAGAAAGTTTCTGCTACAGTTTGATCCTGTGGTGGAATACTTGGTGGAAGTGGAGGAGCTAACACATGAAAATGCTGCCAAGGATGTTTTTTGGTCTGCCCTGGCTAGAGATGTCAGGATGGATGTGTTGAAGGAGTTATCAAGAAAGGAATTGATGAAGACTCTTTCTAATGGGGACCAGAAGTTGCCTGCCTTGGATAAGGTGAAGGAGGCTGTTGAGGCCCATTTGAAGTTATTGGCTGTGGACACCTATCAGGAGGGGTGTGCCAAGTATGTTAGCAAAGTAAGTGAGGCTTTGGCTGAAGAGGAAGTTAGGGAGAAGAAGGAGGAGAAGAATTTGGTGCAGGTTCCCAAAAAGGAGAGGGACCCAATGGTGGATCAGTTGGCTGATATTACAAACCAGCTGCATATTTTTGTTCAGGAGGCTAAGAAGGTCAATAAGGCACCTTCTCAGCCTAGAGATTTTGATAGGAGGGCTGGTAGGAGTGATCCTTGGGTCTGCTCTTATTACAGCAGGAGGGGCCAAGGTCCAATGATTGTTGGGTATTGAACAAGGATGTGTCTGAAGGAAAGGTGGAATTTGATGGCAGGGTTTTCAAGTTCCCTGATGGTTCTTTTGTTAAGCCCAGTGAGGGCCAGGCTCCTGTTGATTTTGTCAGGAGAAGGGGAGGTCTCAATCAAAGGAGGCCAAGGTTTGAGGAGATTCCTGATCAAGGGAGGTCTTCTGGTAAGGAGGATGAGGATACCAAGGGAAAGGGGAAGGAGGTCAATAAGGTCTCTTTTTCTACTTCCTTTGGTGGTTTTGAGTTGTATTCTTGTGGTGGGCAGTCAAGTGGTGAATTCTTGGCTGGTGTTTATGATGTGAAAGCAGGGAAGGTGGGAAGGCCTAAGAGCAGTTCTCAGGCCCAACCAAAGCCAAATGCTTCAAAGGTGGATCCTAAGCTGAGTGCAGATAGGAAGAGGTACAGCAAAGAGGAGCTGTACAAGATGCAGAAGGGTATTGCTGACATGGGCCCCCCTAGTTTTGGCGCATTGGACATGAATGGTGAGCAAATGCCAATGGAGGTGGATTCTGACTCTAAGGAGGATGTCCATTTGGCTTCATTGCCAAAGCCTGTTGGAGTCAGAGGTTCTGGTGAGGGATCTGGTTTGGTTCCTGTTAATGGTAAACCTGTTGGTGGTGCTGGTTCTCAAGAATCTTCTAGGACCTAGGTAGTGAAGCCAAGGTCTCACTTTGAGAGGCCAGTAGTTTCTGGTCAAGTTAATGTTATGGACTCTGTCCTGGAAAGTATGAATCAGGGTCAGGTTTCCCTATCTTATGGGGAATTGTATGCTATCAGTCCAGGGTTGGCTGATAGACAGAAAAAGTTGTTGACCAGGAGAAGAGTTTCTTCTGGGGAGGTAGAATACATTTGTTATTCTGTTGAAAAGTTTGGTGAGGGGTTGGAAACTCATTTTTCTGCTCCTCTGGGATATGTCAATGTCACTCTGAATGGCAGGGAGGCAAGGGCATTGGTGGATTCAGGTTCTCAGATAAACCTGATTTCTTTGTTTAAGGCAACTCATTTGGGCCTCCTCATCAAAACTGGTATTGGTGGGAATTTGAGAGGGATCGGTGGTCATGTCACTGAATTGGTTGGAACTTCAGAGTTTGTAAAGATAGATGTTGGCGGAGCCTCAGGGAAGGTTCATTTTTACATTGCTAAAGGTAATGTAAAAGCAGTTTTGGGTGGGCCATTCTTGATGGATTTTCAGGCAAGAATTGGTTATCAATTTGATTTGGGAATCAGTTTGGAGTTGACTGGTGAAGATGAAAGGAGGCTTCACATGAGGTTGTCATCCCCTGGAGAGGATGGTTGGGAGACCAGGCCTGGTTTATCTTCAACATGCCAGTGCATGGATCGCTGAAGGAGAAGGAAGGAAGTGGGTTCTGCCTCTGGTTTTTTGGAGTGTGGCTCAGGCTCTATTGAGAGTCTGTCTTTTTTAGATTAATGAGGGCTGATCACCCTAGTGCTAAAACCTCTCCCCAAGATGGGGAAATCCCAGGTTGTAGTAGGTCAGCTCCCTTGGAGATATACCAAGTGGATTTTCAACTTTCTCTTTTTAATGTTTCTCTTCTCTGCAAGTATTCATCAAGTTTTTTATCAAGTCTCTGTTATCTCTCAAGATTCTTAATTATTTTTAATTCAAGTTCAAGGATGAAGTTTGGTTATATATTTTTATTGAAAGATATGCCGAAAAGTTTTGGAGTGGTGAGATTGGGGCCTAAAAGTAAGTCCTCCCAATCGTGCACCACTAGGGTTTCTTCTACACCTTTCAAAAACATTACCTGGGCCACACCTGTGAGCATTGGGGAAACCCCTGGTTATTTTTGTAGGTCAGAAGGAAACTCAAGAAAAGAAGATAAAAATTTCAAGATAATTCAAGAAAATAAAGAAAAAAATCTGAAGATAATGAAGAAAGAAGATTCAAAATATTTTTGTGAAGATCGTCAAGATCAATTTTTGGGCCTCCAGCATGAGGTTAAACTGCAGAAAATTAGGAAGAAAATAGATCATCAAGATCAATTTTTGGGCCTCCAGCATGAGGTTAAACTGAACAATTTTAGAAGAGTTGATTCTGAAGATGAAACAAGATTTGAAGATTTGAAAGACGGAAGTGAAGATGAAGATTTGGAATTGCAGAAAAGTTTTGGAGTGGTGAGATTGGGGTGTAAAAGTAAGTCCTCCCAATTGTGCACCGCTAGGGTTTCTTCTACACCTTTCAAAAACATTACCTTGGCCACACATGTGAGCAATGGGGAAACCCTTGGTTTTTGTTCCAGGTCTGGTGATGAAGAATTCCTGACGATCCCTCAAGTTGAAGGTGGAGCGGCAAAGTATAAGAAGGTAGTGCAGAATATCAGGCCTGTCAATGAGCCTATGCCTGTGGGTTTGAATCCGCCCTTGAAGAGACCTCCTTTGTCAAGAGATCCGTACTGTACTCCTTTGGTGAAGAATCCTCCAGAATTTGTAGAGAAGGCTAGGGTGACCGTGGAAAGGTTGAAAGTTGTTAATTTTGGTCCTGATGGGTGGTTGTCTGAAGAAGAAAAGAATTTGTTGTTGCACATTATTGTGCTAAGGGAAAAGGCTGTGGCGTTTGTTGAGGAGGAAAGGGTTGTATTGAAGCACTCTTATGGGGAACCTTACTTGATTCCGGTGGTTTGTCATGAACCTTGGCAAATCAAACCTATTCCGATTCCAGCCGCTATTAGAGAGAATTTTGTGGAGATTGTTAGGGAAAGAGTCAGGACTGGGTTATACGAACAATCGACATCCAGCTACTCAAGTCCGGTTTTCTGTGTAAAGAAGCAGAATGGGAAGTTGAGGGTGGTTCATGATATTCGAGCCTTGAATAGAGTCACTATCAAGGACGCTGGTATTACACCAAGTGCAGAGGATTTTGTTGTAGCTTTTTCTGAAAGGGTGTGTTATGGTTTGGGTGATATTATGGGTGGTTATGATGAGAGGGAGCTCCATAGGGATTCAAGGCCTCTCACAACTTTTGAGACTCCTTTGGGAAGATTTCAGCTCACTAGGTTGCCTCAAGGAGCAACTAATTCAGTGGCGGTATATCAAGCACAGATGGCTTGGATTTTACAGGATGAGGCTCCTACTCATGCTGGTATTTTTATTGATGATGGTGGAATTAAAGGACCATCCACTGATGATGGTAATGAGGTGTTAGCGGAGAACCCTGGCATAAGGAGGTTTGTGTGGGAATATGCAATATTTCTAGAGAGAGTGTTGTTTAGGATTGAAGAGGCTGGTTTGACCATTTCAGGGTCAAAATTCTGTTGTTGTGTTCCTGCTTTGGAAATTCTGGGTCATGTGGTATGTAAAGAGGGAAGGATTATGGCAAAGAAGAAGAAGAATAAAATTCAGTCATGGCCAAGGCCTAAAAATACTACTGAAGTCAGGGGAATTTTGGGTGTATGTGTATATGTCAGGATTTTTATTAAGGATTTTTCTTTGTTGGCTTCACCTTTAAGGAAGTTGACCAGAAAAGATGCAGATTGGGAATGGACTGAAGAGTGTGAAGAGGCTTTTCAGAAGTTGAAAAAGGTTGTTGGTGAAGATATGGTTCTTCACAAGTTGGATTATGGTGTTGGTGCTGGAAAAATTTATCTGGAAGTGGACTCAAGTTATATTGTTTCTGGTGCTGTTTTGTCTCAGAAAGATAAAACTGGGAGGTTCAGGACAGTAAGATATGAGTCTGTGGTGTTTAATGAGGCAGAATCTAGGTATTCTCAACCTAAGTTGGAATTGTGTGGTGTAGCAAAAATTTTAAAGAAGCTACAGACGGTTTTGTGGGGGCAGCATTTTGAGCTGCAGGTGGATTCAAAATCTTTGGTTCAGATGATTAATACGCCTAGTCTTCCAAATGCTCCAATGACTAGGTGGGTGGCATTTATTCATTATTTTTCTTTTGACCTGGTACACAAACCAGGTAAAACTTATACTATGCCTGATGTATTATCAAGGAAGCCACCTACAGATGAAGATTCTGAGGCTTAAGAGTTTGATGAAGATGTTCCAGTGGTTAGGACCAGCACAAAGGGTGCTGAAGATTTTTCTGACCTCCCCCAAGAGGCTAAACTGGCTGGATTTGATCTTGATTCTGGTGATCAGGATGTTTTTGTTGATGAAGATTGAGTTGTTGTTTGAGACAGCTCAAATTTGGAAAAGGGTGTTTTTGTTAGTGAACTGGATTCTCACAAGGTTCAGTGGAAAGAGAAGGACATGCCAAAATTTAAGGATTGGTGTCCTGGTTGGGCTGCTCAATTGGCTCATGTTCACACTGATGATTTTGATGACAGAATTGTACCCTTGGATGTTGTTTTGTTGGATTTTGAAGATGAGACCTGGGGTCAGTATGGGTTTTATGTAATTTTGGTGGAATACCTGTTGACCTTGGAGAGGCCAGATAGTTGTGATGATGATACTTGGTTGGCAATCAAGAGGAAGAGTCCTGTATTTTATGTGTCAGGAAGGCCGTTGATGAGCAGGAGACATCCAAATCCTCAAGTGGTGGTGACTCAGAAGAAGGGTCAAGAATTGGTTTTGAAGTCTTTGCATGAAAATCTTGGTCATAGAGGCTATGGGGAGACTTATAGAAGAGTAGCAGACAGATTTTGGTGGCCAGGTATGAAGTTGACTGTGCAGGTTTGGGTTCAATCTTGTGAAGAATTTCAAAGAAGAAGTCATTTGAAACCTAAAGAGGTGGGCTGTGCTACCGGCGAATCAACTGTTTTTGGAAGTGTCAGTCTGGATGCTGTCCATATTAAAGAGGGCAGGTATAAATACTTGATTGTTGCTAGGGATAATTTGTCTGGTTGGGTTGAGGCAGTGCCTCTGGTTAATTTGACTGCCAAGAATGTGGCAGAGTTTTTGAAGAAGGAGTAGATTTATAGGTATGGGTTGATGAAGTTGGTGACTGTTGATGGCAGGCCAGAGTTTGGTGCCGAATTTAAAGAAGCTGTGGCTAGTATTGGTTCTAAAGTTAGAGTGGCTACACCATATTATCATGAAGCTGAAGGCATGGTTGAAAGAGGACATCAAGTTATCAAGAATGCTTTGTTGAAGATGTGCGGAGATGGTGCTGAAAAGTGGAGGCATTATTTACCCTTGGTGTTATTTGCTGATAGGGTCACTGTGAAGAGGACAACTGGCTATTCTCCTTATGAGTTAATGTTTGGTCAGAAAGCCATTCTACAAGTGGACTTGGAAGCTGTCTCTTATCTTGGAATTGATTGGGATGTCGTTCACTCAACAGAAGATTTGCTCTGTGCCAGGATGCAACAGTTGGAATGTAGAGAGGAATGTCAAGAGAAGGTATACTCTAGAATGATGAAGATTAGGAATCAATCAGTCAGGTATTGGGACAAGAAGTTGGCTCATAGACTTAGGAATCCCTTGAAACCTGGTTGTTTGGTTTTGGTGTATAATAGAAGTTTGGAGAGTCAGTGGGGAAAAATGTTTGCTGACAGATGGAATGGACCTTACAGAGTCAGATCTCAGGTGTCTGGAGGTTCTTATGTTTTGGAAGAGTTGGATGGTGCAGTCTTAAAGAAGAGAGTGGCTGCAGACCAGGTCAAGAGGTTCTATCCCAGAGGCACTAGGCATGTAGAGGATTGACTCCGCAATGAGGATAAACTATGGAACGTTCTTTATGTTTTGGAATTTTTTTGGTGTTGCAGAGCAGCTTTTGTGTTGGAAACGTTTTTTTAGAAGGTACCCATGGGTGGGGCTTCTAGATTTGATCTTGGGAAGTGTATGGGTAACTGATGGGCTGGCTGCTCTATAAACAGTTACCTTAGATTTTCTGTTTCCAAACCTTTCTCTTAATTTGGTTGAACCCTAGTATTGGTTTCTTTTCACAGGTTTTAGTCCTCTTTGAATTTAAACTGGAATTTCCTCTGGTTTTCATATGCTGGTCTCTTCACTCTTATTGGTTTTGGTTTTTTTGTGTTGGATGTTGTGTTTTTGTTAGAAGGTACCCAGGGGGGGCTTCTAGATTTTATTTTGGCAAGTGTGGGGGTAACTGATGAGCTGGCTGCTCTGTAGAACAGTTACCCCAGAATGTCTGTCTCAAGTCTTTTGTTTTTCCTAGTTGAATTCTAGTTCTGTTGTTTATTATTCAGGCTTCAAGTCCACTATGACTTTAAACTGGTTTAAGACTGGCTTCTTTATCTTTGATTCTTTCAGATTGGTGGTGGATCACTGGTGGTCTCCCATCATTTTTACTTATTGGAGGGAGCCCACCCAGTGATCATTTCTATGGACTGGACTTTCCTTATTGGACCATCTATGGAGCTGGACTGTCTTTGATTTTTCAGTTATGTTTTTTCTAGATAGCAGTTTTAGATTATTTTCTTTTAATTTTTTTATGGGGGTTGTTAAAATTATAAAATCAAAAATTTAGGGTGTTACCGCATCAGGGTCACCTGAATGTTGGCAAGCATTGGTGGGGAAAGGCTCATCAATTGGCCGGGCAATGCTATTTTATTTTTTTTATTTATTTCATTTGTTTCTGTGTTTCATTATTTTTACTATCTTCTGTAATTTCTAAATTTTTTGTTTTTTGTTTTCTGTTAATCATTTAAAGTATTTAATTGTGTATCCACATCAAGGTGCACTTGGATGTGGGTAAGGTATCAGGGGATCAGCTCATCAATTGGCTGGGGGATACCATTTGTATTATTTTTTATATTATATTATATTTCATTTATTTTTATTTTTATTTCATTTTATTTATCAATTTTTAATTTTAGTAAAATTAGTAGTAAAAAAAAAAAAAATTCTGAAATTATTTTTATTAATTGTTTTATATTATTATTATGTTTATAATCTTTTTTCAGGAGCTCATTGTCTGGATGATGAAGCTTCTGGAGGCTGGTCCAGATTGTGATGTTGTTTTTGTTTTTTGTTGGGATTGTGGGAAGCACTGTGTACTTTGAAGTGCATCCTGCTGGAGAGATTATATGGATTGTAATGGGCAGGAATTGGATTAGAGGGAAGTTCAGAGTAGGAAGAAGAAGAGGAAGGAATGGAGTGCTGGAAGGTGTGCTTAATTATCCTAGACATTTTCCAGTGGTTGTCCAACAGGTGCTTTCTCAGGGATTTTTCAAATTCATTCAAAGGTCCATGGAGGGCAAAGGCTTTTAGCATGTTGGAACACATGGTGCTTAAGTGTTTTTTCATGTCTCCATAATCCAGGGTCAAAGAAGTTTCTAGAGGTTGACCAACTCCAATAGTAGATTCAGGAGGAGAGGTGCCAACTAGACAAGAAGAATTGGATCAGTAATTATTTTTGTTGAAGAAATGGGATGAATTAATTTGGTACTTACAGATTGGAAGCTCATCAAATTTGTAAGCAGCTGGAATTTGGATCTCTGAAGATTCTGGAATGGTCATAGTGGGTGGATCAACCAGGGAAAGATATGGATTCTCTTGGTCTTCCTCTGAAAGATTTTGAGAAGGTGAACTAGGAGGCTGATGTTCCTGGGGCCTAGTTGGAGCAGTGGGATTGTTGTTGTTGTTGTGGTTGTTATTTCTGTTGGATTCAGCTGGAGGAGGTGCTGGTGATGGAGTACCAGGGTTGTTAAAAGATGGAGCGGGAGAGGGTGATTTGGAAGCGGATTGATCTCTTCTGGATGGGGCTTTTGAAGGGATGGAACTGTCAGAAGAATAGTTGGCTGAAAAAGGAGAGGTGTAGTTTTGTTGTCTTAGCTGGGGACGAAGTTGTTGCTTGGGTGCAGTGTTGGGTGATCTGGTTTTTTCTTGGGGTCCTCTGGCAGGTCTCCTAGAATTTTGGGAGAATTTGAAGTTTTTGGACCTTGGAAGGGTTGGCTGCATTGCTCTGGGAGTAGTGGGAGGTGATTGCTTAGAGTTGTTTTTGTTGATTGATTGAATTTGGCTGTTTTCCGGTTGTTTTTGGAGGTTTTGAGCCTGATTTTCACTGTCTAGTGAGGCAGGCGGGCCTCCTGGACGCGGTCTAGAAGCCTGGGAGCTGATCTTGAAGCTTTTGGAGCTAATTTGGCAGAGACAAAAGCAGTTTCTTGGGAAGCTAAGGCTGGTCTTTTGGGAAGAGTTCTGGAAGCTGAGTTTCTGGATCTTCTGGAAGGTGCTGAAGATAAAGAGGAAGAGGAAGGACCAAGCTATGGGGATCTGGTAGGGGATCTGGAGATGTATTTATGAGAAGGTGAAGGAGGAGGAATAGGGTAGTTGGCATGTCTGTCACATTTTTTCTTTTTGGAATAGCAAGAATCACAAGCCCTGTTGTAGAATTTGGCTTCAGAAGTTGGAAGAGTGATGGTGCAAGGTCTGCACATGTGGATGCACTATTTGCAGGCATAGTCTTTGGGAGCAGTGAAGCAAGGAAGAGTAGAAGGGTTAAAATCAGGAGATCCAGCCATGATCTGTGGTGAGAAAAGATGATGGAAAGGGATAGGAGGAGATTTTTTTTGTCAGTGATGGGTAGATGATGAAGTGAAGGTGGAAGTTCAGCAGGTTGGCTGTAGAGGTGTTCTGTATGAAATTGTCTGGGTCTATTTTATGCAAAAATCCATCAGTCCATCAAGACTTTAAACTGAAATCTGGTTTCTGTTAGTCCTCCAAGACTTTAAACTGGCTGGTTTTAATATTTTATCAAGACTAGTCTGTCAAGACTTTAAACTGAACACTGTGTTAGTCCCCCAAGACTTTAAACTGATTATTGTTGTTGGTTGAGTCCCCCAAGATTATAAACTGAGGAATGGGTTTTGTTGTTGGAGTTGGTTTTGAAAGATTGGTGGAGGGTATCCACAGGGGGAGCCTCCGAATTTAGCAAAGGCAATTTTGGGGGTAATTGATGGGCTGGCTGCTCTATTCACAATTACCCCAGAATGTTAGTTTTTTCTCTGTGTCTTAATGTGGTTGATCTCTGGTTCTGGGTTTATGATTAAGGTTTTGGAGTCCCCCAAGACTTTAAAATGAGGGTTTTTGAGTCCCCCGAGACTATAAAATGAGGATGGTCCCCCAAGACTTAAAACTGAGGGTTGTTTGTGGTTACATCCTATAGAGGATGTGGTCAATTTTTTCTTTTCTGAATCAAACTCAAGTACTAGTGGAATTACAGAGGGAATCAATAGATGAAATGAAGTGTTCAGAATTAGCTTTGAGCTGGTGAATGAAGTGTCTTCTGTTCTCAATGTCCTGTGGATCTCTAGCAAGAGTGGATTGGAAGTAGTGAAGCAGAAGTTGTTTCTGTTGAGATGTGTGTTGTTGGAACTTGGCCTTGATAGTGGGTAAGTGGTTTGGTGTTGGTGGTGCAATGGATCCTACATTGTTATCATCACTATCAAAAGATGGAGGAACTGAGAAGTCATCAGTTTTAAAGTTGAAGGAAGAAATGAAAGTTCTTTACCATCAGATGGACCAGGGATAGTGGAACTAGTTGTTTTATGGGTTGTGGCACTCTTCTGGGAAGGGTGAAGCTTTTTGATTAATCTGGGTATAAGAATGGATGGCCTAGATATTTTGGTGCTGGAAGAAGATGGACCAGGTTGAGGGGGAGGTGAATCTGTTGCAGAAGATAATGGACCAGGTCTGTAGCAGGTCTTCTCTCTGGATTGGCAGACATCACAGGACGTTCTGTATGGATGGACAGGAAGTGTGATGGTGCAGATTAGATTATTGTCAATGCGATATTAACAAGAACCCATTTCAGAGGCAGATTTGGGAAGAAGGTTGAAAATGGTGGTTTGATGAAGAAAGAATGTGGACATTCTTAATTGGAGGGAAGATGTGGTCTTCCAACATTGGCAGGGTCCTTTGTTGTGTGATTTGGCGTTGTTTGTGCATGTCTTAATGGACATCTGTTAAGGAGTTGGGTATTTTTCTGGTTTTATTACATGGATATTGGGTCTGCGGATATGTGGGTACTATCATTGGATAGCCCCAGTTTTTCTCTATATTTTATGTCTTGAAGACATTTTTCATATTCTAAGTTTTAAGGGGTCATTTCCTCATTTTTCATTTATAAAAGATAGCTGTTTAATCTTGTTTTTCAAGTTTTATGGGTTAACCTTAAGTCTTAGGGTTAAGTGCTTAGAACCATTGGATAGAGCTAATTTTTCTCTATATTTCATGTCACAATGTTGTTATAGTGAAATTCCGTGTTTTAAAGGTTTTAGTAGTTGTAGCTAATTTTTCTAAGTAGATTAGTTGTTTTTATTGGTTTTCTGGCTTCAGGGAGGCTGGGCCGCTTCAGGCGGCACCTCCACGTCGGGCGGCCCGCCCGCCTCTGTTTTAGAAGGTTGGGGAGCGCTTCAGGAGGGTTTTATATTCAATTTGGTGGGTGTGCATGGGCTCTTAGATAGTGGTCTGTGTGTACATAGTGAATAAGACAGTTTGGGGCAACCTTAATTATCATACAACCATCCCGAGGTGATATCCTTGTTCCTCACTCAGTTTTCACAGTTTTCTGGCCACAATTTGGCTGTGTTTGTTGCAAGTGAGTTCTTCATTTAACTTAACTTTGGCAACTGTTTTCTCTGTTATAGTCTTGCAAGCTATAGCAAGTATTATTGCTGTCTCTGGTGTGTATTTGCAGCCTACATCAAGTATCTCTTCTGTCTCTGGTGTGGACATTGTTCTACATTTCAGTTCTTTGGTCTGGTAGTCTGTCTGGTGACTACTTTCTTGGCTCATCAAGCAGTAAAGTGTTTTGAAAAGGGGCTTTAGCAAAATAGGAACCAACTTACTTTAGCAAGTAAATCTTACTCTATTTTTCTAAAGGGATAGGGGATTTTCTCTCTGGTTTTTCTCCAACTCCCTTGGTCAAGGCCTATAGCTAGTACTATAGGATTGTCTACAACGTGTAAGAAAATAATAAATGTTATTGAAACCTCACAGAATTCTGAACCAAGTAATAATTATGATGAAAATGTGGAATCCAGTGAGGATTGCAAAAGTAACATATCTTACAGTGATGATGAAAATGAGATATTTGCATTAGAACAGGATATAATGTTCCTGAATGATGCTATACCTCATACAGACACATCTTTAACTTCCATTGAGGAAGCTGAAATAATTAAAGATTTAACTCATGATACTTACAAAATAACACCTATCAGAGCACCTGTTATTATATGTGGAAAAGAAATGAATGCCATTCTTGACACTGGGGCTGCAGGTAGTGTAGTTTCTATTAATACATTACAGAAACTTGACAGTAAGTATAAGGAAAAAATAGAACCTGTTCAAACAAAGAACTGGAGAGGTTTTGGTTCAGTATTAAATCCAATTGGAAAATACAAAACTGCTGTATTCTTTAAATATAATAATGGATATGTTAGAGAAGTATGTGAATTTGTAGTAATGGATAGTAAAAATTGTAGTGATTGGTTTATTATTGGCAATGATTTATTGACAAAATTTGGCATTAAACTAGATCCTGCAAACAGTTGCTTCACTATAGGCGTGAATGGTAAGAGAAAATTTAAAATATTTTCTGAAAACTCAGTATATGCCATTTCTCCTAGAGAAGAACAACTACAAGGTGGAAGAACAACTACTGAAATGGTTGAATTGAATAATGAAATCCAAAAGGCCTCTTTCAGTCCTCAACTCTCAAAAATTGAAGAAGAAAATATTTTGAGATTGATTAAATCATATCCTATGGCATTTGCTCATGGTTCAAATGAACTAGGATTGGTCAAAGACCATGAAATAAAAATCTCTTTAAGTTGAGATTTGAATAATATTCCTGGCAGCTTGAAAAAGAAACCTTACCCAGCTTCTCCTGCAAAAAGAAAAGATATTGAAGACAACATAAAAATGTTGTTGGAAATGGGTATTTTTGAAAAAGTAGACACAACACCTAAGTATTGTGTTATTTCACCAGTATTAATCTCTTATGAAAAAGATAAGGCAAGATTATGCGGTGATTATAGAGCTCTGAATACATACATTGTAGATAATATTTACCCTCTACCAAGGATAGCTTCTATCCATGCTACCTTACAAGAAGAAAAATATATTTCTTGTCTGGATGAAAACAAGGGTTAACACCAGATTCCTGTAGAAAAGAATTCTCAAAATTACTTATTAATAACCACACATATGGGTATATTTAAGTATGTGAGAATGCCATTTGGCCCAAAAAATGCGCCTTCAGTCTTCCAAAAATTAATGGATAGTGATTTCCATCAGGGAATGGTTGAAGGATGGCTTTTGGTCTATATTGATGACATCATAGTGTTTTCAAAAACATATGATGAACATTTAAATCACCTAGAAAGAGTCTTTCAAAAGATGGATGAAATTAATATGACAATTGCATTAAAGAAATGTAAGTTTGGATTTCAATCCTTGAAAGTGCTTGGACATGATGTATCTGGATTACAAATTTGTGTTGACTAGAATAAGGTGGCAGCAATAAAAACATTGGTATACCTAAAAATGTAAAAGAGGTTCAAAGTTTTTTGGGTATGTGTGGATATTACAGACAGTACATTAAAAATTACCAATCCATTGCAGCTCCTTTAACAAAATTAATCAGGAAAAATGTAGCTTTCATTTGGAATAATGAAAGACAACACCCCTTTCATAAATTAAAAGAATGTTTAATGTCAGCTCCAATATTGGGACTGCCAGATTTCACCCTACCTTTTATCTTGTACACTGATGCAAGCTTCATAGGGTTAGGTGCTGCTTTACAGCAGAAACAGATAATAAATGGAAAATTATCTGAAGTAGTCATCTGTTATACATCCAGAACCTTAAAAAAACAGAATTAAGGTATGGTGCCACACAGCTAGAATGTTTGGCCGCGGTGTGGGCTTTGGAGAAACTTCATTACTACCTGGAAGACAAGAATTTTGAACTTATAACAGATTGCAGTTCAGTAAAATCATTACTAAACATGAAAACTACTAATAGGCACATGTTTAGATGTCAACTAGCTGTACAAGAGTACAGAGGAAGAATGAAAATCACTCAAAGAGCAGGAACATTGAACTCTAATGTGGATTTATTATCCAGAAGTCCTTTGCCAAATGATGCTGACAACCCAGCTTATGTGCCTGAAAATGAGGTTATACATATATTTGGGATTTATATAGTGGACTTAGAGGAAGAATTTATGCAAACTATATTGGAAAACTATTCATCTGATAAAGATTTTAATAAACTATCTACCATTCTAAATGATCCAACTAATGACTCCATGAGTGCATTGATTAAAGCCTTACCTCCAAAGTATAGAAATGTGTTCGAAAAAGGTAAACTGTCAATTGAAGATGGATATATATATTACAGGAAAAAGCTAAGTAATGTAATAGTAATACCACCTTCTATCAAAGAGTTAATGCTAAGTACTTGTCATGATGACATCTTAGCTTGTCATTTTGATTTTTACAAAACATTAACTAGAGTTAAAAACACAGCCTGGTGGATAAACATGAAAGAAGATGTACAAAAATACATTGAAACATGTGAATCTTGTCAGAAATCTAAAAGATTAACTGGGAAGAGAGCTGGGTTGTTACAACAAATAGAGCAGCCAAAAGCTCCATGGGAAATAATAATAATGGATTTTATAACTGGCTTGCCATTAGCAGGAAAAGAAAGTTTCAATTCTTGCTGGATAATAGTAGATAAATTAACAAAAATGTGTAAATTTATCCCTACCCATAAAGAAGTATCTGAAAAAGACTTGGCATTACTATGGTCGACTCAGATGATGAATAATTCTGGGTTCCCTAAAGCCATAATCTCTGACAGAGACCCTAAATCTACTTCAGAGTTCTGGACATCTTTGATGGAAGTATCAGGTTGTCAATTAAAATTGTTTACAGCACACCATCCACAAACTGATGGGCTGGCTGAGAGAATGATACAAACTCTAGAAGACATGATCATAAGATATTGTGCCTTTGGATTAGAACACAAAGACAATGAGAAATTTACAAATGACTGGGTAACATTAATTCCTGGCCTTGAATTTGCTTATAACAGCACAAATCATTCTGTAACAGAGAAGAAACCCTTTGAACTCTGGCTGGGATACATACCAAATACCCCAGTAAATCATTTAAATAAATTACCAAGGTTAGATATACATCCTGGTACTAAATCCTTTATTCATATGCAATAAATTTTTAGGAAGCATGCAGAAGAATTATCCAAAAAGCATTTGAATATGAAAAGAAAAGGTGGGACAAATCTCATAAAGAATTTGAATTCAAAAAGGGAGATGAAGTCCTTACATCAACACTACATTTTAACTTACAAGGTAATGTTAAATTAAAGGATCCCTTTGTAGGACCTTTTGTAGTAAACAAAATGGTTGGTAATAATGCAGTGGAAGTCATATTATATGCTCCATATGATAGGAAACATCCGGTTTTCCCTATCTCATTATTAAAACCTTACCATGCAAATGATCCTGACTTATTTCCAAAAAGAAGGGGAAGGCCTAAAAAGAAACCTGAAGAAATTGTGGAAAAAGCAGAGATTGAAAAAATACTCAAGAAAAGAATCCTTACTAAAGAAAAAGGAACTGAGTATTTACTAAGATTTAAAGGGAAATCAAATGAATTTGATAAATAGATACCTGAAAAAGAAATTTCTAATTTATCAACCCTTCTTAAAAAATTTAAACAGAAATAAATTTCTGTTCAACCAGCTGAGAGGTTAAAAAGCCAGTACTCATAATATTTTATTATGTTTTATTTCTTTAAAGTATAATCTTTAATGCTACAGAATTAATCTGAATACCTGAAAATTACAAATAAATAAATAAAATGTATAACTTATCATTTTTTTATTGTTTTTTTTGGGTGGGAAAGTGTCAGCCTGTATATCCCCAGGACTTAGTAAAAAGTACTTATAAGTTATTTTAAACACATGAACTATACATTGGAATAATAATTAAGAGTACAAAAACAGTATACATAAGTAAAATTATGATAATATACAAAATATGCCATTATAACACCTGATATACACGCATATATCCACATTTTATAAGTCTTATGTACTTAATATTAAGTTGGAATATGTTAGTGTAATCTTAAGAACCTTAAGTATAAGGATTCATAATTTTTAAGTACACTTAAAGCTGTTATTTTGACTGTCTTATGCAAAAAACAAGAAATGCACTTTATTTCACTTAAAAGTTGACTATATGCGCTATAAATTTGAGAATATCAAAAATGTGCTTTGACAGATCAATTTGTCTCATTTAGGACTATTGATTTGGCTATTTAAATGAATAAAAAAAAACTTTTCAAATTTGGTGTTTTTATGCCAGAAATGGCTTCTGTGTACTGGCCACATACTGCCTGCTTTTTTCCCATGTGAATAGCTTTATTTTTAGCAAAGTTAGCTTTTTCACACTATAATTATCCCACATTCTATGCCCACTGTTGGGAAACACACTAAAATAGGCGACAGGCGCTTATTTAGTGTCCTAGCTTATTTAATAATGCATTGACCCTCTTTACATGCACTAATTTCATTAATAATCTCACTCTTGGCTTCTTATTTCATCACAACACTTAAATTTGCCTAATTTTAGTCAAGGATTTACCCGTGCAAGCACCTGCCAAGGACTGCATGTAGTTACCCCACATCTCACGCTCTTTTTTGAGTTTTTGGGTGGTTTCTCAGTCAATATTGGTTATTTTTGGATGGGAATTTCACGTAGTATAATGTCATAATTAGCCCCTGAATTTATACAGTAAATCCCCCTTATTATTAAGCTATTTTTTAACCTTAAAAATTCTCCTTTAGTCTCTTATATTATTGTTTTATACGCATATACTCTCTTTTTTCTTTTTCTTTAATTTTGATGGATTTTCCTTATTATTACAGGATTTTGACAGTTGTTACTTATCTAATTATGTCATGGGTTACTAGGGATGTTGATGGGCAGGTCTATTAGCTGTTTTGAGGCATCATTAACTGTGTATTGGATGGTACATCAAGGGAATCATTGGGGAATTCAGTGTGTATAAAAGAAGGAGGTTTTTGGGTCTTGTTTCTACATTCTTTATCATTTACAATTTACCAATATAACCAAATAAATTACAATACATATCAATTAGTACTTTCATAAGACTTTTGAATAGTATCTGAATTATAAAATCTATTTCTCTACCAATTACAAAGATTGTAAGCCATATATCAAAATAGTGAGAATTATATTACTGAGACCTTTAATTTTGATTATATTTTACTACTTATTGGATTAGTACTACAGTATTCATATAGGACCATAAAAATCTTCTAGACAACTGACCATTCAAGCTAGTTCACGTCTTTATACTTGACCTCAGCCTGACAGAATCTTTTATTGTCTTTATACTCAAGGCCAAAAGCACAGTAACTTCTTATCATGTCCTCTAGATTCTGAATCATTCTTTCAGCTAATCCATCAGTCTGAGGGTGATGAGAAGTAGATAGTTTCAGATCACAACCACAAACATCCATCAGAGACATCCAAAATTCAGAAGTAAATTTAGGGTCTCTGTCAGAGATTATGGCTTTAGGAAAACCAGCAGTATTAAACATATTTGAAAATTTTTCATGATGACTTTTTAGCAGGACATGTGGATCTTGAAGAAAAAATTATTCAAATAAAGAACACTTCTTGGTGGGCTAATATGTCTGAATACACCAAACTATATGTTGAGCCCTGTGATTCTTGCCTGAAATCAAAAAGATTAACTGGAAAAAGAGCTGGATTGATGCAAAATATTGAATATCCTGATGTATCATGGCAGATTAAACATAGAATTTATAACAAGATTACCAATTTCTGGGAAAGACAGTTATAGCTCTTGCTGGGTAATTGTGGACAGATTTACAAAAATATTTAAATTCATCCCTACTCACAAGGATTTTTGCACCAAAGAATTAGCCTTCTTGTGGTGGTATCATATGGTTAATACTGCTTGTTTCCCAAAGGCCATAATCTCTGACAGATACCCTAAATTTACTTCTGATTTTTTAATTTTTGTGGTTGTTATCGGAAGCTTTCTACTGCCTATCACCCCCAGACTGTTGGATTAGCTGAAAGACCAATTCAGAATTTTGAGGACATGATAAGAAGGTATTGTGCCTTTGGCCTTGAGTACAAAGACAATTACAGGTTCACTCATGATTGGATCAACTTACTTCATGGTTTGGAATTTGCTTACAATAGCACTGTTTACTCTGTTACTTAGAGAAAGCCTAGTAAGCTCTGGTTTGGATATGCTCCTAATACACCTGCCCAAATTCTAAAAAATAAAACACCTAAATTGGGTTTACATCCTGGTGTAAAATATTATCTTCAAATGCAAAAACTTTTCAGAAGTCATGCTCAAAAATGTATTATAGAATTTTTGAATATGAGAAGAAGAGGTGGGATAAATTTCATAAAGAATACACTTTTAAGGAGGGTGATGAAGTATTGATTTCTACAGTCCACTTCAATTTACAAGGTAATAAAAAATTGAAAGACCCATTTTTAGGTCCATTTCTTTTCAGAAAAATGGTTGGTGATAATTCAGTTGAAGTTATCCTGTATTTTCCATATGACAGGAAACATCCTGTTTCTCAACATCTCTTTTGAAACCCTACACATCCAATAGTGATTTATTTCCCAAAAGGAGGGGAAGAACAAACAAAACCCCTAAATAAATCACTGAAATAGAAGAAATTGATAAGATTATATATGACAGAATTGTCACTTCTGAAAAAGGTACTGAATACTTCTTGAGATTCAAGTATAAATATTTTGAATATGTTTCTTGGAGTCCTGGGAAGGATATATCTAACTATCCTGCTCTACTAAAGAAATATTAAAAGAAAAAATCATACACTATGTAATATAGGGGGTGATATTGCGAGCAAGTCCTCAACCTGAAATCAGATGGAACTTAGATGGAACTCAGACTGAACTCATACTGAACCCATACTGAACTCTACTTGAACACCCACCTAAAAATGTTTTGCTGAGTGGTGTTCATCCCTGAGTGTATGGTTCCTTTATCAATAGCTCAAGGTGTGTTCAATATGTGGTGAGTTTGGGTGCAAGAGTTCAGACTAGCTAACAAGTCTGCCCCCATATTGTGTGGTGTAAGCATTTTTTTTATTAATTTTTTAAGAGTGACAGAGTGTCACTCAGGCTACTAGACTTACCCAGTAAATAATTTATTATTTACTATAGTAGAGCTACACCTTCACCTCTCATATTAATAGTTATACTTACTTTATAAATTACTTAAAATACTTTTAACTAATTAATAAGTAAAATGAAGTAAATATATAATTCTAAATTTTTATCATTTTTTTATTATTATTCTTTGATGGAGTCCTCATGACAGCTGAAAGTAAACTAAACTATAAAAATAATTAATATTCAATCAAATATTTTATTTTACTTTGAAATTTACATAAACTTAAAATAAATCAAATAAATTATAATTTATATTGACATATACAGATAAATACTGTATAATTCAGAGGGTTCCTGTCGGTCAGTCGTCTAGAAGATATAAGAGAAAAGGGAAGAAAAGAGAGGAGGACAAGAAGGAGATAATAGTTTTAAAAATAAAGAAATAAAAACAATTAAAATTATTTAATTTATTTGAGAGAAGGCAACAATGAGTGATCTGAGAAGTGACAACAAATTGGTTTTATAAATATAATTATTATTTAAGTAAGAGTTCTGCGCGGCAAACAATATAATTACTATCAGACTTAAGGCAACCTTTAATTTGTTATATAGACTTTTAATTAGAATTGTATTACTAATAAAAAAAATATAAACGTAGTAAAATAGTATTTAATTTGTTGAGTGTATAATAAGTGATAAGGCTACAGGGGATTATCCAAGGCCCTTTTATAGGCAATGGGTCCTCTGAAGCGCTACTATATTTGTAAATACAATGATTAGAATGGAATAAAACAAACATATCAAAAGAATAAATGAAACATAACAATATAGAGAAAAACATGAAACAAATAATTAAAAGCCCAATCAAGAATCCAATTTCCCCGCCATTAATTCCCAAATCAGTAAGTGACAATAGTGAATAACTAAACAAGATTGGAAACATAGGAACTATGAGAAATATAATTCCAAACAGATGGTACATTCTGATTAAAGGACATTTTAAGTGAAACAAAAAAATAATTTGACGCAACAAAACAAGCAATTAATCTCAATTTAGTCCAAATTAATTTATTTGTTTTTTCTAACACAATTAAGGGCCAAAAGAAGCGTCATTAATTATTGTTTAGTATCATATGAGAGGTATTATTTAATATATAAATTTAAGTAATTAATTTAAATATATTATAAATCAATTTTTCACTTGTAATTAAAATATATGTTTTTCAATTAATTAAATATAAATTTATAATTATTAAATACATAAAAATGCGCCATTATTTGTAGAATATATTATATTATGCTCAATTTAATTGTATATAAAAATATATATAACCAATAAATTTAATGTAACATTTGTATATAATAAAATTCTTATATAATTTCATTATGCAATAAAATATTAAGTTATATTCATTAAATACAAGTCTTACCCACTCTTTAAGGTTTTATAATTTATATATCATTTACTGGACTCCTGGAATAGCCTGGCTGACACTCCCTCACTCTAAAAAAAACAATAAAAAAAATGCTTTGATTTTTTCTTTTTGTATTTTTTCAACAGAGCAGGCAGATTTGAAATTTCTTTGCCAGGTATCCATGCATCATGTTCAGATGATTTGTTCTTATATCTCAATAAATATTCAGTACCTCTTTCAGAAGTGATAATTCTATCATTGAGAATTTTATCAATTTCTGCTGTTTCTGTGACTTCCTGAGGGATCTTCTTAGGTCTTCCTCTTCTTTTTGGAAATAAGTCACTGTTGGAAGTATAAGGTTTAAGCAAAGAAATGGGAAAGACAGGATGTTTCCTATCATATGGAGAATACAATACAACTTCTACTGCATTATCACCAACCATTCTTTTAACAACAAATGGTCCTACAAAAGGATCTTTTAATTTGTGGTTACCTTGTAAATTGAAATGGACAGTAGAGATCAACACTTCATCACCCTTGTTAAATGTGTATTCTTTATAGGATTTATCCCATCTTTTCTTTTCATATTCAAATGCTTTATCAATACAACTCTGAGCATGTTTTCTGCATAGCTGTTGCATTTGCATAAAAGATTTTACACCAGGGTGTAGTTCCAACTTAGGTAATTTATTATTGAGAATCTGAGCAGGAGTGTTTGGGACATAACCTAACCAAAGCTCAAAAGGCTTTTTCTCAGTGACAGAATGAACAGTGCTATTATATGCAAATTCAAGACCAGGCAAAAGAGTGACCCAATCATGAGTAAATCTGTCATTATCTTTATATTCTAAACCAAAGGCACAATACCTTCTAATCATATCTTCCAGAGTTTGAATCATTCTTTCAGCTAGACCATCAGTCTGAGGATGGTGAGCTGTAGACAATTTTAACTCACAGCCACAAATATCCATCAAAGAGGTCCAAAACTCAGAAGTGAATTTTGGATCCCTATCAGAGATAATGGCTTTTGGAAAACCAATAATATTAAACATGTAAGACCACCATAAGAAAGCTAATTCTTTGGTGGATACATCTTTGTGGGTTGGAATAAATTTGCACATTTTTGTGAATCTATCAACTATTACCCAACAAGAGTTAAAGCTGTCTTTACCTGCAACAGGAAGACCAGTGACAAAATCCATATTAATGATTTGCCAGGGAGCACTAGGTGCTTCAATATGTTGTAATAACCCTGCCCTCTTACCTGTTAACTTTTTAGATTTTTGGCAGGAATCACAAGATTCAACATATAATTTTGTGTCTTCAGACATATTAGCCCACCATGCAGTGTTTTTGATTCTAATCAATGTTTTTTCAAGATCAAAATGACCAGCTAATATGTCATCATGACAAAGTTTGAGGATAGTTTCTTTCATTGAAGGAGGAATAACAATTACATTGGTAAGCTTCCTTCTATAATAAATATAACCATCTTCAATAGAAAACTTTCCTTTATTTAAAGCATTTTGGTATTTTGCAGGAAGAGTTTTTATTAATGCTTGAATTGAAGCATTCTTAGGATCATTCAAAATAGTAACTAATTTATTTAAGTCAGAATCTTTATCATATGAATCCAGTATTAACTGTAATAACTCTTCTTCCATATCAACTATAAATATACCATGTATATGAACAGTGTCATCCTCAGGTACATAAGCAGGATTGGAGTCATTATTTGGCAGAGGCAATCTGGAGAGCATATCAACATTAGAGTGAACATTTCCAGCTCTGTGGATAATAGTCATCCTTCCTCTGTAATCCTGAACAGCAAGTTGCCACCTGAACATATGTCTGTTAGGTGTTTTGAGGTTTAAGAGAGATATCACAGCACTACAGTCAGTTACCAACTCAAATTTTTGGTCATCCAAGTAGTAAAGAAGTTTCTCAAGAGCCCAAACAACTGCTAAGCACTCCAATTGAGTGGCACCATATTTCAATTCACTATTTCTTAAGGTTCTTGAAATATAACAAATTACAACCTCTGAGGATTTATCATTAATAATTTGCTTTTGGTGAAGGGCAGCACCCAGACCAATAAAGCTAGCATCTGTATAAAGTACAAATGGCTTGTTAAAATCTGGGAGAGCCAATATAGGGGCTGTCATTAAGCAATTTTTCAATGTATTAAAAGCTTTCTGACAGTCATCATTCCAGAGAAAAGCAACATCTTTTCTGGTTAGTTTTGTAAGAGGCAAGGCTATGACCTGATAATTTTTAATATATTGTCTATAATAGCCACACATACCCAAAAAACTTTGGATTTCTCTTACAGAAGTTGGTGCTTTCACATTTTGAATGGCAGCAACTTTATTATGGTCTACACAAATTTGTAAGCCTGACACAACATGGCCAAGGACTTTCAAAGATTGAAAACCAAATTTACACTTTTTTAAAGATAAGGTCATATTGATTTCATCCATTTTTTGGAAAACTCTATTTAAGTGAATCATATGTTCATCAAAAGTTTTAGAAAAAACAATAATATCATCAATATAAACCATGAGCCAACCTTCAATAATTTCTTGATGGAAAGTGTTATCCATGACTTTCTGGAAAACTGAAGGAGCATTTTTAGGGCCAAATGGCATCCTAACATACTTATATATTCCCATATGAGTAGCAATAAGCAAAAAATTTTGAGAATTTTTCTCAACTGGAACTTGATGATAACCTTTATTACCATCCAGACAACTAATAAATTTTGCACCTTGCAAGGTAGCATGTATTGAATTAATTCTGGGTAAAGGATAAATATCATCAACAGTATAAGTATTTAAAGCTCTGTAATCTCCACATAATCTAGCTTTATCTTTTTCATATGAAATCAAGACTGGGGAGATGACACAATATTTGGGGGTGACATTCACTTTCTCAATGATATTCATTTTCAATAATGTTTCAATATTATCTTCAATATCTTTTCTTTTTGATGGAGAAGCAGGATATGGTTTTTTCTTAAGGGAAGGAGGAATATCACTCAAATTACAGGATAAGGTAATTTTCATCTCTTCCTGAACAATTCCCAAGACATGAGAACCATGAGCAAAAGCCATAGGGAAAGAGGTAATAGAGGCAACAATAGAATCCTTTTGTTCATTAGTCAAATGATCACCAAAAGAAGCGGTATTTATTTCATGTAATAAATCATCCATTTCAGTTGTTGTTCTACCTTTACATTGGGTCAGTGAGTTACAAGATTTCAACAAATGCCCAGAAGGTTTAGGAGAAGAAATTTTGAATTTTCTTTTCCCATTCATTCCTAAGGTAAAGCAATTATTTGCTGGGTCTAGTTTCACACCAAACATGGTTAAAATATCATTTCCCATAATAAACCAATTGCTCAAATTATCATTTTTCATGACAACAAACTCACAAATAGCTCTGACAAAACCACCATTATATTTGAAGAATACAGAGGTTTTGTATTTGCCAATAGGAAATAAGGTAGAACCATACCCTCTCCATTTTTCAGAAGTTATAGGCAATAATTTACTTAAATATTCCTTATCCACTGAAGCCAAAGCTTTTTCAGATACTACACTTCCTCCAGCACCAGAATCAAGAACTACATCAACATTTTTACCATTAATGATAACAGGTGCCTTTAAAGGGGATATGGGAATAGAATTGTTAGTAATATCTTTAATTATCTCAGCATTTTCTACTGAAGATGAATTCAATACACAATCTTCAGATATATTATTTAAATAATGGACATCATGTTCCAACATTAAAACATCTTTAACAGATTCATTGTCATAGGAGATATTACTTTCACAGTCACTGGAAGAATTATTGACATCAAGTTCAACTTCATCAGTGTCTTCATTTTGTTCAACAAGATGAATTTTCTTGTCACAAACATGACCCTTCTGCCACGGTTTGTTACATTTATAACAAGTATTTGTTGCATATTTTTTAGGTGCAACTGGGGCAGAGGGTTTACCAGATTTTTCTGGGAGCTTTATAGAAGGTTTATTCTGATCATTATAAGATTTACTAAGGTAATTCTTTGGTTCATATCTATGGTTGAGTAGTACTTCATTACAGATATTAATGAAAGAAGAATTTTCCCTTACATGCTCAGTTCTAGCAACAATCAAATCCCTAAGAGAATTTGGTAATTTATACAAGATTTTATCTCTCCAAATATCATAATCCATCTTTGGATCAATTGCTCTAAGGATTTTAGTTATTTTCATCAGAAAAACAATGGGCTTTTCAACAGAGGAGGATACATATCTAGTATTCTCATACAGTCTTAGCTGAGCTAACCTGAATTTTGAACCACCAAACTGATTCTCAATCAAGGATTTCCAATCATTCCATGTATAATGATTGTTATCTAAGAGGACAGATTCATACCACATCAAGGCTACATTGGAAAATAAAGAAATTAGCTTAGAAACAATTTCCTCATCAGGTAGTTTATAAGATCTCTTTAAATTATCAATTCTCTGGATAAAGTGTTGCCAATCAGAGGAAGAATCACCATCAAAGGTAGGATATTGGTCTAACTTAGGCCAATTTTTCTGACTACTGGGATGGTCCACTTTTTGGTTTGAATTATTCATTAGTAATAATTCCTGAAGTTTAGCCAGGTGTTCAGAAATTTCATTATTTACAGAAACAGCTGGTGCATGACCATCACAAGATTTTTTGCTAGTAGCAAAAGATTTTACAGACTCATTGTCAGTTTGTTTAATGGTTGAAATATGAGGAAGAAAGGATGAACTTTGTTCAGGTTTTTTCCCTTTATTTTTATGCAGCTTATTTGCAGAAATCTCATTTAATTCATTATTGATGGTTAAGGTTGAGAACTTTTCCTGTAGGTCAGACACATAGTTTCTTATTCTTGGAATTTCAGACATCTGGTCATTTACTTTTGCAAGAGATAGAACATTTCTGTCCTCAGAAACTGAGTGTTTGGTACTTAGTGCATGGAAGTCATTTTTTAGTTTCTTAAACTCATTTTGTAGAGATTTTATTTCATTTTTGAATGAATAATTTTCCTCAATAAGGGGTTTCAATTCACTAAATGTCTTATGTAGACTGATATTTCTATCTGAGATAGCTCTATGGTCACTTCTTATTTGTTTTTGTTGACTAAGAACAATATTTAAGGTTTCTTTGATTTTTAAATAAGCTGTATCTTGTACAGAAGAACTCACTTTACATTGCAAGTGTAAATTATTTAATCTATCATTTTCATGGATTAACACGTCTCTCACATGTTTGTCTTTCACAATATTAAAATCAAGGGTATCTTTCAATATTTCCTCAGAAGTTTTTTCAATTAAGTTATAGATTTCAGGGGGAACAGAATCATTTTTAATTGCAAGAGAAGGATTAATTAAAGATGTAGAAGTTAAATGTAAAGGTTCATCAAATGACAATTTGCTAATTACATCAATAGGGCTACTAGTTACAGGAAGCTGTCTTTTAACAGGTTTAACTGTTCTTTCACCATGTTCAATAATATTACCTGCAGAAGAAGATTTATTAGAAAACATACCCAAGTGACTATCAACCAAATTACTTACCATGGCAGAGGAGGAAACTTCCCCTGGGACTGGGTTTGGGATTGTGCTTGGGCCTTCTTTCTCCTGCTTTGTTGGTAGGGATGAGGAGGTGGATGGAAAATGGGTGTTCTGGATGGGCCAGGCTGATGATGAGGAGGGTGTTGCACATTCTGTTGGTAGTGACTCATTAGATAATCCCATTTCCATTGCTCTACTTCCATAGTATTTGGATTTTGGATGGTTGAGCTGGGTGGCTGTGAAGGTTGAGCCTGAAATTGAAGCTGATTGGGAGGCAATTGAGGAGGGGCCTGGGCCTGAATCTGGTTCCTGAGTTCTTGGACCTGATCCCACAATGTGTCTACCTTTGCTTTGTACGTCATATTTTCTGTCTTCAACTCTTTTATATGACTGGATAGGTTGCTGATTTGTTGTGGCAGAGGAAGCTTTTTTATTTTGAAGCCTTTTGGAAGACCTTCTTGAGGCACTAGAGGCTTTACTTCCTTCTGTGGTACTGGGGGAAGGGGGTTTGGTTTGTTTGCATTTCCTGTCATTTCCACATCCTGCAGTATGTGAATTCTTTGTGTTAGCATAAGATTTTTTATGACCAACTTTAGAAGAACTTACAGTGTCAGCATCATAGTCAATTTCTATCTCATCCACTTGCATGTTATCCATTTTTTCTGCCAAATTGTTGGACATACTAGTGGGAAGATTTATATTTTACTTTGTACTTTATAAAAAAATAATCAAAGTTAGTCAATAATTGCTCCAAATAATATAAAAAAATTTTTTAATTAATTAAATTATAGAAAAAATAACTTTCAATATAAAGTAATAATTAAAAAATTAATTTTTTAAAAAAATGGATTGCAAGTTTAAATTGGGAATAACAAGTAAGTTAATTCAACCAATTAATTACCAATATTAAATATGGCAATATATTGGGACTAAGCACAATGTACTTTTAAGTCAACCAAAATTAACAATAATTAATAATAATAAAAAAATTAAATTAATAATTCAATTTGTATTAAAATAATGTCAATTCTTCTAGGACTAAGAGGATTTAACACACTATAATGGTCAACTAGGAAAAAAAAAAAAATTTAAAAAATTGAACACTTACACTCAGTGAATCAGCAATTAAGCCACAATCACTGTTATTGCAATAAAAATATAGTAATATGAGTGAGAGGCGCAAAGGTGAACTTACTATAGTGATCGAAAAATCACTTCAAAATAACATAAAAATTAATATTATATAAACCTAAAATGTCGAACCCAAGTTCGAAACACAGTCGCGGCAAAAGTTTCGTTTTGCTAGGTGGTCCGTGCGTTTTGTCGTTCGTCGCCAGGCTCGATCGTCGTCGTCATTTGGAAAGGCCCTCAGCTGTCGGTCAGTCGTCTAGAAGATATAAGAGAAAAGGGAAGAAAAGAGAGGAGGACAAGAAGGAGATAATAGTTTTAGAAATAAAGAAATAAAAACAATTAAAATTATTTAATTTATTTGAGAGAAGGCAATGATGAGTGATCTGAGAAGTGACAACAAATTGGTTTTATAAATATTATTATTATTTAAGTAAGAGTTCTGCGCGGCAAACAATATAATTACTATCAGACTTAAGGCAACCTTTAATTTGTTATATAGACTTTTAATTAGAATTGTATTACTAATAAAAAAAATATAAACGTAGTAAAATAGTATTTAATTTGTTGAGTGTATAATAAGTGATAAGGCTACAGGGGATTATCCAAGGCCCTTTTATAGGCAATGGGTCCTCTGAAGCGCTACTATATTTGTAAATACAATGATTAGAATGGAATAAAACAAACATATCAAAAGAATAAATGAAACATAACAATATAGAGAAAAACATGAAACAAATAATTAAAAGCCCAATCAAGAATCCAATTTCCCCACCATTAATTCCCAAATCAGTAAGTGACAATAGTGAATAACTAAACAAGATTGGAAAAATAGGAACTATGAGAAATATAATTCCAAACAGATGGTACATTCTGATTAAAGGACATTTTAAGTGAAACAAAAAAATAATTTGACGCAACAAAACAAGCAATTAATCTCAATTTAGTCCAAATTAATTTATTTGTTTTTTCTAACACAATTAAGGGCCAAAAGAAGCGTCATTAATTATTGTTTAGTATCATATGAGAGGTATTATTTAATATATAAATTTAAGTAATTAATTTAAATATATTATAAATCAATTTTTCACTTGTAATTATAATATATGTTTTTCAATTAATTAAATATAAATTTATAATTATTAAATACATAAAAATGCGCCATTATTTGTAGAATATATTATATTATGCTCAATTTAATTGTATATAAAAATATATATAACCAATAAATTTAATGTAACATTTGTATATAATAAAATTCTTATATAATTTCATTATGCAATAAAATATTAAGTTATATTCATTAAATACAAGTCTTACCCACTCTTTAAGGTTTTATAATTTATATATCATTTACTGGACTCCTGGAATAGCCCCGCTGACAGTTCCCTTTGTCTAGAAGATTTAATGGTGGTCCAATGGCAGTGAAAGATGGAAGACTAAAGATTTCAAAAAGTACATATTTTTTAATCTTTATAAATCCATTACTCAACGAAGGAGGTTAAGGATAGTTATTATTAGTACTTTAAAAACTTAGAATTACGTAGATGGAAATAATAAAGTAGTACTAGTAGTAATATATGTGTGTTATATAAATATAATAAATTTGTAAGATGAGAATGGAATGAAGAAAACCAGACAGAATGAGAGGACTTCATATAGGTAAAAAAGAGAGAAACTATGGAGTCAAAAAAATCTATATAAAGGAGTATGAGAGAAATAAAATTCCACTATTAGACATTTAAAATAATAAAGCTGTTCTATAAAGAATGTACAAATATACTGTATTTAAAGTATATGTCCTTTTTATTTTATTTATTTTAACCTTTCAGTAAATGTCAATTGTAAAGAAAATAATTTGAGTTTAATGTTAAGTATTGATATATTTTTCTTTCACTTATCAACTGTCATGAGGATGTTTTCAGGTGATAAAAAAAGGGAAAATTAAATTTTAATTATTTACTTGTTTTACTTATTTTATTAGTTAAATTATTGTAAGTAATTTGAAAATTAAGTAAAATCAAATAACACAAGAAATAAAGGTGTGTCTCTATCCAAATAAATAATTAATTATATACTGGGTAAGTCTAGTAGCCTGGCTGACACTCCCTCCCTCTAAAAAACAATAAAAAAATGCTATGATTTTTTCTTTTTATATTTCTTTAGTAGAGCAGGAAGGTTAGATATCTCTTTCCCAGGTATCCAAGAATCATATTCAGAAGATTTATTCTTGAATATCAATAAGTATTCAGTACCCTTTTTAACAGTGAAAATTTTGTAATTTAGAATCCTATCAATTTCTTCTGTCTCAGTGATTTCCTTAGGGATCTTCTTGGTCTTACTCTTCTTTTTGGGAATAAATCACTATTGGATGTGTAAGGTTTCAGAAGAGATTCTGAAAAAACAGGATGTTTCCTGTCATATGGAGAGTACAGGATAACTTCAACTAATTTATCTCCAACAATTCTCCTTACAACAAATGGACCAAAAAATGGGTCTTTCAATTTGTTATTACCTTGAAAATTGAAGTGGACTGTAGAGATCAGTACTTCATCACCCTTCTTTAAAGTGTATTCTTTATGGAATTTTTCCCACCTGTTCTTCTCATATTCAAAAGATTTTTCAAAACAATTTTGAGCATGAATTCTGTAAATTTGTTGCATTTAGAGAAAATAATTCACACCAGGGTGTAAATCCAATTTGGGTATTTTATTATTGAGAATTTAGGCAGGAGTATTAGGAACATATCCAAGCCAGAGATCAAAAGGCTTTATTTACGTAACAGAGTGAACAGTGCTATTATAAGCAAATTTGAAACAAGGTAGTAAGGTGACCCAATCATGAGTGAGCCTTTCATTGTCTTTGTAATCAAGGATAAAGGCACAATACCTTCTTATCATGTCCTCTTAAGTCAGAATCATTCTATCAGCTAATCCATAAATTTGAGGATGATGGAAAGTAGAAAGCTTCAAATCACAACCACAAACATCCATAAGAGACATCCAAAATTCAGAGGTAAATTTGGAGTCTCTGTCAGAGATTATGGCCTTTGGGAAACCAGCAGTATTAAATATATGAGACCACCACAAGAAGGCCAATTCTTTAGTGGAAACATCCTTGAGAGTAGGGATGAATTTACACATTTTTGTCAATCTGTCCACAATAACCCAGCAAGAGTTATAACTGTCTTTTCCAGAAATGGGAAATCCTGTTACAAAGTCCATGTTTATAATCTGCCATGGTGCATCAGAAGATTCAATATGTTGCATTAATCTAGCTCTTTTCCAAGTTAATCTCTTTGATTTCTGGAAAGAATCACAGGATTAAACATATAATTTGGCCTCTTCAGATATATTAGCCCACCAAGCAGTGTTCTTAATTCTGACAATTGTTTTTTCAATATCAAAATGTCCTGCAAATATGTCATCATAACAAATTTTCAAGATGATTTCTTTCTCAGAAGGAGGAATAAATATAATATTACTCAAATTTCTTCTTTAATAGAGATCACCTTCATCAATTGAAAATTTACCTTTTTCCAAAGCAATCTGGTACCTTGGTGGGAGGGGTTTAAATAATTCTTGTATTGAAGAATTATTTGGATCATTTAATATACTTCACAACTTTTTTAAGTAAGTGTAATTATCTTATGAATCCAGAATAAGCTGTAATAGCTCTTCTTCCATATCAACCACATATATCCAATGAATGTGAACTATTTCATCCTCAGGCTCATATGCAGGATTAGAGTCATCATTTGAAAAAGGTAACCTTGATAAAATATCCACATTTGAGTGAGAAATGCCATCCCTATAAATTATTGTCATCCTCCCTCTGTATTCTTGAACAGCTAACTTCCATCTGAACATATGTCTGTTAGGTATCTTCAAGTTCAAGAGGGATTTCACTGCACTGCAGTAAGTGACAAGCTCAAATTTCAGGTCATGCAGATAATAATGTAGCTTCTCTAGAGCCCACACTACTTCTAAACACTCCAGTTGAGTGGCACCATATTTCAACTAATTATTTCTCAAGGTTCATGAAATATAACAAATTACTACTTTAGATAATTTGTCATTCATAACTTGTTTTTGATGGAGAGAAGCACCAAGGCCAATAAAGCTAGCATCAGTGTATAAAAAAAGCAGTTGATTAAAGTCTTGCAAGTCCAGAATTGGTGCTGACATCAAAAAATGTTTCATAGTGTCAAAAGCTCTTTTTATTTCCCTGTTCCAGACAATATTAACATCTTTCATAGTTAATTGGGTTAGGGGTAATTCTGTGACCTGATAATTTTTTAAAATATTGTCTATAGTATACACACATTAAAAAAAAACTTTGGAGCTCTCTAACTGAAGTAGGAGCTTTTACCTGTTGTATGGCTGCCACTTTGCTCTGGTCAACACATATCTGTAACCCTGAGACAACATGACCAAGCACTTTCAGGGAATGGAAACCAAATTTACTTTTTTTCAAGTCAAGGGTCATATTTATTTCATCCATCTTATGGAAAACTTTACACAGGTGGTTAAGGTGGTTGTCAAATGTCTTGGAGAATATGTTGATATAATCAATATAAACCATTAGCCATCCTTCAATTATTTCTTGATGGAATGTGTTATCCATAACTTTCTGAAAAACTGAAGGGGCATTTTTGGGGCCAAGAGGCATCCTAATATACTTATATATACACATATGAGTAGCAATAATTAGAAAATTCTGTGAAGTCTTCTCAAAATGTACCTGGTGATATCCCTTAATACCATCTAAACTGCTGATATATTTAGCACCTTGTAAGGTAGCATGGATGGAGCTAACTCTGGGTAAAGGATAGATATCATCTGCTGTATAAGTATTTAATGCTCTATCATCACCAAATAATGTGGCTTTATCTTTCTCATAAGAAATTAGGACAGGTAAGATAACACAATATTTAGGTGTTTCAACTACCTTTTCAATAATATTCATTTTTAAAAGGGTAGAGATATTGTCTTCAATATCTTTTCTCTTTGTGGGGTAAGCAGGATAATGCTTCTTCTTTAAACTAGGTGGTATTTCAGTTAATGGGCAAGATAATGAAAGCTTCATCTCTTTTTTTACCAATCATAATTCATAAAAAACATGAGAAAAGGCCATAGGAAAAGATTTTATCAACTGAATGATGGAATCTTTTTCCTCACCAGAGATTTTTTCACCAAAACAAGCTGTTTCAATTTCAGATAATGGGCCAGAAATTTTTTTTCTAGATCTTCCTTTATATTGAACCACAGAATTACATGTGTTTAAGACTGGTGTTAATAGCTTTTTTGGGGAAGAAATTTTAAATCTTCTCTTCCCATTTAACCCCATTGTGAAGCATTTGTTTGGGGGATTCAATTTAGTTCCATATTTGGTTAAAATATCATTTCCCACAATGAACCAATTACTTAAGTTATCATTTTTCATAAATAAAAAATCACACATAGCTCTTACTAAGCCATGGTTATATTTGAAAAATACTTTAGCTTTGTATTTACCAATGGGTGACAAAAAATAGCCATAACCTCTCCAATTCTCAGAACTGATAGGCATAAGTTTTGATTTATAATCCTGATCCACTGAAGCAAGTGCTTTTTCAGTTACAAAACTTCCTCCAGCTCTAGAATACATAACAGCCTCAATGTACTTTCCATTAATCAAGACTGGTTCCTTGAGAGGGGTAATAATTATAGATCATTCTTCAAGATTTCTTATGATCTCAGCATCTTCAACTGTAGATAAATCATTATTCTCAATTTCAATATTATTCAAATAATGAATATCTTCTTCCAGCATTAAAAGTTTCTGGTGAGATTAATAAGAAATATTTTTGGCACAATCCCTTGAAGTATCCTCCATTGCAACTGTGTCATCAGCAGGTTCCTCGGTTTTTTTAACAAGGTTTATTTGCTTGTCACAAACATGGCCTTTCTGCCAAGGCTTGCTGCATTTAAAGCAAGTGTTTGTTACATACTTTTTAGGTGCAACAAAGGCAGAAGGTTTACCAACTATTTCAGGAAGTTTTTGTTGGTAATTGGAGGTCTTCTCCAATAAAGGTCTAGGAGTGAACCTTCTAGAATCATACTTATTATTTAAAAGGACCTCATTAAAATTATTAATAAAAGAAGACGGTTCTCTTGAGAGCTCAGTCCTAGAAACTATTAAGTCTCTCAGAGACATAGGTAATTTATAAAAGATCCTGTCATTTCATAATTAAAAGTCCATGTTTGGATCCACTTCTCTCAGGTTCTTTACTAGTTTCATCAGGAACTAAACAGGTTTTTCCGTAGAAGAAGAGCTATATATAGCTTCCTTATACTGCCTTTGTTGGGCTAAACTAGTCTTTGAAACACCAAACTGTGCTTTTATCAACTTCTTCCAATCCTCCCAGGAGTAGTCATTTTTATCTAAAAGGACAGATTCATACAATATCAGGGCAACATTGAAAAATAAAGAAATCAATTTAGACACAATTTCTTAATATGGAAGTTTATAAGAATTCCTAAGGTTATCAATTCTGCAAATGAATTTCTTCCAATCAGAGGAAGAAGCACCATCAAATGTTAGGCATTGGTCAAGTTTTAGCCAATTCTTTTGATTTGAGGTAATTTTCCTGTTAAAAACATGTTTCTGTGTAAGAAGAAGATGTAATTTCTCTAACTGAGAAGTAATCTTATTGTTTAACACTTATTTAGATGGACAATGTGCATCACCAATTTTCAATGGAAACTCAGGAATATCTACAGGCATTTCATGCACTAATTTTACTTTAGATGGACTAGGCTCAGGTACAATTGGAGTATCTTGTGCAACAGGTTATTCCAAAGAAGTGGCAGAATACTTTTGGTCTTTTAAAAATGAGTTCAACTGTTCTTCAATGTTTGTTAGCCTAGTTTTCACTCTTGGAATACTGGATGATGTCTCATTGATAGTTGAAACAGATAATTGATTCTTGTTTTACAGAGATGAGTAATGGTCACTAAGTCTTTTCAAGTTCAAATTATGTCCCTCTAGTTCCTGGAAACAGATAGACACAGATTCTTTACACTTGGACAAATCATTTTTGATATTTTTCCACAAAGCAACTTTCTTTTCATGAGGTACTTTTTAATTGTACAAATAATTAAAAACTCTCTGAAATTCACTTCTCACTGCTTGGTAACCTTCTTCAGTTAACAAACTATTTAAGTTCTGAGTCAATTGGATGTTGTTCATTATATGGTTTTTTTTGGTAAAAATATCTCTCAAATATTCATCATTAATAGTAGCTGCATCAGGAGTATTTCTCTATAGAGACACAGAGTAATTTTCCAGACTCTCATAAGCTTCAGGATCGATTGTTTCATCTATAATAGCCATATCAGGGTTTGTCATTGAAGTAGCAATTAATACTAAATGAGTAGTTACATCAGAATATTAATTAATATGCCTACTAGAGCCAGCCTCTACTGGTCTCAAGGTATCATCTCCCCTTCCAGAATTACTTGAAGGAACTGAATCAGTAACAAGAAAGGGCACTTGTGATTCAATGGAGGGGCTTACAATGGTTTTTGAAAAATTTGGAATTGATTGTTCTTCCTTTTTCTTCCTACTTGGTAGGGATGAGGAGGGGTTGGGTTGAATTGTTGGGGTCTGGAGGGAACTTCCTGAGTTGCTTGTTACAGTTGTTGATCTTGGAGAGAGTCCCACTGAGTTTTGAGCCAGTCCCACTGCCATTTTGATACTTCCACATCTTCTTGTTGTTGAGTAGCCAACTGTGGAAGGGATTTTGCTTCTGGATGAGGTTTCTTCTTCTCTTGGAGAAAAGTCTCTACATTTTTTAGCTTTTCTTCTAGCAACTCTACCTTTGTTCTTAATCTGAGGTTCTCTGATTTCAACTCCTTGATGTGAGTCGACAGGTTGTTTTCTTGCTGCTGCAAGGGCATCTTTTTTATTTTGAAGACTTTAGGAAGCTCTTCTGGGGGAATAACTGGGGGCTTTGAGTACAGAGGAGTCTTCTCAATTTATATTTCTACCTCCTGCATTTCCGCATCCTGTTTGGTCCAACAATTGAATAATTTGAGAAATTTTAGGAGTTAAAGGAGAACTTACAGAAGTCTCATCATAATCAATTAAGTCCAATTCCTCTACACGTGGTGGTACGCGCCTCTCAGGAAGCGTGATTTTCAACCAATCAGCGCGCGTAGTCCAGGAAGAACAAAGGGGAGTTAGCACAGCAGGAAATGTTAAAATATAATATGTATTTTCATGTTTCAAGGAACAAAGGAAATGGAAGCGTGGAAAAAGATTGAGGGTCTGTGCGCTCGGATTTTGTAGCAAGATGTGCCGCACAATGGGGAATTGTGTGTTATTGATTTAGGACCATAAAGCGCTAAACAATATCAATTTGGGCTTTCCAAAAATTATGTGTTACACATTAAGAAGAAAGTCATGGATTAAGGACGACTCAAGTGCATGGTATGCTGTACCGCAGCCAGTTGGGAAACTTACTGAGACAAGTAATGAAGAAGGCTAACTAGTAAAGCGAGCTTTCAGAACTACGAACCTAGTATTAAAGCAAAGAGAGTGGGGACTCAATCGAAAAACTACCCAAGAGTTAAGGCAACTAGACGCAGCGTTAGGATAAGTCAAACCTGGAACTAGCGCTGAAACAAAACAAGGTATAGTTAAAAGCGCATATGTGGAGAATCAGTGAAACAAGTTAATACTAGTGTTAGTAATTATAGGGTCTGATTTAGGCGCTGTAGTTGTTGCAATCAGTGTAAGTAGCATACTAATAAATTAGTTATTGTTTTACTAATGTGGCACTAGAGTCAGCATTGGAGATCCATTAGGGAACTGTTTCTTAAGCGCTGGAAGAATATAAAAGGAGGACTATTAGGTAGGGAAAAAGGGGAGAACTGGTCGATCTATCTATTTAGTTAATAAAATAAGAAAAATCGCATTAGTTGTCATTTTAAAAAGCAGATCATAAACAAATCAACATAGAGATATACGTGTAGCTATAGTCATAGTACCCAGTATAAGATATTAGATCATTTGTGATTAATTGTTTGAGAGAATATTAAAAGGTATTTTCAGAGTCTTTAGAGTTTTTGCGTCTGTGTGTGTATTTCATATAGTATAGTGAAAGAGCGCAACATAGAGAGAATATATAGATTCAGTGGGATTAACTATTATTAGAGATATTTTATTACTATAATAAGGCAAATTCAAAGAGAGTGCTTCAAGAGGGAGTAGCTGTGGATAATAGCGCTTGTTAAGAATAGAAATATCCAGATAATAGTGCTTGTTTCCTTATATTTAACTCATCTCAACTTATAAACTTTCTAGTCAAATATTAGTGTTACACATTATTACACTGTCTTTAAAAATAAGAGTGGAAGGCGCTTCTTTTTATAAATTAAAAAGGAGAACCAACCCATCTTGCATTGTGTCTACTGCTTAGTATTTTAGAACAGTCTACAACGGGTAGAAGCACTTTGATCAGTCCTTGTTTGTATAACATGAACTGAGAGAAAAGAAATATTAATAGTCAATCAGTTATAATTTAACTTGTTGCAAGAAAAAAAATAAAAGATAAAATATTTTACGTCTATGATCAATTATCAGGATAATTAATCAACTGAAATAATGAAAATATAATACTTATCAGAACAAAAATCAACTGAAAATATTATTACAATTTTTTAATTAATAAAGTCAATTAAGAGATTGATATTTTATTACCAGAATTTAACTAAATCAACTGAAATAATAAAATAATTTATTAATTATCAGGACAAAAGAGTAAACTGGAATTATTAACACAATTCTTAATTAATTACTATTTTGTATATTGATATATAATTATCAGGACTAAGAGTCAACTGAAAATTTAATTAGCAGGACTTAATTTCAACTGAAATAAAAAATATAATCAATTAATTAATTTATATACTTATTATTTTACTACCAGGACTAATTGTCAAATGAAGTAATAAAATAATATTTTTAATTATCAGGAAAAAATGTGAACTAAAATAATTAAAAAAAATATATAATATAATCTATTAATGCAATTATATTAAATCTAGGACCAAGAAAAAGATTTCTCTATCTTGTTCAACTAGGATGAAAAATTATTATATGCCAGACACCTCCCCCTGTAATGTGAGCAATTTTTTCAGGCTGAGGTCAAGTACAAAGATATGAAATAGATTGAATTTTCAGTTGTCTAGAAGATTTTAATGGTCCTAAATTAATACTGTAGTACAAATCCAATAAGTATTACAATATAACTCAATATAAGGGTCTCAGTAATTTTAATCTCACTAATTATATATGGCTTACAATCTTATAGTTGGTAAAAAAATAGATTTAATAAATTCAGATACTATTCAAAGACTTTATAAGTACTATTGATATGTATTGTAATTGTATTGGTTATATGTTTTAATATTTATGATAAAGAATGAAGAAAATAAGACCAAAAACCTCCTCCTTTTATACACAATTACTTCCCCAATAACCCCTATGATTTACCAGAAAAATACACAGTTAATGAATCCTCATTCTAGCAAATAGACATGTTCAGAGCTAAAAATAGTGACTAGTAACATACTTAGAATGATATCACCCACCAAAATCCTGTAGTAATAGGGATAATCCATTAAAAATAAAGAATAAGCAAAAAAAGAGAGTATATGCATATTATAAATTAATATAAAAGGCCAAAAAGGGAAAATTAAGACTAATTAATACTTATTAATAAGGGGGATTAACTGTAGAAATTTTGGGGCTAATCATGATGTTATACTGCGTGAAATCCCCATTCAAAAATAACCAAAATTGACTGAGAAACCACCAAAAAAACCCAAAAAAGGGCATGAGATGTGGGGTAACTACATGTAGTTCTTGGAAGGCTCTTTCACGGGTAAATCCTTGACTAATTTAGGCAAATTTAAGCGTGGTAGTGAATTAAAGCACCAAGAATGAGGCTATTAATGAAATTAGTGCATATAAAGAGGGTCAATCCATTTATCATTAAGCTAGGACACTAAATAAGCACCTGTCCCCTATTTTAGTGTGTTTCCCCACAGTGGGCATAGAATGTGGGGTAATTATAGTGTGAAAAAGTTAACTTTGCTAAAAATGAAGCTATTCACATGGGAAAAAAGCAGGCAGTATGTGGCCAGTACACAGAAGCCATTTCTGGCATAAAAGACACCAAATTTGAAAAGTGTTATTTTTATGCATTTGAGTAGCCAAATCAATAGTCCTAATTAAGAAAAATTTATCTGTCAAAGCACATTTTTAATATTAATAAATTTATAGCACATACACCACAGAAAAAATGGGGGGGTATTGCTAGCAATACCCCTTGCTTGAACTCCGTTGAGCCACAAATCTATGCTTGAATTATGCACACATCATCACCATGTAGGAAATTTTTTGGCCTTACATTTAGTCAGAGATTTGTCACAAATTGAGCTTAAGATGAACCTACATTGATCACCGTTTGATCTTGTAAAATCCTAATTTGATCATCAGTTGAACTCCCTTTGATCTCAATTTGATCTAACATAAGCTTTTGCATATCCAATATGTCAACTATTCACTTTCAAAAAGATTCATAATGAATTTCACATGGAATATTAGAAACGAAACCAGTAATTTTGAGTAAATGGCTCATCAAAATGATTAATCTACAACAAAATACCATCAAAATTCAATCTGATTACTGAAAACTTTTGGTAAAATGACTAATAGATATTTAAATTGGAAAATAATATTCCATTTCTCAATTTCAAATTCAAAATATAAATCCTCGTTTGAAATGTGAATTTTGTAGATTCCTTGCCTTCCTATATTATGAGTAATATTTGAGGTATTTTACACCTTTGTAAATATGGTGTTGTGCTGCTAGAAATTATCTCTGTTTCAATTCAACTTTATTGAAGCTTGATTCCAGAATGATACATATTTTATAACTATTTTGAGAAAAAAGTCACTAGTAATGAATTTAGCCTTTTATCTGTCCTTTATTAAACCTCACTTAATCCTACTTAAATCAAAATTGACCCACAAAAACTGTCGGTCAGTCGTCTAGAAGATATAAGAGAAGAGGGAAGAAAAGAGAGGAGGACAAGAAGGAGATAATAGTTTTAGAAATAAAAGAAATAAAAACAATTAAAATTATTTAATTTATTTGAGAGAAGGCAACGACGAGTGATCTGAGAGGTGACAACAAATTGGTTTTATTAATATTAATATTATTTAAGTAAGAGTTCTGCGCGGCAAACACTATAATTACTATCAGACTTAAGGCAACCTTTCAATTGTTATTTAGAATTTTTAATTAGAATTTAATACTAATAAAAATAATAATAAGCGTAATAAATTTATTTTTAAATTGTTGAGTGTGTAATTAGTGATAATTCTACAGGGGATTATCCAAGGCCCTTTTATAGGCAATGGGTCCTCTGAAGCGCTACAAGTGACTATATACAAAATAGTAATGAAGTAAAACAAGAAGATAAAAGAAGACATTTGTAACATAGTAATTAAGAGAAAATTATACGAAAAATAATAAGAATCCCAATTAAGAATATAAAATTCCCATCCCAAATTTCTCAAATCAGTTAATACAAAATAGTGAGTAACTAAACAACCCTGTGATCTAAGAACTATGGGAAAAACAGATCAAAACAAGTATTACAATCTGTTTTCAGCATTTCTAAGTGAAACAAATAACATGTTTTGACGTAACAAGGCATGCAATCATTTTAATTCAGTGTAAATTAATATGTATTAATTGTTTTTACTATGTAATTTAATAACTAGTTTAACTGAAACAATTAATTAATTTAATTTGAGAATTTATAATACTATTTTATAAAATAAGTATTATAATTTATTTGATTTTCTTCCTGACACAATTTAAGGGTCAAAAGAAGCGTCCTTAATTATTGTTTAGTATCATATGAGAGGTAGTATTTAATATATAAATTTAAGTAATTAATTTAAATATATTATAAATCAATTTTACACTTGTAATTATAATATATGTTTTTTAATTAAATATAAATTTATAATTATTAAATACATAAAAATGCGCCATTATTTGTAGAATATATTATATTATGCTCAATTTAATTGTATATAAAAATATATATAACCAATAAATTTAATGTAACACTTGTATATAATAAAATTCTTATATAATTTCATTATGCAATAAAATATTAAGTTATATTCATTAAATACAAGTCTTACCCACTTTTTAGGGTTTTATAATTTATATATCATTTACTGGACTCCTGGAATAGCCTGGCTGACACTCCCTCACTCTAAAAAAAACAATAAAAAAAATGCTAAGAATTTTTCTTTTTGTATTTTTTCAACAGAGCAGGCAGATTTGAAATTTCCTTGCCAGGTATCCATGCATCATGTTCAGATGATTTGTTCTTATATCTCAATAAATATTCAGTACCTCTTTCAGAAGTGATAATTCTATCATTGAGAATTTTATCAATTTCTGCTGTTTCTGTGACTTCCTGAGGGTTCTTCTTAGGTCTTCCTCTTCTCTTTGGAAATAAGTCACTGTTGGAAGTATAAGGTTTAAGTAAAGAAATGGGAAAAACAGGATGTTTCCTATCATATGGAGAATACAATACAACTTCTACTGCATTATCACCAACCATTCCTTTAACAACAAATGGTCCTACAAAAGGATCTTTTAATTTGTGGTTACCTTGTAAATTGAAATGGACAGTAGAGATCAACACTTCAATAATTTCTTGATTGAAAGTGTTATCCATGACTTTCTGGAAAACTGAAGGAGCATTTTTAGGGCCAAATGGCATCCTAACATACTTATATATTCCCATATGAGTAGCAATAAGCAAAAAATTTTGAGAATTTTTCTCAACTGGAACTTGATGATAACCTTTATTACCATCCAGACAACTAATAAATTTTGCACCTTGCAAGGTAGCATGTATTGAATTAATTCTGGGTAAAGGATAAATATCATCAACAGTATAAGTATTTAAAGCTCTGTAATCTCCACATAATCTAGCTTTATCTTTTTCATATGAAATCAAGACTGGGGAGATGACACAATATTTGGGGGTGACATTCACTTTCTCAATGATATTCATTTTCAATAATGTTTCAATATTATCTTCAATATCTTTTCTTTTTGATGGAGAAGCAGGATATGGTTTTTTCTTAAGGGAAGGAGGAATATCACTCAAATTACAGGATAAGGTAATTTTCATCTCTTCCTGAACAATTCCCAAGGCATGAGAACCATGAGCAAAAGCCATAGGGAAAGAGGTAATAGAGGCAACAATAGAATCCTTTTGTTCATTAGTCAAATGATCACCAAAAGAAGCGGTATTTATTTCATGTAATAAATCATCCATTTCAGTTGTTGTTCTACCTTTACATTGGGTCAGTGAGTTACAAGATTTCAACAAATGCCCAGAAGGTTTAGGAGAAGAAATTTTGAATTTTCTTTTCCCATTCATTCCTAAGGTAAAGCAATTATTTGCTGGGTCCAGTTTCACACCAAACATGGTTAAAATATCATTTCCCATAATAAACCAATTGCTCAAATTATCATTTTTCATGACAACAAACTCACAAATAGCTCTGACAAAACCACCATTATATTTGAAGAATACAGAGGTTTTGTATTTTCCAATAGGAAATAAGGTAGAACCATACCCTCTCCATTTTTCAGAAGTTATAGGCAATAATTTACTCAAATATTCCTTATCCACTGAAGCCAAAGCTTTTTCAGATACAACACTTCCTCCAGCACCAGAATCAAGAACTACATCAACATTTTTACCATTAATGATAACAGGTGCCTTTAAAGGGGATATAGGAATAGAATTGTTAGTAATATCTTTAATTATCTCAGCATTTTCTACTGAAGATAAATTCAATACACAATCTTCAGATATATTATTTAAATAATGGACATCATTTTCCAACATTAAAACATCTTTAACAGATTCATTGTCATAGGAGATATTACTTTCACAGTCACTGGAAGAATTATTGACATCAAGTTCAATTTCATCAGTGTCTTCATTTTGTTCAACAAGATGAATTTTCTTGTCACAAACATGACCTTCTGCCACGGTTTGTTACATTTATAACAAGTATTTGTTGCATATTTTTTAGGTGCAACCGGGGCAGAGGGTTTACCAGATTTTTCTGGGAGCTTTATAGAAGGTTTATTCTGATCATTATAAGATTTACTAAGGTAATTCTTTGGTTCATATCTATGGTTGAGTAGTACTTCATTACAAATATTAATGAAAGAAGAATTTTCCCTTACATGCTCAGTTCTAGCAACAATCAAATCCCTAAGAGAATTTGGTAATTTATACAAGATTTTATCTCTACAAATATCATAATCCATCTTTGGATCAATTGCTCTAAGGATTTTAGTTATTTTCATCAGAAAAACAATGGGCTTTTCAACAGAGGAGGATACATATCTAGTATTCTCATACAGTCTTTGCTGAGCTAACCTGAATTTTGAACCACCAAACTGATTCTCAATCAAGGATTTCCAATCATTCCATGTATAATGATTGTTATCTAAGAGGACAGATTCATACCACATCAAGGCTACATTGGAAAATAAAGAAATTAGCTTAGAAACAATTTCCTCATCAGGTAGTTTATAAGATCTCTTTAAATTATCAATTCTCTGGATAAAGTGTTGCCAATCAGAGGAAGAATCACCATCAAAGGTAGGATATTGGTCTAACTTAGGCCAATTTTTCTGACTACTGGGATGGTCCACTTTTTGGTTTGAATTATTCATTAGTAATAATTCCTGAAGTTTAGCCAGGTGTTCAGAAATTTCATTATTTACAGAAACAGCTGGTGCATGACCATCACAAGATTTTTTGCTAGTAGCAAAAGATTTTACAGACTCATTGTCAGTTTGTTTAATGGTTGAAATATGAGGAAGAAAGGGTGAACTTTGTTCAGGTTTTTTCCCTTTATTTTTATGCAGCTTATTTGCAGAAATCTCATTTAATTCATTATTGATGGTTAAGGTTGAAAACTTTTCCTGTAGGTCAGACACATAGTTTCTTATTCTTGGAATTTCAGACATCTGGTCATTTACTTTTGCAAGAGATAGAACATTTCTGTCCTCAGAAACTGAGTGTTTGGTACTTAGTGCATGGAAATCATTTTTTAGCTTCTTAAACTCATTTTGTAGAGATTTTATTTCATTTTTGAATGAATAATTTTCCTCAATAAGGGGTTTCAATTCACTCAAGGTCTTATGTAGACTGATATTTCTATCTGAGATAGCTCTATGGTCACTTCTTATTTGTTTTTGTTGACTAAGAACAATATTTAAGGTTTCTTTGATTTTTAAATAAGCTGTATCTTGTACAGAAGAACTCACTTTACATTGCAAGTGTAAATTATTTAATCTATCATTTTCATGGATTAACACGTCTCTCACATGTTTGTCTTTCACAATATTAAAATCAAGGGTATCTTTCAATATTTCCTCAGAAGTTTTTTCAATTAAGGTATAGATTTCAGGGGGAACAGAATCATTTTTAATTGCAAGAGAAGGATTAATTAAAGATGTAGAAGTTAAATGTAAAGGTTCATCAAATGACAATTTGCTAATTACATCAATAGGGCTACTAGTTACAGGAAGCTGTCTTTTAACAGGTTTAACTGTTCTTTCACCATGTTCAATAATATTACCTGCAGAAGAAGATTTATTAGAAAACATACCCAAGTGACAATCAACCAAATTACTTACCATGGCAGAGGAGGAAACTTCCCCTGGGACTGGTTTTGGGAATGTGCTTGGGCCTTCTTTCTCCTGCCTTGTTGGTAGGGATGAGGAGGTGGATGGAAATTGGGTGTTCTGGATGGGCCAGGCTGATGATGAGGCGGGTGTTGCACATTCTGTTGGTAGTGACTCATTAGATAATCCCATTTCCATTGCTCTACTTCCATAGTATTTGGATTTTGGATGGTTGAGCTGGGTGGCTGTGAAGATTGAGCCTGAAATTGAAGCTGATTGGGAGGCAATTGAGGAGGGGCCTGGGCCTGAATCTGGTTCCTGAGTTCTTGGACCTGATCCCAGAATGTGTCTACCTTTGCTTTGTACGTCATATTTTCTGTCTTCAACTCTTTTATATGACTGGATAGGTTGCTGATTTGTTGTGGCAGAGGAAGCTTTTTTATTTTGAAGCCTTTTGGAAGACCTTCTTGAGGCACTAGAGGCTTTACTTCCTTCTGTGGTACTGGGGGAAGGGGGTTTGGTTTGTTTGCATTTCCTGTCATTTCCACATCCTGCAGTATGTGAATTCTTTGTGTTAGCATAAGATTTTTTATGACCAACTTTAGAAGAACTTACAGTGTCAGCATCATAGTCAATTTCTATCTCATCCACTTGCATGTTATCCATTTTTTCTGCCAAATTGTTGGACATACTAGTGGGAAGATTTATATTTTACTTTGTACTTTATAAAAAAATAATCAAAGTTAGTCAATAATTGCTCCAAATAATATAAATAAAATTTTTTAATTAATTAAATTATAGAAAAAATAATTTTCAATATAAAGTAATAATTAAAAAATTAATTTTTTTTTTTTAAAAAAATGGATTGCAAGGTTAAATTGGGAATAATAAGTAAGTTAATTCAACCAATTAATTACCAATATTAAATATGGCAATATATTGGGACTAAGCACAATGTACTTTTAAGTCAACCAAAATTAACAATAATTAATAATAAAAAAAAATTAAATTAATAATTCAATTTGTATTAATAATAATGTCAATTCTTCTAGGACTAAGAGGATTTAAAACTCTATAATGGTCAACTAGGAAAAAAAAAATTTTAAAAATTGAACACTTACACTCAGTGAATCAGCAATTAAGCCACAATCACTGTTATTGCAATAAAAATATAGTAATATGAGTGAGAGGCACAAAGGTGAACTTACTATAGTGATCAAAAAATCACTTCAAAATAATATAAAAATTAATATTATATAAACCTAAGATGTCGAACCCAAGTTCGAAACACAGTCGCGGCAAAAGTTTCGTTTTGCTAGGTGGTCCGTGCGTTTTGTCGTTTGTCGCCAGGCTCGATCGTCGTCGTCGTTTGGAAAGGCCCCCAGTTGTCGGTCAGTCGTCTAGAAGATATAAGAGAAGAGGGAAGAAAAGAGAGGAGGACAAGAAGGAGATAATAGTTTTAGAAATAAAAGAAATAAAAACAATTAAAATTATTTAATTTATTTGAGAGAAGGCAACGACGAGTGATCTAAGAGGTGACAACAAATTGGTTTTATTAATATTAATATTATTTAAGTAAGAGTTCTGCGCGGCAAACACTATAATTACTATCAGACTTAAGGCAACCTTTCAATTGTTATTTAGAATTTTTAATTAGAATTTAATACTAATAAAAATAATAATAAGCGTAATAAATTTATTTTTAAATTGTTGAGTGTGTAATTAGTGATAATTCTACAGGGGATTTTCCAAGGCCCTTTTATAGGCAATGGGTCCTCTGAAGCGCTACAAGTGACTATATACAAAATAGTAATGAAGTAAAACAAGAAGATAAAAGAAGACATTTGTAACATAGTAATTAAGAGAAAATTATACGAAAAATAATAAGAGTCCCAATTAAGAATATAAAATTCCCATCCCAAATTTCTCAAATCAGTTAATACAAAATAGTGAGTAACTAAACAACCCTGTGATCTAAGAACTATGGGAAAAACAGATCAAAACAAGTATTACAATCTGTTTTCAGCATTTCTAAGTGAAACAAATAACATGTTTTGACGTAACAAGGCATGCAATCATTTTAATTCAGTGTAAATTAATATGTATTAATTGTTTTTACTATGTAATTTAATAACTAGTTTAACTGAAACAATTAATTAATTTAATTTGAGAATTTATAATACTATTTTATAAAATAAGTATTATAATTTATTTGATTTTCTTCCTGACACAATTTAAGGGTCAAAAGAAGCGTCCTTAATTATTGTTTAGTATCATATGAGAGGTAGTATTTAATATATAAATTTAAGTAATTAATTTAAATATATTATAAATCAATTTTACACTTGTAATTATAATATATGTTTTTTAATTAAATATAAATTTATAATTATTAAATACATAAAAATGCGCCATTATTTGTAGAATATATTATATTATGCTCAATTTAATTGTATATAAAATATATATAACCAATAAATTTAATGTAACACTTGTATATAATAAAATTCTTATATAATTTCATTATGCAATAAAATATTAAGTTATATTCATTAAATACAAGTCTTACCCACTTTTTAGGGTGTTATAATTTATATATCATTTACTGGACTCCTGGAATAGCCTGGCTGACAAAAACCTTATTCAAGATATTTTTTAGCCCAGGATGATTCAAGATTGGAGCAAAATATTATTTTAAATATCCAATATGCCTATTGATTAAATTTCTTCAAGCTTACTTTAAATTCACATTAACATTAACTTTCACAGGAAATATTAAACACAAATCTTGAAAATATAGTATTTAAAATCATAATAAATATAATATAATATGCTTACAACAAAATTTTCTTTCTGGATTAATTGAAACAAAAAATTGTTCATTTGTGAAAATAGAAAAAATACTATCCATCCTGAATTTAGAATTCATTTTTAAAAATTTAATGCCCCCTCACTTTCAAGTTTATCATGTATTTCAAAAATTATATTTTTAATAATTTTGTGAATAGTACACCTGAGATATAAACTTGGGGATATCAAAAACTAAAACATCAGCAAATTGAAATGTTTTTTATTGTTATGAATGGAAATAATGATTGAAAAACACCATTAGAGCAAGTTTGATTTTGAATAATAGGCATACTTTCTCATGTAAATTTCAATAAAAATAATTTTTATTCTTACATAAGTTGCGGTGGATACATTTGAGCTCAAAAAGAATTAAAATTGACAAAATAAGACTTCTATAATTCATATTCAAAAATGAAATCACCCTTCATTATCTACCTGTAAACTATTTTAAATTGAATAATTTCAAAGTCAGTATATACTGATGTTATTTTTTCTTCTAAAAAATTTATTATATAGATTAATAGTCATAAACAGTTGACATAGATGTTAAATTTATATAAGCAATCTTTAATTCATAAAATGACAAAACTATCTGTTATGTAAAAAGTGATGAAGGAAAAAAATATTATTAAATTTTTGATGCACTATCAATAAAATTGAAGATAGAGCATATCAAAAGTTTAAACTTAATTTCAATTTTGATATCATCATTTTATTTTATTTTACTTGAGTAGAAAACAGATTTTAAATCTCAATATAATTTTAAATCCCATTAGTTTGTAGATTTCAACATTTGAAACTATGAAATAAATATTTATGAAAGAATTTTACAATATTTGCCCTTCTAAAAACTCATAAATCCAACTTCAAATCTTCTAACCTTCACAAGTAACCACAATGCATTCTGAAAATACTCTATATTGAAATAATTAAAGGTAAATAAAATTATGTTTTTATTCTTTATTTCAATTTTTGATAAATAATATATATATATACATATATATATATATATAATTTCTTAAAAAGTCTAAGAGGGAACTTAATAGTGGTTTTGGCATTAGATATATAGATTCAACTTTCAAAAAATTTGTTTGGAATAAATTACAAAGACAAAAAGGATATATTTTGATGAAAGAATACTGATTTAGGTTCTATTAAAATTTTATTAACCATTTTTATGGAATATTAATCCATGGTTATCATTCTTTATGATATTATCATAGAATTTTTTCCTTTTTTAATATAATGATTTTCTATTGTGTGGTATGTAGGCTAAGATAAGTTTAAAAGATTTATTGAAGATATATATACCAGAAACAGTATAATCTGTAGATTTATAACTATAACTTACTTTTCTGATGTTTTACATCATTGATAAGTAGCTCATGCATTACACAAGTAAATAATTATAGTCTCTGGAAATAATTCCTTGTGAATTTCAAATTTTTTGTTATTCTTAAAATCATTACTCAAATAAACTAAAAATTTCTTCAAATATTGATTGAAAGAAGGAGTTACAAAATCTTATTTTGTAGTTATAAAAGTTTGAGTTATTTTTCATATTATCAAGTATAATGAACATTTGTAAATTTTAACTTGAAAACTAGTTATCATAGCAAAGTAATACTGGAAGAATCAGATAAAAAGGGTGGAATAAAGTCATAGCACAACAGGAAATGATACAAAATTGTTGATTTTTATCTCACAAAATTCAACATATTTTTAACATATTTTACCACCTTTAGATAATGTTTAGTGGATTTTAACATTATTATAACAAGCAAACTTAACAATGTTTTGATTTTTTAACAAAAATAAATATTGTTAGATCATTTTTTTAAAAAATATGACTTATTTTTATGCTTTATCTACAATAGTTAGTAGTTTTTTAGCAGAAATTACTTGTTTTGATATTCTATTTTTGAATTTTTTAAGAGACTTCATTGCATTAAAGTTTTGTAATAATTTTTCATTAAAGCATCATATTTTAAATCTAGAGAATTGGTTTTGAAATAATATATATTTTCATGTTAATTGACTCATTATTTTTGGATTGATAAATTATGTTAAAATTGGGATTGCTTATTTCTAGTGAGTGTACATCATAGTTTGTTTTCAAATCAAAGATTAATAAATGGTGAAATTTGGTAAAATTCTAAATATCTTTTAAACCTTTTTGATTTAAATAATGTTTAATGTTATGTAATCATTCTATAAGTAGAACACAGTTAAAATCTGATAATGGTACATTGCTTTCAATTTCTAATACTAAAATTCTATTCTACTTGAAACAATGTAAACTAAAGCTTGGTATCTCATAAGAAACTCACAATTTTCAAAAATCATATTTCCAACTTTTTAAACATGATACACATTAAAATATATTTTTAGAATAATTTACTAATTAGTTTCAAATACTAGAAAATAATGAACTCAATTTATTTTAATACTTAAACCATTCTGATGAGTGAATTTCACAATCCTCTAAGTAACATATGGTTACCATTTATACACATATGCATGAATTCTCCTTTTGTTTAATTTTAGCTGAATCTAAAAAGTAAAATCACATGTTGAATATCATCTATAGATAAACTTCTTATATTAGAAGCTAATATTTCATATGAGAAATTTGTTATTGAGTTTGGGAAACATTAATAAGTGTTGGGTATTATAATTGAGCCATTTATTCAAGTAAATAAAAAAGGATGACCTTCTTAATATTTCATATATATATATATATATATATATATATATATATATATATATATATATATAATAAAAATTAATTATATAGTATCATTTAACCATGTTTTTATACTAATGTCATATAAAAAAAGGGATTGAACTAAAACTTTCAGTAAAGAAAATAAAAATAAGATAAGTTAATATTCTTGTTTATATTCTCATATTTTTGAAATGGATTACTTAAGGGAGAAAATTATTTGGTTTTAGAGTAAAAGAATTTCTAGATAAAAATCTTCACAATATAGTTTGACCCTCTCAAAAAGAAAATTCCTCAAATTTTACTATCACATTTTATATATTTGTTAAGTAATAGAAAATGGAGTTGTGTCTTTGACAATGAAGCTTTAGAAAATGAAATAAATGATTTAAATTTATAATATAATTTTTGAAACAATAAATCATGTATTCAAAAAAAATTATATATCTTACAATCAAGATAACAGTATTAATTAAGCAACTCTAACAACTTTGGAAGGAAAACAAGAAAAAAATAATTAGTAAAATGCATAACTTATTTTTAGAATTTAAGGAAACTTAATAGCTCTACCTGTAAACTAGCCTTAAAGCAGGTTTGGATTTAACATGTGGAAATTCATACATAGTACCCTTCCATCATTAGAGCAGAATAAAATTTATGTTGTTTTATTTTTTTAATTTATAATAGTATTTTTATTTTTGACTTTTTCATTAGTATAACTATATATTTTTTAACTTTTTTGTTTTTCATAACATAAGTTCAAAGCTGCACATCACTACTTCAAGATGAAACTCCATATAATGTAATAAATGAATGATATATTATAATGAATTTTACTAGAGAATTTTCAAAAATGGTGATTAAGAATACTTATTATAATTTTTTAAATTTTTATTATTATTCTATCTCTTGAAAGGTGATGGCCATATCTCAATTTAATTAGTTTTTCCTCAGAAAAATTTATTCTTGATCTAAATAAAATTGCATCACTATTAACTAGATGTTATTATACAATTTTAACAATTTTTTTATCTGAACATAGTTGAAAGTATGTATAAATTAAAGTGTTTCCACATAGTCTTACTATTATCCCACCATTATTTTCACATTTAGATTTCATTATAACTGTAAAATAAGCTTTTCAATAATTTTAATAATACCTTAATATTTAATAATTTAGTTACATAGTAGATTTTTTATCCTTTTTTTATATGAGGCTTATTATATAAACACCACTTTTAGATTTTATCCATTTTGATGTCTGATAATTTAAATTTTCATTTAACTACCCAAATTATATCAAAAAAAATTCAAAAGTATATTTTTTTAATGTACTCTTTTTGATAAACTTATCATTTCTTATAGGTTATTCTTCAACTATTTATTGTAATTAATTACCCACTCATTTATGGTCTGTTATTGTTGTTCATTACATACAGACAAAATAAGGATACTCTCATATTATATTGGAGTTTTAAATTAAAAAGTAAATACTAGTGGCTGGTATTAAATATGAAGTTGTTATAACTAAGTTGAACATTAATTAATTATTAAATGGTATTTTATATTACAAATTTTATTGAATGTATATAAAAATAACACTCAAGAAATATATATAAGATATATATATAACCATTGTATATCAAAAATGAAGTACTTATCAACAAGGTCTTTTTAAATGATTTTCAAATTTACTTAAAGAGACATTAATATTACCAATTCAAATTTTATATCAAATATAACAATATTATTACTTCATTTTTAATTATTTTACAAAAAATTTGAGTTTCAAAGTAATTTAATTCAGTATTTAATGAATGTTTTTGAAAAATATTTTTAAAAATAGAAATAACCCCTCACAAAAAAAAATATAATTTTTTTTACTTACAATTTGCACCATATTTCTACCCTTAAAATATTTTTATTCTTCTAACAAAAATATTTTTTAAATAAATTTAAATTTTTTTTCATTATTCAATTACAAAATGTCAAATTTATAATTTATTTTACCTTACTAAAAAATTTAGTTGAAAATTCAATTTTGTATTTCCAAAAAATAAACTTAAATGTCAAAAATTAAAAAAACAAAATTATAAATATAATTATGAGAAAGAGGTAGATTAAATTTATAATATTCATATAAAAAAAATTCATATATTTTATGGTGTTTGAATTTTAAATTTAATGTATTAAAAAATAATTATTAAATAACCAAGCCAAATGAAATTGGCTTGCATTTTTGGTATCACTAGCACTTATTTTTTTTCTTATACTCACATTTTAATTTTTAATTTTTTTTTTTCTACATTTCTCATTTTTTTTTATAATTTTTAATGTTTTTAAGACCGAAGTTTCTTTCAAACAACTTTGGTCTAACGTTTCTCTCACTTTCCCACCAGATTGCACCTGGTAGGGAAAGTCGCTTCCATTTTAGAGACCAAAGTCCCTTGCAGGGACTTTGGTTTCTCTGTGTGCATTGCACAGCCAGAAAAAAAACTGGCTGTGCAATGCACTGCATGCAGCACATGCAACACGCATTGCTGCTGCAAGTAATGCGCATTGCATGCAGCAGAAATGCGCGTTGCATGCAGCCTGCATTGCTGCTGCATGAAACGCGCGTTTATGCTGCATGCAGCGCGCATTGCATGTGCTGCGCATATCTCATGCAGCTGACTTGATATCAGCTGCATGAGATATGGTAGCGATTGTGCAAGGCGCGTTGCACACTGCTTTGGCCACCTCCCAGCCTAGTAAATTAGCTGGGAGGGTGGCAAACATTACAGCAAGCAATTGAAGTCGCTTTTAGCGACTTCAATTGCTTGAAAGAGACACTTCCAGCCAGGTTTCCCCTGGCTGGAAGTACTAAATTGCAATGTAAGGGACCCAAGCCAATTTCAAAGGCTTGGGTCATAAATTAAGGTTTCTAAAAAGCAGCCAGTATAAATCTGGCTGCAATAAAAAGTAAATTTTTTAAATAAAATACATAAAAAAATAAAAATGTGTTCAAATAAAATATACAACACTCTTCAGCCAGTAAGAAACAGCCTTCCATTGTTACACATAGAAACAAAATCAAATGTTTCTTTCATCAACATTGGCCATGTTTCAATATTTTGAACCAAGTAAGATCAGGAAAAAAGTCACGGCAAAAAAATTGCATAATTAAAAGTCTCCTAATTTAATATGGTGCGGAGGTTCATATTTTAGAAATAGGTGGTGCAAATTATAGTTCCCTTTAAAAAAATTCAAAAATGAATTAATTTTGGCGCAATGTAAATTTAAATGTGATGAGTGTATGTTTTTTAGCTACATGAAACATGGTAGCTAGAATTATGTGGCGTCAATTTTTTTTAGATGTGAAATTCAGTGTTCCACAAATGTGCATCTGTACAACATGCAGCCAAGTAAATTCTAGCTGGAATTAGTATATGCATAGGAAAAATTGATCATGCTGTGTACAGTGCCTTGGCAACATCATTCATGGAATTTAGATGAAGTTTATCATATGACTTGGAGAGCTGCATTTTTTTGAAAATGTGATCAGTAAAAATTCATGATATATACATCTGTTTGCCACCCAATTTATTTTTCCTTTCTCTTTCTCACTTACCTTTTTCAAAAATTATCAATCATATTTTTGCTTTATCATTTTGAATTATTGGTACTATTTTCTTGACCTTATCTGATTAACGGTAAGCAAATTTTTCTTGCTATTGCATTTCATATCATTTTGGTTTGTTACACTTTTTTACACTTTTGACAAGTTAATCTAATGATTCTAATTCTGAATTTATTTTTATGGTATCTTTTACTGTACCCTTTTGATTCATTATAAAATAATTCTTTTTCAGTTAACTTAAAGTTTTTTTATTTGTTTGTCAATTTACTTTTCTTTATTCCTTATCAAAAATGTTCAATTTATTTATCTAACCATTTATTTTTCAAAACAGTGATTATAAAATAAACTTTATAATTAATTTTGATCAATCAGCTACAAATGGAAGAAGATTTAATAGACATGTAAGTTCATGTTTTGCTTATCATTTTTCTATATTTCTTTAATACTTTCTCAACCATTATATTATTAATATGAAAAGTAAAACATCATCTTGTACTTGCTGAAAGCATACAGGATAATGTTTTGCTTTTCATAATAATAATTAGATTGTTTGTAATTTACCTTTAATTTATTGATTTTTAAGTTGTTTCAAAGTCTCGTACTTGCTGAAAGCATACAGGACAATGCTACAATTTAAAAATTAATAATTTATTGAAGTATAACTTTCTAAGTCAATATATTGATCAGAGCAAGATTTTTCATTTTATATATGTGGATATCATAATTCCGTAAATTTTTTAATATTACTAGTGTATTGGAGTTATACTTTCATTATATTATTAATATTAAGTGTAGAGCCGAATCTCGTACTTGCTGAATGCATACAGGATAAAGCTATACTCTTTATATGTATAATTTAATAAAGTATACCTTTGAAACGCTTTCTTAATATTTGAAATAAAGAAAAAGTATATAAATTTACTAATATGTAGATATGCTAACTTTTGTATTTCTAATATTGAAGATATGATAAAGTTAAAGGTATCATTGACTGATAATTGAAATTATGTTACTATTTTCTAATTTTTGATTTTTTTTCTATTTTAAATCAAAATTGAATTCTCTTAGGATTGAACCATCAATGAGTAACAATTTGAAAAAAAAAACGTCCAGGGAAGAACTCTAACAATAGGTGGGCGAAAGACATTGCTACTGGAATGAAACTTGTAAACACTCTTGGAATGGATACAAACGGGAAGAAGCCACATTTCTATGTACGATCTTATGCAAATAATATGACAGATTGCAATAATTATTACAATTTTTTCCCTGGATGTAGTATTTATAAACCAAAAGGTGTCTTAATACCTAATGTTCTTGTGCAGACTTTTGAAATTCATGAGCTCAAAGAACTAGATATGTTAGAAGCTACGGTGCAATGCATTAAAGATCTTTCTTACTGCAAACATGAAATTAAAAATAATGGTTATCATCAAAGAGCTGGTGGTTTTGGAAAAATGTTTGGTGGTGGCTTTATTTTAGATAGAAAGAAATCTTTACATATTCGTAAGTATCACTTTTTTTAATTTAAATACTGAATTTTTGAATGCTTTTCCTTGCAGATGAATACACTGATGATATTGTAAAAAGGGATGAATATAAAAAACAAATGAAGAGGATTGCAATGTACTTTGAATATTTTTTTAAAAAAATATCATATGTAAAGTACAATGAGGCAACTAATCTTTGCGCAAAACTTGGTATTCCTGGATTTTCAAAAGTTTCTAGTGAAGAAGAGGGTGTACCGTTTGCTAGTAATTTAACTTGGACATCTGGAGGGAATGGTAATGGGTTCTCTAATGAGGTTCATCTCGATAAGGATGCAAGTGAGTATACTTTAGGAATATTTTTTCCTAAAGATACAGAAAAAAACACCATTCATATGAAGTATGATAAGACCCAACCACGACAAATAGGTGGAGAACTTATGTTTCCCGAAATTCGAAGTAAAATCAACTTTGAAGAAACAAATGGAATAACAGTGACATTATTGCCTGCCAATCAACTAAGGCATTTTACCTCAAGATGTCATGAAATTCCTGGCTTCACTAGGATAGGTTCTTCTATTCAAATCAGCACTAGACTTTTTCATGCTATAGAAAAGCTTAATGTTTTTGATATTGATATTTCAGAATACTTAGAAATTAAAAAAGAAAAATTTAGGTTAGAATATTTGATTAGTGCTTTGAGAGTTTTTTTGAAAAGAGATGACTTAATAGAGGAAGAAATAGAATCAGCAAAGTATTATTTATCTAATGTTAAGACAAATCTAAAAAATCTAGATATATAAATATTAAAAATTTATATTATATATACACAACTTAATGCAAATTTAAACATGATAAATACTGGGAGTATCTGTAACATTTTCAGTTTTGATAATTATAGTATTATCTATTTTTTTTATTTGTGAAATAAAATAATTTTTTTTCATAATATTATAAGAAAATTTGATTTACTTTTGAGGAAATATATAAGTTGTGAAATCTTTAAATGTCATTTTTATTAAATTGGTAGCAAAGGTTCTAAAATACAAAAACTCTAATTAAGAATTTGAAATATATTAGCCATAAAAATGTGCTTTAAATGCTACCAAATTAACTGTATAGTATTTTAGGTCAAACAAGCTTATTAATAAAAAAGTTAATAATAAAGAGTTGATGAAAGAATTTTGAATCAAAAATAGATTAAATTGTATTTTTTTAAGAATACACACATTGAATTATTTAAGTTTTTCTACTTCTGATTAAAAATGTTACAATCAATGAAAAAATTTGTAATAATTAATAGATTATTTAATATTAAAGGTAAAGTAACAAAACTAGAGCAGTTATCATATTTTTATATAAACAATAAAATATTTAAGAATTTAATAATCATATAAGTAGATTTTAAAATCTATGTTATTGCTGGACTTACAATAATTTTATTTAATAATTAATTTAGAAAATCATGTCAAAGGTTACTTAATAAATTTCAAAGATGGTCACATTTTTGACGTATTTTAAGGAAGATAACTTGAATTATACAAGATATATCATATAGACAGAACTTTATCTATTTACATTTTGGAATATTAATTTATTGAAAGGCTATGTTTAGCAAAAAAAGGTGATACTGGCTGAATGGAGCTCCAGTGATTAAGAAAATCTGCAGAAATAGCCCTAGCAATTCCTGGAGGACTAGGGGTATCAAATTTTAAAGGAAATGGATCACACTTGCCTATAAAAGGTTTTATTAATGTTAAAATATAGTTATTTAAATTTTTCCAAATTATTTCTTCCATCAAATGATTTTTTTTTCATGTAAATTAAGAAACTTAACTTCTGATATTACCTCCAAGCAATCAGCTGCTGAAGCCAATCTATGATCTTGAGAGCTCAGAAATAAACCACGGACACCATCGATTATATAGAATGTGAAAGATTGATATCGGTGGTGGGAGTATTCAGAATTTATTTTGTTTAGTGCAGCCTTTTGTTTCTCTCTCATTATAGTCAGTTCAGTATTTTCGTTTTTCTCACTTGATTGTTGAGCTTCACTAGTCTTGCCACTTGATATTGTTGCAGCACAATATTTTGATTTAAGAATGATAATTGACATAACTATATCAATGATAATATTGCTGATTTGAAGAAGAGTTGACATTGATATATCACGGGTTTGAAGTGCAGTGGGACCAACTTCTAAGCCATCAGAAATCGGACTCTTCAGATTTGAAAGGTGAGCTAGAAGCTGAAGACCACGTTCAATTGGAAAATCTGAGTTAATGTTTTGATGTGATGGAAGCTGGCTGAATTCATGTGCGGTCAGATAAAGTGAAGATGATATAAGAGATACCCATGAAGAACGGCAGTGGTCACTTGGGATCATTAATCTCATGAGCATTCGGATAAGATTGGATTCAGGGTTATCCGTTTTCTTTGTTGAGGAAAGAATTTCAGTATTTAAACCATCAGGATCACATAAATCTTCCATTTTTTTGAAATCAATATTGTCGGTCAGTCGTCTAGAAGAAGGTAAGAAAAATAGGAGAAAAGGAGGAGAGAAGGAGGAGGACAAGGGAAAATAAAAGAAATAAATTACTATAATATATTTAATTTATTTAATAGGGAAACAACGGCGAGCAACTTTGAGAGATGACAAAAACTTAGAATTTATTAATAATAATACTATTTAATTTAAGGGTTCTGCGCGGCAAACACTTTAATTACTATCAGAATTAAAGCAACCTTTAATTTGTTATATAGACTTTTAATTAGAATTGTATTACTAATAAAAAATATAAACGTAGTAAAATAGTATTTAATTTGTTGAGTGTATAATAAGTGATGAGGCTACAGGGGATTATCCAAGGCCCTTTTATAGGCAATGGGTCCTCTGAAGCGCTACTATCTTTGTAAATACAATGATTAGAATGGAATAAAACAAATATATCAAAAGAGTAAATGAAACATAACAATATAGAAAAAAACATGAAACAAATAATTAAAACCCCAATTAAGAATCCAATTTCCCCGCCATTAATTCCCAAATCAGTAAGTGACAATAGTGAATAACTAAACAAGATTGGAAACATAGGAACTATGAGAAATATAATTCCAAACAGATGGTACATTCTGATTAAAGGACATTTTAAGTGAAACAAAAAATAATTTGACGCAACAAAACAAGCAATTAATCTCAATTTAGTCCAAATTAATTTATTTGTTTTTTCTAACACAATTAAGGGCCAAAAGAAGCGTCATTAATTATTGTTTAGTATCATATGAAAGGTATTATTTAATATATAAATTTAAGTAATTAATTTAAATATATTATAAATCAATTTTTAACTTGTAATTATAATATATGTTTTTCAATTAATTAAATATAAATTTATAATTATTAAATACATAAAAATGTGCCATTATTTGTAGAATATATTATATTATGCTCAATTTAATTGTATATAAAAATATATATAACCAATAAATTTAATGTAACATTTATATATAATAAAATTCTTATATAATTTCATTATGCAATAAAATATTAAGTTATATTCATTAAATACAAGTCTTACCCACTCTTTAAGGTTTTATAATTTATATATCATTTACTGGAATCCTGGAATAGCCTGGCTGACACTCCCTCACTCTAAAAAAAACAATAAAAAAAATGCTAAGATTTTTTCTTTTTGTATTTTTTCAACAGAGCAGGCAGATTTGAAATTTCCTTGCCAGGTATCCATGCATCATGTTCAGATGATTTGTTCTTATATCTCAATAAATATTCAGTACCTCTTTCAGAAGTGATAATTCTATCATTGAGAATTTTATCAATTTCTGCTGTTTCTGTGACTTCCTGAGGGTTCTTCTTAGGTCTTCCTCTTCTTTTTGGAAAAGAGTCACTGTTTGAAGTATAAGGTTTAAGCAAAGAAATGGGAAAGACAGGATGTTTCCTATCATATGGAGAATACAATACAACTTCTACTGCATTATCACCAACCATTCTTTTAACAACAAATGGTTCTACAAAAGGATCTTTTAATTTGTGGTTACCTTGTAAATTGAAATGGACAGTAGAGATCAACACTTCATCACCCTCGTTAAATGTGTATTCTTTATGGGACTTATCCCATCTTTTCTTTTCATATTCAAATGCTTTATCAATACAACTCTGAGCATGTTTTCTGCATAGCTGTTGCATTTGCATAAAAGATTTTACACCAGGGTGTAGTTCCAACTTAGGTAATTTATTATTGAGAATCTGAGCAGGAGTGTTTGGGACATAACCTAACCAAAGCTCAAAAGGCTTTTTCTCAGTTACAGAATGAACAGTGCTATTATATGCAAATTCAAGACCAGGCAAAAGAGTGACCCAATCATGAGTAAATCTGTCATTATCTTTATATTCTAAACCAAAGGCACAATACCTTCTAATCATATCTTCCAGAGTTTGAATCATTCTTTCAGCTAGACCATCAGTCTGAGGATGGTGAGCTGTAGACAATTTTAACTCACAGCCACAAATATCCATCAAAGAGGTCCAAAACTCAGAAGTGAATTTTGGATCCCTATCAGAGATAATGGCTTTTGGAAAACCAATAATATTAAACATGTAAGACCACCATAAGAAAGCTAATTCTTTGGTGGATACATCTTTGTGGGTTGGAATAAATTTGCACATTTTTGTGAATCTATCAACTATTACCCAACAAGAGTTAAAGCTGTCTTTACCTGCAACAGGAAGACCAGTGACAAAATCCATATTAATGATTTTCCAGGGAGCACTAGGTGCTTCAATATGTTGTAATAACCCTGCCCTCTTACCTGTTAACTTTTTAGATTTTTGGCAGGAATCACAAGATTCAACATATAATTTTGTGTCTTCAGACATATTAGCCCACCATGCAGTGTTTTTGATTCTAATCAATGTTTTTTCAAGATCAAAATGACCAGCTAATATGTCATCATGACAAAGTTTGAGGATAGTTTCTTTCATTGAAGGAGGAATTACAATTACATTGGTAAGCTTCCTTCTATAATATATATAACCATCTTCAATAGAGAACTTTCCTTTATTTAAAGCATTTTGGTACTTTGAAGGAAGAGTTTTTATTAATGCTTGAATTGAAGCATTCTTAGGATCATTTAAGATAGTAACCAATTTATTTAAATTAGAATCCTTATCATATGAATCCAGTATTAATTGTAATAACTCCTCTTCCATATCAACTATAAATATACCATGGATATGAACAGTATCATCCTCAGGTACATAAGCAGGATTTGAGTCATTATTTGGCAGAGGCAATCTGGAGAGCATATCAACATTAGAGTGAACATTTCCAGCTCTATGGATAATTGTCATCCTTCCTCTGTATTCTTGAACAGCAAGTTGCCACCTGAACATATGTCTGTTAGGTGTCTTGAGGTTTAAGAGAGACTTCACAGCACTACAGTCAGTTACCAACTCAAATTTTTGGTCATCCAAATAGTAATGAAGTTTCTCAAGAGCCTAAACAACTGCTAAGCACTCCAATTGAGTGGCACCATATTTCAATTCACTAATTCTTAAGGTTCTTGAAATATAACAAATTACAACCTCTGAGGATTTATCATTAATAATTTGCTTTTGGTGAAGGGCAGCACCCAGACCAATAAAGCTAGCATCTGTATAAAGGACAAATGGCTTGTTAAAATCTGGAAGAGCTAATATAGGGGCTGTCATTAAGCAACTTTTTAATGTATCAAAAGCTTTTTGACAGTCATTATTCCAGAGAAAAGCAACATCTTTTCTGGTCAGTTTTGTAAGAGGCAAGGCTATGACCTGATAATTTTTAATATATTGTCTATAATACCCACACATACCCAAAAAACTTTGGATTTCTCTTACAGAAGTTGGTGCTTTTACATTTTGAATGGCAGCAACTTTATTATGGTCTACACAAATTTGTAAGCCTGACACAACATGGCCAAGGACTTTCAAAGATTGAAAACCAAATTTACACTTTTTCAAAGATAAGGTCATATTGATTTCATCCATTTTTTGGAAAACTCTATTCAAGTGAATCATATGTTCATCAAAAGTTTTAGAAAAAACAATAATATCATCAATATAAACCATGAGCCAACCTTCAATAATTTCTTGATGGAAAGTGTTATCCATGACTTTCTGGAAAACTGAAGGAGCATTTTTAGGGCCAAATGGCATCCTAACATACTTATATATTCCCATATGAGTAGCAATAAGCAAAAAATTTTGAGAATTTTTCTCAACTCGAACTTGATGATAACCTTTATTACCATCCAGACAACTAATAAATTTTGCACCTTGCAAGGTAGCATGTATTGAATTAATTCTGGGTAAAGGATAGATATCATCAACAGTATAAGTATTTAAAGCTCTGTAATCTCCACATAATCTAGCTTTATCTTTTTCATAAGAAATCAAGACTGGGGAGATGACACAATATTTGGGGGTGACATCCACTTTCTCAATGATATTCATTTTTAATAATGTTTCAATATTATCTTCAATATCTTTTCTTTTTGATGGAGAAGCAGGATATGGTTTTTTCTTAAGGGTAGGAGGAATATCACTCAAATTACAGGATAAGGTAATTTTCATTTCTTCCTGAACAATTCCCAAGACATGAGAACCATGAGCAAAAGCCATAGGGAAAGAGGTAATAGAGGCAACAATAGAATCCTTTTGTTCACTAGTCAACTGATCACCAAAAGAAGCGGTATTTATTTCATGTAATAAATCATCCATTTCAGTTGTTGTTCTACCTTTACACTGGATCAGTTAGTTACAAGATTTCAACAAATGCCCAGAAGTTCTAGGAGAAGAAATTTTGAATTTTCTTTTCCCATTCATTCCTAAAGTAAAGCAATTATTTGCTGGATCCAGTTTCACACCAAACATGGTTAAAATATCATTTCCCATAATAAACCAATTGCTCAAATTATCATTTTTCATGACAACAAACTCACAAATAGCTCTGAAAAACCCACCATTATATTTGAAGAATACAGAGGTTTTGTATTTGCCAATAGGAAATAAGGTAGAACCATACCCTCTCCATTTTTCAGAAGTTATAGGCAATAATTTACTCAAATATTCCTTATCCACTGAAGCCAAAACTTTTTCAGATACTACACTTCCTCCAGCACCAGAATCAAGAGCTACATCAACAGTTTTACCATTAATGATAACAGGTGCCTTTAAAGGGGATATAGGAATAGAATTGTTAGTAATATCTTTAATTATTTCAGAATTTTCTACTGAAGATAAATTCAATACACAATCTTCAGATATATTATTTAAATAATGGACATCATGTTCCAACATTAAAACATCTTTAACAGATTCATTGTCATAGGAGATATTACTTTCACAGTCACTGGAAGAATTATTGACATCAAGTTCAACTTCATCAGTGTCTTCATTTTGTTCAACAAGATGAATTTTCTTGTCACAAACATGACCCTTCTGCAACGGTTTGTTACATTTATAACAAGTATTTGTTGCATATTTTTAAGGTGCAACTGGGGCATAGGGTTTACCAGATTTTTCTGGGAGCTTTATAGAAGGTTTATTCTGATCATTATAAGATTTACTAAGGTAATTCTTTGGTTCATATCTATGGTTGAGTAGTACTTCATTACAGATATTAATGAAAGAAGAATTTTCCCTTACATGCTCAGTTCTAGCAACAATCAAATCCCTAAGAGAATTTGGTAATTTATACAAGATTTTATCTCTCCAAATATCATAATCCATCTTTGGATCAATTGCTCTAAGGATTTTAGTTATTTTCATCAGAAAAACAATGGGCTTTTCAACAGAGGAGGATACATATCTAGTATTCTCATACAGTCTCTGCTGAGCTAACCTGAATTTTGAACCACCAAACTGATTCTCAATCAAGGATTTCCAATCATTCCATGTATAATGATTGTTATCTAAGAGGACAGATTCATACCACATCAAGGCTACATTGGAAAATAAAGAAATTAGCTTAGAAACAATTTCCTCATCAGGTAGTTTATAAGATCTCTTTAAATTATCAATTCTCTGGATAAAGTGTTGCCAATCAGAGGAAGAATCACCATCAAAGATAGGATATTGGTCTAACTTAGGCCAATTTTTCTGACTACTGGGATGGTCCACTTTTTGGTTTGAATTATTCATTAGTAATAATTCCTGAAGTTTAGCCAGGTGTTCAGAAATTTCATTATTTACAGAAACAGCTGGTGCATGACCATCACAAGATTTTTTGCTAGTAGCAAAAGATTTTACAGACTCATTGTCAGTTTGTTTAATGGTTGAAATATGAGGAAGAAAGGGTGAACTTTGTTCAGGTTTTTTCCCTTTATTTTTATGCAGCTTATTTGCAGAAATCTCATTTAATTCATTATTGATGGTTAAGGTTGAGAACTTTTCCTGTAGGTCAGACACATAGTTTCTTATTCTTGGAATTTCAGACATCTGGTCATTTAATTTTGCAAGAGATAGAACATTTCTGTCCTCAGAAACTGAGTGTTTGGTACTTAGTGCATGGAAATCATTTTTTAGCTTCTTAAACTCATTTTGCAGAGATTTTGTTTCATTCTTGAATGAATAATTTTCCTCAATAAGGGGTTTCAATTCACTCAAGGTCTTATGTAGACTGATATTTCTATCTGAGATAGCTCTATGGTCACTTCTTATTTGTTTTTGTTGACTAAGAACAATATTCAAGGTTTCTTTGATTTTTAAATAAGCTGTATCTTGTACAGAAGAACTCACTTTAAATTGCAAGTGTAAATTATTTAATCTATCATTTTCATGGATTAACACATCTCTCACATGTTTGTCTTTCACAATATTAAAATCAAGGGTATCTTTCAATATTTCCTCAGAAGTTTTTTCAATTAAGGTATAGATTTCAGGGGGAACAGAATCATTTTTAATTGCAAGAGAAGGATTAATTAAAGATGTAGAAGTTAAATGTAAAGGTTCATCAAATGAAAATTTGCTAATTACATCAATAGGGCTACTAGTTACAGGAAGCTGTCTTTTAACAGGTTTAACTGTTCTTTCACCATATTCAATAATATTACCTGCAGAAGAAGATTTATTAGAAAACATACCCAAGTAACTATCAACCAAATTACTTACCATGGCAGAGGAGGAAACTTCCCCTGGGACTGGGTTTGGGATTGTGCTTGGGCCTTCTTTCTCCTTCCTTGTTGGTAGGGATGAGGAGGTGGATGGAAATTGGGTGTTCTGGATGGGCCAGGCTGATGAGGAGGAGGGTGTTGCACATTCTGTTGGTAGTGACTCATTAGATAATCCCATTTCCATTGCTCTACTTCCATAGTATTTGGATTTTGGATGGTTGAGCTGGGTGGCTGTGAAGGCTGAGCCTGAAACTGAGGCTGATTGGGAGGCAACTGAGGAGGGGCCTGGGCCTGAATCTGGTTCCTGAGTTCTTGGACCTGATCCCACAATGTGTCTACCTTTGCTTTGTACGTCATATTTTCTGTCTTCAACTCTTTTATATGACTGGATAGGTTGCTGATTTGTTGTGGCAGAGGAAGCTTTTTTATTTTGAAGCCTTTTGGAAGACCTTCTTGAGGCACTAGAGGCTTTACTTCCTTCTGTGGTACTGGGGGAAGGGGGTTTTGTTTGTTTGCATTTCCTGTCATTTCCACATCCTGAAGTATGTGAATTCTTTGTGTTAGCATAAGATTTTTTATGACCAACTTTAGAAGAACTTACAGTGTCAGCATCATAGTCAATTTCTATCTCATCCACTTGCATGTTATCCATTTTTTCTGCCAAATTGTTGGACATACTAGTGGGAAGATTTATAATTTACTTTTTACTTTATAAAATAAATAATAAAAGTTAGTCAATAATTGCTCCAAATAATAAAAAAAAAATATTTAATTAATTAAATTATAGAAAAAATAATTTTCAATATAAAGTAATAATTAAAAAATTAATTTTTTTAAAAAAAATGGATTGCAAGGTTAAATTGGGAATAACAAGTAAGTTAATTCAACCAATTAATTACCAATATTAAATATGGCAATATATTGGGACTAAGCACAATGTACTTTTAAGTCAACCAAAATTAACAATAATTAATAATAAAAAAATTAAATTAATAATTCAATTTGTATTAATAATAATGTCAATTCTTCTAGGACTAAGAGGATTTAACACTCTATAATGGTCAACTAGGAAAAAAAAAATTTTTAAAAATTGAACACTTACACTCAGTGAATCAGCAATTAAGCCACAATCACTGTTATTGCAATAAAAATATAGTAATATGAGTGAGAGGCGCAAAGGTGAACTTACTATAGTGATCGAAAAATCACTTCAAAATAATATAAAAATTAATATTATATAAACCTAAGATGTCAAACCCAAGTTCGAAACACAGTCGCGGCAAAAGTTTCGTTTTGCTAGGTGGTCCGTGCGTTTTGTCGTTCATCGCCAGGCTCGATCGTCGTCGTCGTTTTGGAAAGGTCCCCAGTTGTTGGTCAGTCGTCTAGAAGAAGGTAAGAAAAATAGGAGAAAAGGAGGAGAGAAGGAGGAGGACAAGGGAAAATAAAAGAAATAAATTACTATAATATATTTAATTTATTTAATAGGGAAACAACGGCGAGCAACTTTGAGAGATGACAAAAACTTAGAATTTATTAATAATAATACTATTTAATGTAAGGGTTCTGCGCGGCAAACACTTTAATTACTATCAGACTTAAAGCAACCTTTAATTTGTTATATAGACTTTTAATTAGAATTGTATTACTAATAAAAATATAAACGTAGTAAAATAGTATTTAATTTGTTGAGTGTATAATTAGTGATGAGGCTACAGGGGATTATCCAAGGCCCTTTTATAGGCAATGGGTCCTCTGAAGCGCTACTATCTTTGTAAATACAATGATTAGAATGGAATAAAACAAATATATCAAAAGAGTAAATGAAACATAACAATATAGAAAAAAACATGAAACAAATAATTAAAACCCCAATTAAGAATCCAATTTCCCCGCCATTAATTCCCAAATCAGTAAGTGACAATAGTGAATAACTAAACAATATTGGAAACATAGGAACTATGAGAAATATAATTCCAAACAGATGGTACATTCTGATTAAAGGACATTTTAAGTGAAACAAAAAATAATTTGACGCAACAAAACAAGCAATTAATCTCAATTTAGTCCAAATTAATTTATTTGTTTTTTCTAACACAATTAAGGGCCAAAAGAAGCGTCATTAATTATTGTTTAGTATCATATGAGAGGTATTATTTAATATATAAATTTAAGTAATTAATTTAAATATATTATAAATCAATTTTTCACTTGTAATTATAATATATGTTTTTCAATTAATTAAATATAAATTTATAATTATTAAATACATAAAAATGTGCCATTATTTGTAGAATATATTATATTATGCTCAATTTAATTGTATATAAAAATATATATAACCAATAAATTTAATGTAACATTTGTATATAATAAAATTCTTATATAATTTCATTATGCAATAAAATATTAAGTTATATTCATTAAATACAAGTCTTGCCCACTCTTTAAGGTTTTATAATTTATATATCATTTACTGAACTCCTGGAATAGCCTGGCTGACAAATATTATCGAGTACGCATAGCTGTGAGCTATCAATCTCTAAAAAAATATTTGCTACAAAAGGAAAAAAAAAATAAGTAAAAGAACAAAAGTCAAGACTAAAAATTATGGTAACTTACATAACTCAGTAAGTTTTGAAAGCCAATCTTCTCCACAAAATTTTTCCCAATGAAAAGTAAACATTGGAATATTTGACATGGGTTCTTGGGAAGAAGTAGAAGAGCGTAATTCGAGGAGAGTAACAATTTCCAACCACGACCTGAGGACCTTTGCCATGCTTATTCTACCTTTATAAAAATTATGAATTTTACAGAATTCCTCCTGCAAGTCAGATTCTTTTAGAACTGAGGGTGAATAAGTTAGAGGTTTTTTCGATATCTTGATTGGAGTTGATTTCATTGGTAGAGAAGCTTTCAAAGTGGTCAAAGTAGGTAATTTAGGAGGTGATGGGTATTGCTTCTTAGAAATGAAGGAATTTGGTGATGAGCTGTTTGAATCATCATCTTTATCAAACATATCAACATGTCTTGAAGAAGATTTTAAACTTTGCTTTTTTTGATGAACAAGCATAGCTTCATATTCTGACAGTTGATCATCGCTATTTTCATCGCTCTTTTCATCATCTTCATCAGGGAGAGGGCGTTTATGGATGGAACAATCTACAGCAGGTGAGTTTCTGGTACAAAATATCAAAAGAAAGATAAAAAGTACAATATGTAAGAAATAAAAGAGATATATGATAGAATTTTAAAGATAAAAGAATAACAATAAAAAAAGGAAACAAGAATATACTCATTATCAAAACCTTTGCTTTTTTTTGAGATTTATTATTTGATACATCAGAAAATTCATTAGCAGAAGCCGGTTTAATACGTCAAACAAAAGAGGAGCCTTGGGATAATCTCTTTTCTTGGAGCGGATAACAGGTGTTTCAAGATTTTCCTTAGAAGTTGAAGCATGAGTTAAATCTGATGGTTCATCTGTCTCATCATCATCCCTAATGACAATGATTTCATCAGGAGGAATCATACCCTCCTCATAAGCTACAAATATATATGAAGAAAAAAAATATTAATAATCTTATCTACTAATTTAAAAGGAGACAAAAAAGGTGATGAACATACATTTTTCAAGGCTTTTCACATATTGGAGTAAGTCATTACAAGGGTTAGATAAATATGAAGGAGAAGGATTATTGTTAAGGATCTTGACAAGCTCTTCTGTTTTATCTCTAGCCAATTCAAGTAAGTTGTGATACTGAACTCTCGTTATTTTTTGCCTCTCATTTCTAAGTACAGGAGGGTTAGGTGCCATTCCATGTGGCAGACATGGTGCAAGCTCAAAAGCTTCAAAGCGAGTATCAATCAGAGAGTGGGATGAAACACATTTGGGTGCTGGAAAATCAAATTTTTGAAAAAAAAAGATATAGAACATAAGTGAAATATATAAATTAAGAGAAAGGAACATGATATACATACAAAGTGGAGGTGTAGGATTTTGTATACTAGACATATTGATTAATGAATATTAAAAAAAAGTATTCGATATCAAAAAATTATGATGTAATATGATGAATAATTATAAGAAACTCTATTCTAGAAAATTGAAGTTGATATTTTAATAGGATAAAAAATTGAATAAGATTAAAATTAAAGTGAGGATGAAAGAAACAGAAAACATAAAGAGGGGGATTTTATATTATTTGAGCTTTTTTTAACATGTATTATTCATAGTGGGGTAAACTGAGTAACATGCTAAATCACAATCTGTTTATATTGAAGCAAAATTTGATGTAGGTAACAGAAAATACTAGTAATTCTTTGGGGACTTTTAGTGTGAAAAACAAATAATAACAAATTTATATCCCATATTCAAATTGCCACGGGTAAATACAAAATTTTTTAAATTAGAATTTACTCCTAAACAATGGAGATACACTTAATTAGTATATTATATGAAAAAAAAGGATAATCCTTTATGAATATTTGTTAAATTTAATTTCAGATGACAATGCAAGATTCACATATATACTGATATGCCTCATCAAACAAGAAATAAATTATAAATATAAGATTGGTAACATTAGAATTTAAGATAAGAATTTGTTCTTTAAGTGACAGGAGGAGTGTCAGGCTAGGGTGTGGGCACCGTGACCAAACCTTTGATAAACTTGGATACAACTAAGGGAAAAAAAAAATTGAATAGTTTTATTTTGCAATATATCTTAGTCTGCACAAGATATTGCATTGTTGTCCCTAACTATACCAAAATTGTTACTTTTCAAAAGTTATAGGACCACTAAGTTGATAAAATATTATTATGAATCACCCAATGAAATACCTTAAGCAACATTCAAAATTATTAAAATATTAATATTCAATTTGAGATTTGGATTAGCTAATTTTTCACAACTTACCACAGTTTTGATTAATATAATAAAACTTAAAAAAAATTGTTGAGATAACCTAGAAATGGGTGCAAGAAAATGATGAAACATATGACTTGAAACTTAACTCATACACTATTGATAAACTTCATGGATCCTGATTAATTTCTATCGAAATTAATTTTGAGACTAGCATATTGAATTTTAGCTATGACCAAGTACTGTAAGTGCCATGGTTTGTATTCAATATATTGGTGTTGAAATTAATTTTGATAGGAATCAACAAGTATCAGATGGCACCATGCATGAAACACTGACAGAAACCATCAAATTTATGAGGCAATGAACCTCATAATTTCGATCGAAATTAATATAGACCCCTGCATATTGAATACAAGCCATTTCACATGGACTACACAGACATAGATAAAATTCAACATGCATGGCTTAAAATTAATTTTGATTGAAATTAACCAAGGCATTAAAACATCAATTTTTATATGGTGTACTTGATCGAACCAGTTTATCTAACTGCTTAGCTTACCTATACTTATAGGAATTTTATGCATAGTCCATGTCCATATTAATTTCAATCGAAATTAATGTTGACTAATACATAATGAATACATGCTATGCCACTTACACTTGCCAGGCATAGCTACCATTAAATATGCCAGTATCAAAAATTAATTTCGATCGAAATTAATGAGCATGATAATCATGAATTTCTGGAGTCAACTGCTTATTTTTATGCATGGTGCCTTGCCAGAATTAATTTCGATCGAAATTACTTTTGATACTGGCATATTGCATGTATATATGCCTGGAAAGTGTAAGTGGCATAGTGTGTATTCATTATGTATTGGTCAACATTAATTTCGATCGAATTTAATGTTGACATTTGCATATTGAACCCAAGCCAGAAAACAACCCAGAAGATTCTTCATAAAACTTCCCATTAATTTCGATCAAAATTAAGGCTGACCATATACATATTGAATGGTAGTTATATCTGGTCTGAGTAAGTGGAGATTACTTATATTCAATATGTATTGGTCAACATTAATTTTGATCAAAATTAATGAGCATTTTGATCATGAACTTTTTCAGTCAGTTAGTTGTTTCAATGCATAATGGCATTCCAACATTAATTTTGATCAAAATTAATGTTGAAATGATATAATGCTTTTTTGCATGACATGTAAAGGACGGCAAGTATTTTTAAGTATTGAAATTTACTATACATGTTGAGGGTGAATATAAAATTTACATATCCATATTAATTTCTATAAAAATTAATGTTGACCAATACATAATAAATAGTAAATATGCCTGGCTAGTGTAAGTGGCATAGCTTTTTTTCAATCTGCACTTGGCAACATTAATTTCGATCAAAATTAAGGTTCATGATTATCATCAATTTATTCAGTCAGTTGCTTACTGTTATGCATGGTAACATGTCAACATTAATTTTAATAAAAATTGAATTTGACATGCTACCAAGCATTTTTATGTAAGATGAAAAGTAGGGCACTCTATTGTTAAGTAAACACATTACAATGCATATTGAGCATGTAAATATCATTTACACATTAATATTAATTTCAATCAAAATTAATGTTGACCAATAAACATTGAACACAAGCTTTACAACTTACACACACCAGATATAACTACCATTCAATATGTATATGGTGCTCACTAATTTCGATCGAAATTAATGAGCAGTTTTATGAAGAATTTTTTGGGTCGTTTGCTGGTTTGGGTTCAATATGAAAATGTCAATATTAAATTCTATTGAAATTAATGTTGACCAATACGTAATGAATACACACTATGCCACTTACACTTTCCAGGAATAGACACCATGCAATATGCCAGTATCAAAAGTAATTTTGATCGAAATTAATGTTGGCAAGGCACCATGCATAAAAATAAGCAGTTGACTCCAGAAATTCATGATTATCATGCTCATTAATTTCGATCGAAATTAATTTTTGATACTGGCATATTTAATGGTAGCAATGCCTGGCAAGTATAAGTGGCATAGCGTGTATTCACTATGTATTGGTCAACATTAAATTCAATTGAAATTAATATGGATACATAAATGTGACATAAAGAGGTATGGACCATCAATTTGTTGAAAATACATTTTTATATCTCATACATTATTTGTTTTTCTTAAATAAAATGTTACTCTCTCTCAATATCACTTTATAACATTTACCAAGCTGCTTTGAAAAAAAACAGAATACATAAAATTCAATATAAGATAGCTATATTACACAGAAGATCACCGTTATACCTAAGTTATGATGATGTTGATGCTCTATTAATTGATTCCCGAATCTTTACCAGATCAATATCAGCTCCAACCCCAAGTGACTCACGTTCATTCACAGATAATCCTTGCAAAAATGTTGCTGAATAGCAATACTTGGGGAGGTATTTGGGAACATTGAATATACCATTTTGTGCAACTGTCCTTTCTGATGACCGTGAATATGTTTTTAATGCTGATTTTTTTTGAGCTGGTGTATGGGCTAAGTCCTTTGTCATCTTATCCATTTTTTTAAACAAATCATTGAGTTCAGGATTTCGCCATCCAGGAATAGCTCGGATAGGTGCAGTTGGGGCTGGTGCTGGGCCTTCCTCGATATCAGAGATGCGCCTAGTATCATGAAAAAGCACAACAAAACCTGGCACATCACTGCAGAGATCTCTTGCTAACTTGTAGCGTGCACTAGCAATCTGAATTCCAACTAAATCAGCTTCATAATAACAAAAAGCAAAGTAAAATAAAAAACTTACCTTGGTCCGATAACGTTTTACTTGTGCCCTTGCCCTCTTTTCAATCTTTTCTCTTGCTACCCTTTCCTCTTCTTGCCCAAACAACCTTATCATCTCCTTCCCCTTATTAACTACCCATTTCTCAATAACACATTGAGTGAACTGAAGCTTTGACTGATCGATTGTATTCAAGGTGGTGAGCCATCTGGTACAGTGGTCGCATACTATGCTTCCCATGACTTGATTCCAAGTTGATTCTGAAAAATCACAGCAAGTCCAATCAAACGCGAATTTCCGAAAACCTTTTTCTTGCAATTCACACTCTAAGTTTCTTTTGACAGAAAGTGGGATCAGTGCTCCTCCTTTTAGTCCTTGAGGCTCAGGTGCTGGAAAAAATTCGGGTAGTCGAATTTTGGATCGCAAGAAGGCTATAGAATTGGTTATCAGAAATTGTCGATCAGCTGCAGAATTGGCACGGTTAGAAGATTGGACTTGGGTTAGGACAGTTTGAATGGTTTTTAGTTTGAATTGGCTCCAACCTTTCCAATTTTCAATCTCCAAAGGTGTTGGGCTCGCAGGATATTTTGATATTTGTGTTGGTCCACCAAGACAATACTTCAGAAAGTGGTAAATATTTCTATTTAGACTGTCCGAGCTCCTGGGAACATCATTCCTTCTAACTAAGCCTCTTACAGCCCTTAACCCCCGTTCTCGCTCATGAGACTCTGCTGAATTGAGTCTGTGGTAATCACTGATACCCATAATGATTGAGGGATTCACTAACAATTCAAATAAGTTAATTAAATTGGTTATTTTTCAATAAAAGAATACACTACAAATTTGACTTACCTGCTCCACTTGTGCTTGCTCCTTGGTTAGGCTGAGCAGATGATGATTGGTCTCCGAAAAATTCCCTCAATACTTCACTAGCCCAATCTCTTCCTAGCTGATCAGCTTGCTGATCAGCACTTTCAGAAGCAGAAGGATGATTGGGATTAAAATTTCTCGGTTCTGAATGAGACTCTTGGCCTGGATTGGGATTAGGTGGTGGGTTAGGATTAGGTGGTACAGATTGAGATGCATCTGGAGGTGGATCAGCAGAGGGTGGTGGAGGAGTATTTCCAGTATTAGTATGTTGAGGCGGAAAAAAATCAGAATCGGTTGGGTCAACAGACATCCCTTCAAAATTATCATCCATAATGAACTGTAATAAAATAAAATAAAATAAAAATAATCAGTTGTTAAAATTTATACCTATCAAAGCTAAAGTAAAAAAAGATACTATGTATATAGTCTTGTAAACGTGTATGTTCTCTTGTCGAAAAATAAAGTGAATAATATATAGCTATCAGCTAAAGTTGGAAGGTCAAACTATTTATAGTAGATGAATGAGCAAGAAGATCATTCATTAAGTAAAAAATTTTATCATATTTCTCATTATCATGATTTTATTTCTTTCATTCTTACATTTAAGATAAAAATGACTCATTGAAAGCATGGGTTCTCTCGCAATAAAAGCAACCAAAGTAATTGTTCACTGGTTTATGATAAGGTAAGTTGGATGCATTGCATTTTTTAATCGAGAATTGAATTATTTCTTTCACCATTTACAAATATCACCAATCCTACAAATTTCCCCAATCCCAAATTAACACAAAGATGTTAGTCAACAGAAAATAAATTTGATTAATTTTTTCACTCACTACTGTCTGCAGTCCAATGGCAGTGACAACCTCGTCTTTGATTCCAAACATTCCTTTTTTGTGCTCGACAGTAGCTGCATGTCTAATTATTGCATCTTTCTTAATCACAATTTGAGTTGCTTTGGCTACTCTTACTAACCGACAATGCACTTGTGGGAAAAGCTCATAGGGATCCTTTGATGTTTCTTCTGGACGGAGCTCTTTGAAAGGACTTACTATTAAATATATTTGATCATTCTCTTCCTTTGATCTGAAAAGATCATCAATTTGCCCAAACTGGCTATCTTTTCCATAGTAGAATTCAATTGTTGAATTAGCAATGTGTCGATGGTAACTAGTAAACCTCTTTCCATGTATCAATATGCTTGCTACATTTTCAACTACCTGATCCCCACTTTTCTCCGATGGTGTCAAAGCCCGTCTTGAAGTTTATTTTCCCATTCGTGCCCTTACCCATTTAGTAAATAATGCCATACTTAGATGGATCAATTTGTTTTGTTTATCGAGATCAATATGGATTTTTTTAGTCTCACATTGATCATTATCTTCAGCTTCACCAAGATCTAATACCCTAGACTTCCGATACCAATGTTTGAGCATTGTTAGTGGTATCTCTCCTGTGGTAAATATTAATAAATTAGCACAGCTGAGTTTTTAAATCATTGCTTACAAACATTACATACGTGGATGGTGATTGTTTGGAATTTCAGATAATATATGATTCACCCGCTCTCCAGACCAAGTAGCTGTACCTGAAGGTGGACCAAGACGCTTTATCATTTCAGGATAATGTTGAGTGATATGCAGATTTGGCTTTGCATTAATATTCTTCCAACCCTCTTCAAGGCACTCACGATACTCTAACAGAAATTGATCTAGATCTTTAAGCTCATTAGTCTGTATATTTTTTAATGTCAAAAAATTGGTGATTGAGCATAATGTTACAAGTGACTTGAGAAGATAATATTCTCTTGGTTTATCAGCTGAGGAAGCTGAAGATTCAGATTCTTTAAATTTTTCAAACCAAAGGGGTATAAGTGACAAAGGGAAGTAGAGAGTATACAGCATGTGCCATTCTGCTGCCTTGAGGGATCCTGCCTTTTTAGATCCTACTGATTTTGGAACTCGTGTTAGCCAGGAAGGTCTTCTTACTTGATCAATCATCTTCCATACAACCTGTAGCTCTGCTGCTGTGATTCGTGGATTACTACTACCTTCATTTTCTTTCTCCTTACCTTTCCTTTTATTTTCTTCATCTCTAGCTGTCTCATTTGATGAGTGAGATCCTTCACTCTGTGATATGCTAATGCTTCTTTGCCTTAAGTTATACAATGAATTCCTACTGTCACTGCTGTGAGACTGTATTGAGGCCACATCGCTATATGGAGGAATAAATTTGGAGCTGGATGACCTACTCTGGCTTCTTGATCGATTTGTTCCCAATCCTTCATTATCTAGTCCATGATGACTTGATGACTGTCTTGAACTCGTACGTCTTTGCCGCTTGTGCTGTCTCGTGTGTCCTGTATCATCATCATCATTATTCGTGGTGCTTAAGCTACTTCTACGTTTTTTCGAATGTTTGTGCAGTGAAGTATCAGAAAAGAAATCATCATCTTCTTCTCCTACATGCCAATTTTTATCCTTTTCCAGCTTTCTTTCTAGATCTTTTGCTGCATTTTGGATTTGAAAATAGCTTAGACTGTGATCTTTTAGGTTGCCAAGAATATGTGAATGCATAACATCAATTGAGCAATATTCAGTTGGACGCCAATATTCAAGGTTATTCAGCTCACTCCATCATACCCCATGATTTTGAACAATTGATACACGCTCCCAATGTGACTTAGAATTTTTCCACTTTGTTGCCCAGCACATATGATCCTCATGATTCCGTAATGAAAAATTTCCCACATTCTTTTCACTAATTTCATCTTTAGAGATATTACAGAAAGAGCAGAACATTTTTGCAGAGTGACTCGAAAAGCCAGCCAATTTTCGTATTGCAGGAATGTCACCTATCAAAGAGAACAATGCAACTCTTAATTTCCGGCCTCGTGGATAAAGATGTGTCTTTTCAATCAATATACCATCCCATAGAGTTTGTAGATCATTAACCAGTGGTTTTAGAAGGTGATTAAGCTTTTCACTTGTGGATTCTGTTGGTCCAGGTATAATAGCATACAAAAAAAGATTTTCCATTTTGTATCTATCTTCTTGAGGTAGGTTCATACACACCATCATAATATTGCCTACAGACTTCTGATGACCTCCAATCCTATTGCCACCAGGCCTAAACCAGTCGACATATAAAGTAAACATTAAGTTTCCTGAAGTTATCGTATATTCATCATCATTGCTATCCAGAGCTGGAGTGGTTATGGGAAAGTTTTTCCAAATTGAACCATCACAAACATCCTTCATCAAATCACACTCTACATGTTCTGCCACAGGGGTTTTCTTCTCAATCAGAAGCTCAAATTTTAACAGTTTGATCTTTTCCTTAAGCCAGTCGATAAAATAATGGTGATGAAATGTTTTAAGAGATAAGTATTTTACATGTTCTTGATGTTCTTCCATCAAATACAGCCTTTCATCACATTTAACTGTAATTTGTCCTGCTCCAAACATTTTTAAATAGCGCTTTGATGATGAAAGAAATGGTTGATTGCAACATAGTATAGATGGTTGAGATTCAGAGTTATACTCATAAAGAGCAAAGCACTTAGGACAGCATGTTTTAGTGAAAAATGATTGATTGAGCTTTAATCGACTAAAAACTGTATCTATCAAGCGTGGGACCAGGCGGACAATGCTATCAGAATCCAGTATTCCACTATCACCTAGAAGTTTGAGCTTCTTAATTTCTTCATCCAAAAATTTAGTACAACCTTCTTTGCTCAAATGATGAATAAGAGAAAGCTTTGCTGCCTGCCACATAATTATTTGGCTATACCGTTCCCCAAGATTTGAGTTTCTAGAGACTGTTGAAGATACTTCTGCCCACAATAGCAACTGCCCCTATGTAATAAATCATTGAAACATCATAAATACTTTAATTCTCACATTGAACTATAGATATACAGCTTAGTGTTTCTGTGGAGCGGGAACTTCCAATGTTAAGTGGATTGTTGGAAGAAATAACCATCTGGGCCTTCCTATTTCTTTCCTCTTGATGTTTTGCATAAGAATTAGAGCTTTTGAAAGCCATACCAACTTCAAAGGACCCAGAAGAAGTTTGATACTTTCTATTGACACATCCAAGATCTTGAAATTAACATACATGAAAAAATGGAGGCATTGTAATTGTGATAATTGTAGGAATAAGTTAGCTATTCGAAGTTACCAATCGAAGGTATTCCTTTTTTTGAAAGGCACTAGCTAATATAAACTACATTTTTTTATCAAAAGAATATGATGGAATATGTGTTGAAATTATTTAAGTTTAAATGTTTAATTTTTAATCGGATAAATTATATATTAATTTAAAGTTATGCAGTCTACTTTATTTGTATTCTGTATACTCTCTGCATTTGTACAACAATGCATGCATGTTTATCAGAATATTTTCTATCATAGAAAAAATTCTGTTGTACGCACAAGCATCTTAATTATTTTTCTATCAAATGCCTTCTGAGTTATATCTAACTACCCTATAATTATTTGATTTTGATAAAAATTCTTAGTTATGGACTATAAGAAAAGTAATCCATATTTTTAACATAATTATTTAAAAAATTACCCCAAAAATCAAAGTTAAACCCAAAAATAAGGTTAATATTTTGTAAAAAACAATCACAAAAATATTTCTTTCACTTTGAAAATTGGTCTGTACTAGGTAGAATTTTCTATAAAGAAAAAATCAAAAATACTCAAATAATAGATGCTACAAAAGTGTAAACCTTAAAGAATTACATAAAAGCTGAAACCTTGTATAACTTTTCATACATAAATGTGATGAAGTGACACTCTAGTCTATTTATTCAGGTTGAAAAAAATTACTCAATAGAATATGTATTACTATCATATTGGACCAAAAATAATTTTTTGGTAATCAAAAAATGAACATAGCCTCACATTTAACAAATTATTTTTGTGGAAGAATTTTTTGAAAAGAAAAAAAAAATCCGTTTCTTAAATGAGTCTGCTTTTATCACATAATCATTCTCTTTATTTTATACCATTCCTTTTGAGTTCAAGTTGCATATAAAAATTTAATTTATGCATATTATAATTCCATAAAGTTGAAATATTTCTTATTCTTAATTTTTGTGATATTTCTCCTTAAATCAACTTTTATCATAAAGTTTTGGAGCTCAACAATTTATCCTTCCTCTTTGTTTAATTTAATTGAACACTTTCTTAATCTAATTATTTATGAACCCTAGTAGCTCTTACTTTCCTCATGGAAACCTGCCCACAAACACAAGAACACTTAATAGAATTTTTAATGAGACTTTGCCTCCATTCAATTCTCACTTTTGTAGATCTATACACAATTTTTGTCGTTCAATTTTGGATATGTCACCAGAATCAAATGGATGGAAACAAAACCCTACTGAAGAGCAATTAGACAGATTTTCATCATTCGACATGAATTCTTGCAACATTGCCTTTGAACTACCTCATCCAGAATCAAATTCAGCGGTTTCGGAAAAGTTTCCACCAATTTTCTGTGAATCTTTTATTGAGCACCTTCGCATGTGTGGTTTCCCAGGATCAACTTTCGCTTGGAACCTAGATTGGTTTGACAAATGGAACCAGGTCTTGGCAAATATTCTCATTAAACACTGGGACAATGCCTTAAAAACCAATAATTTGATTGCATATCCAATTGACTCAACTCAAATTAGCTTCTCAAATCAAATAGGAGTTCTTCACCGTTGGTTTTTAGGTCATGCTGATAGATTAAGACTTGGGAAGGATTCTCATAGTTCTCAAGAAATAATCAAAGTGAGAAAGCATAAATATAGAATAAAAAAAAAGTATGAAAATCCCTTTTTTTTCAACCGTTTTTATTTATGACCTTTATTTCAAATAACAAAGATTATTAGAATTCAGTTAACCGAACTAAACTTCTTAAACAACTTCCACATTGTGAAACTTATCACAACCTTTTCACAAACATCAAGTGTTGTTCAGACACCAAAATTGATAATGATGGATCGTTAAGACGTATCTTAATGCAATGGAGGTCTGAAGATTTTTCTAAAGTTGCACAACATCTTGACCAACAACACTTTGATATTCGAGATAATTCAAACTACTCTGGAAGTGTGCTAAAGGACTTGGCCTTGTACAAAAGAATCAGTTTGGTTTCAACATTATCCCCTAACCTTAATCCTTCTCATGTCCCCCGGGGTTTGCCGAATGACTGTTATTCTCCCTTATATCTTGCATCTCTAAATCCTCAACAACTCAGACTTTTAAATCCTCAAAATCCCATAAATTTACCTGCTCTCCTTGAAATTCTTTCTTCCTCTAATGTGAGTGATTGACAAACTCCCTTAATAATAGGTTTGCACACTCATACTCCTCATTTCCACTGTTTGGGACACTTAGCCTTGAAAACAAAAACAGAATTTTAATGATTACTATTATCATTAAAATTTATAGAAATGAAATTTGGCTTACATTGTTAACTCCATTTTTTTCCTTTGAATCTTATACATGCTGAATTCTATACTTCCTTGTACAAAATAATTCAAAACATTTACTTCATTTTGCTGCCCCATTCTATACAGCCAATCAACAGCCTGTTGCTCAACTGCTGGATTCCAATTTGGCTCCTATTTCAACATTGAACATATAAAAAATTTAATATTTTTGTTCTTAATATGAAATAAAAGACATTGAGCTCACCATTATATATACATTTTGAGCACACCTGAGATCTATACTCACTCCTGCAGCCTGAATCGTTCCAACCAAAACTTGGCAATTTTTATTAAAATGGAATTCATGCATATTTTTGTCTCGCTTTGTCCTGCTGAGTTCACCCGTAAGCTGGGTATACCTAATATTGTGGTCATCTAAAGCCATTTTTATTCTATTTTGAAATATTAGAAAATTGTTTTTAATAAGCCAACACAATTTTGTAAAACAATTCATTATAGAATCACTTACATCTGCAAAAAGTCTGCAAAGTTGGAGAATATAACAGCTTTTGGAAAATTTATACCCCTTTCACCAGACAAAAAGTTTTTTAAGTGGCCTATAAGATGACAAATCTTTGCGGAATGCTGCCAGGTGAAATCAAAAGTTGGAGTTTCATCCAGATTTTCGTAGATTGGATGGTTGCAGAATTTTCTTAAAATCATCAGCTCTCTTAGAAACTCAGATGAGTCCCAAGGGAAGTCAGTGCTTCTGGAGGGCCCATATTGCTCAGTGAATCCTTCTTGAAGCACATCAAGTTTAGACCTCCATGAATCTGCTAATTGAACCGATATCCCCCTTTGAATCTTTTTTGGAAGAGACAAAATTGCATCCTTTGTTCTACGTAGGCTTATGACTTTCATTAAGTGATTGATTGATTTAATAGAATTAGCCTTTCCTTTTTGCAAACCTGGAAAAAGGAAATTCTTCCATAACCAGTCTTCTTGCCACTTTTCGATTCTAAGAAAAAATATGAGACTTTGAAGGTCAGTGGGCCTGTTCTGAAGTGGAGTTCCAGTCAAGCATAGTCAGTGTTGGGATTCCAAGTCAAATATTGTTTGAGCCCTCTGCGAGTAAGGATTTTTAATGTAACTAAAAGAATATTTATAAAAATTGATTATAAAAATTAAGTTTTAAGTTTTAGATATAGAAGTGGGCACTAACTGAGCTTCCTCTAAAACAACTCTATACCAAAAGAGCATTTGAGTCACCGGTATCTTTTTTTGGCTTTGATTTTTTGACATCTTTGGGCTAGCTATTTCATAGATCTTTAAAACAATAGCAGTGTCCTGTAGCTCATTGACATTAGTATTTTGACAATCCTTCCCATAAAGAACCTTGAAAGGAAGCGAATTATCTTCAAAGTGCACACTTATTTCATTGATCCAATTTGATAGTGTTGCCAGGGGGCATATAATCAGTGTGGCTGAACTCCGATTAATACCTTCTTGATTTTCTGATACCTGGAATTGTCTTGCTTCACCTTGAGTTGCACTTATAAGAGAAAGAGTTGAAAGTGTCTTTCCCAAACCCATATCATCAGCAAGTATTGACCCGTTTCCTTCAGGCGTTAATTGATTGTTAGGAAACTGATCTTTATAGTCATCGAATCCAGTTCTAAGCCAATGGTCTTCCTGGTGCCTCCACATGATATCCAACTTTTCCTTTAACATTCGTTCATTGTCAATCATAAAATTTATTGCTTGAAGTTGATGTGTTTTGAGAACTGTTTTGATTCCTCGGATAAGTTGATCAGCTTTCCAATCTTGAGTACTCTGAGATATTTGGAAAGAGCCTTCAAAAATTACATGCGGGATATTAAAAAAGATAGTGGAGTCGTAGTTCAGGATTGGACATAAATCGATTTGTGCAGAAGAAAATGCTTCTTTAGCAAGACTGATTAGTGTACTTGAAGAAAAGAGGCATCCCCAAAGTTGATACTGATTACCAAAAACTGGAACCAAGTAAGCATGAAAATAGAAAGGCTTCATAGGATTCAAGGCACTTCTTTGGTTTAAATGGTGAGATCCAGAGCCAATGTCACCCAATAGTGGTCCAATGTGCTGATTCTGCACTTGAGAAAGATTACCGACAAGGGTTGGTTTTCCTTCTTCAAATAGTCCAAAAATATGAACATTCAAATGGCCTCGCTGTAAAATTGTGGGGGTCTGTGAGTTTTGAAATCTTGAAATTACATTCATATAAATTTGATTGATTGTTATTGAGAACTGTCCAACACATCTGAGACTTGACATATTAAGTAAGAATAGTATCTGAAGATAGTGGTTGTTAAAAGATGAATTGAAGCAAAAAATGAATAATCAGTTTTGAATAAAACAACAAAATAACTTTTTAGCATATGCTATGCTAAGCTCATAATTCTTTCAAATGTATTATTATTATCTTTTTAATAAATATTGGAAGTAAATCAATGATAACTGAAATGAATAATATGGCTTAAAAATAAATCTTGAGCCTATAGAGTAAATTTTGGTTTGTGGAGGAAGAAAAATTTTCTCAATAAAAATGTGCTTTATTGTTACATTATAATCACAAAATAGAATAATTTCACTCTTATTACACTTATTTATGTTTCTGTCTAATAGTAAAATGCTTTAGATGTCAGTTCAAAATCCATATTGAAACTACTACCTAGAACGATGTCTTGATACTAACATACTTTTTGTAAGTCTTTGGACAGACACTTATGGTGATCTCAATAATATTAAAATTGATTTGAATTGTATGTTTTATCAAATATCTATGTAGTCTAGTGTAATAATTGAGATACTACAGTTTAACCTTCTGTTATCAACTTGGCAAGAAAATATATGTAGATATTCTTAGAACGAATATCAAATTTTGCTTTCCACAAGATGGGAAAGTGAATATTATGATATGTTAAGTGATATGTTCAAGCTTTGCTCAATCTGTGCTCAGCTCAAAATCAAAGTAATCACCAAGCTCCAAGAAACCTGTGATTGAGTTTGGTTGAACCTAGGTCTAACTGATTACCAAATCTTTGTCCAATTAATTTAAATCTGGTTTCACAATGAACTCCCAACAGCCTTCCAACAGCTTTCCAACCACTTCCCAACATTTTTAAATGAGGGGTATTGCTAGCAATACCCCCCCAAATTTTCTGTGGTGATATAATCAACTTTTAAGTGATTTAAAGCACATTTCATGTTTTTTACATAAAACAATGAAAACAACAGCTTTAAGTGTACTTAAAAATTATTTAGCCTTATATTTAAGATTCTTAAGATTACCCTAACATATTAAAACTTAATATTAAGTACATAACACTTATAAAAGGAGGATATATGCGTGTATATAAGGTGTTATAATGGCATATTTTGTATATTATCATAATTTTACTTATTTATACTATTTGTGTACTCTAATCTATTACTCCTATGTATAGTCCATGCGCTTAACATAACTTATAAGTACTTTTTACTCAGTCCTGGGAATATACAGGCTGAAACTCTCCCACCCAAAAAAACAATAAAAAATGATAAGTTATACACTTTTTTTATATTTTATATTATTTTTCAGGTATTCAGAAAATTCTGTAGCATTAAAGATTAATTCTTTAAAGAAATAAAACATAAAAAAATATTATGAGTACTGATCTTTTAACCCCTCAGCTGGTTTAACAGTAATTTATTTCTGTTTAAATTTTGTAAGAAGGGAGGATAGATTTGAAATTTCTTTTTCAGGTATCCATTTATCAAATTCATTTGATTTCCCCTAAAATCTTAATAAATACTCAGTTCCATTCTCTTTAGTAGGAATTCTTTTCTTGAGCATTTTTTCAATCTCTTCTTTTTCAACAATTTCTTCAAGTTGCTTTTTAGGCCTTCTTCTTCTTTTCGGAAATAAGTCTGGATCATTTGCATGGTAAGTTTTAATAATGAGATATGGAAAACTCAATGTTTCCTATCATATGGAGCATATAATATGACTTCCACAGCATTATTACCAACCATTTTTCTTACTACAAAAGGTCCTACAAAGGGATCCTTAAATTTAACATTACCTTGTCAGTTAAAATGTAGTATTGAAATTAGGACTTCATCTTCTTTTTTGAATTCAAATACTTTATGAGATTTATCCCACCTTTTCATTTAATATTCAAATGCTTTTTGGATGCATTCCTCTGCATGCCTTCTACACATTTGTTGCATATGAATAAAGGATTTAGTACCAGGGTGTATATCTAACCTTGGTAATTTATTTAAATGATTTACTGGGGTATTTGGTACATATCGCAGCCAGAGTTCAAATGGTTTTTCTCTGTTACAGAATGAGTTGTGCTATTATAAGCAAATTCAAGGCCAAGAATTAATGTTACCCAGTCATGTGTGAATTTCTCATTGTCTTTGTATTCCAATCCAAAGGCACAATATCTTCTGATCATATCTTCTAGAGTCTGTATTATTCTCTCAGCTAGTCCATCTGTTTGTGGATGGTGTGCTGTAGAGAATTTCTATTGACAACCTGATACTTCCATCAAAGATGGCCAGAACTCTGAAGTAAATTCAGGGTCTCTGTCAGAGATTATGGCTTTAGGGAACCCAGAAGTATTCATCATTTTATTCCACCATAGTAATGCCAAGTGTTTTGCTGATACCTCTTTATGGGTAGAGATAAATTTACACATTTTTATTAATCTATCTACAATTACCCAGCAAGAATTGAAATTTTTTTTTTCTGTTAATGGTAAGCCAGTGACAAAATCCATGTTTATAATGTCGCATGGAGCTTTTGGCTGCTCTATTTGTTGTAACAACCCAGCTCTCTTCCCAGTTAATCTTTTAGATTTCTGACAAGAATAACATGTTTAAATGTATTTTTGTACATCCTCTTTCATGTTTATCCACCAGGCTGTATTTTTAAATCTAGTTAATGTTTTGTTAAAATCAAAATGACCAGCTAAGATGTCATCATGACAAGTACTAAAAAGAAACTCTTTCATAGAAGGTGGTATTACTATTACATTACTTAGATTTTTTCTATAATATATATATCCATCCTCAATTGGAAGTATACCTTTTTCCAACACATTTTTATACTTTGGAGGCAAGGTTTTAATTAATGCACTCATGGAGGCATTAGTTAGATCATTTAAAATGGTAGATAGTTTAGTCAAATCTTTATCAGATGAATAGTTTTCCAATATAGTTTGCATAAACTTTTCTCTAAATCCACTATATAAATCCCAAATATATGTATAACCTCATTTTCAGCTACATAAGTTGGGTTGTCAGCATCATTTGGTAAAGGACTTCTAAATAATAAATCCACATTAGAATGCAATGTTCCTGCTCTATGAGTGATTTTCATTCTTCCTCTGTACTCTTGTACAGCTAGTTGCCATCTAAACATGTGCCTATTAGGTGTTTTCATGTTTAGTAATGATTTTACTGCACTGCAATCTGTTATTAATCAAAACTTCTGGTCTTCCAGATAGTAATGAAGTTTCTCCAAGGCCGAAAAAACGGCTAAACATTCCAGTTGGGTGGAACCATACCTTAATTCTGACTTTCTTAAGGTTCTGGATATAAAACAGATAGATACTTCAGATAGTTTTCCATTTATTATCTGTTTTTGCTGTAAGGAAGCACCTAACCCTATAAAGCTTGCATCAGTGTACAAGATAAAAGGTAGGTTAAAATATGGCAGTCCCAATATTGGAGCTGACATTAAACACTTCTTTAATTTATCAAAGACGTGTTGTATTTCATTATGATAAATGAAAGCTTCACTTTTCCTGATTAATGTTGTTAAAGGGGCTGCAATTAATTGGTAGTTTTTTATATACTGCCTATAATATCCACACATACCTAAAAACCTTTGAAAATCTTTAACATTCTTAGGCATAGTAATGTTTTTTATTGCTGCCATTTTATTTTGGTCAACACAAATTTGTAATCCAGATACAAAATGTCCAAGTACTTTCAAGGATTGAAACCCAAACTTACATTTTTTCAATGCAATTGTCATATTAATTTCATCCATCTTTTGAAATACTCTTTTCAGGTGATTTAAATGTTCATCATATGTTTTTAAGAACATAATCATGTCATCAATAAAAACTAAAAGCCATCCTTCAATAATTTCCTGATGAAAAATACTAACCATCATTTTTGGAAGACTGAAGGCACATTTTTTGGGCAAAAAGGCATTCTCACATATTTATATATCCCCATGTGTGTGGTTATGAGTAAAGAATTCTGAGAATTCCTTTCCACAGGAGTCTGGTGGTAACCCTTGTTTCCATCCAGACAGGAAATGTATTTTGCTCCTTGTAAGGTAGCATGGATAGAAGCTATCTTTGGTAGAGGGTAAATATCATCTACAGTGTATGTATTCAGAGCTCTATAATCACCACATAATATTGCCTTATCTTTTTCATAGGAGATTAAAACTGGTTAAATAACACAATACTTAGGTGTTGTGTCTAATTTTTCAATAATACCCATTTATAACAACATTTTAATGTTGTCTTCAATGTCTTTCCTTTTTTCAGGAGAATCTGGGTAAGGTTTCTTTTTCAAGCTTCCAGGAATATTATCCAAGTCACAACTTAAAGATATTTTCATCTCATGGTCTTTGACCAATCCTAGTTCATTTGAACCATGAGAATATGCCATTGGATAAGATTTTTTCAATCTCAAAATAATTTTTTCTTCAATTTTTGAGAGTTGAGGACTGAAAGAGGCTTTTTAGATTTAATTTTCCAATTATACCACTTCAGAGGTGGTTCTTCCACCTTGCAGTTGTTCTTCTTTAGAAGAAATTGAATAAACTGAATTTTCAGAGCAAATATTGAATTTTGTTTTCCCATTTACACCTATAGTGAAGCAACTATTTGCAGAATCAAGTTTGATGCCAAATTTGGTGAATAAGTCATTTCCAATAATAAACCAATCACTAAAATTATTATTATCCATTACCACGAACTCACACACTGCTCTTACATATTCATTATGATATTTAAAGAATACAGCTGTTTTGTATTTTCCAATTGGATTTAATACTGAACCAAAACCCCTCCAGTTATTTGTCTGTACAGGTTCTAGTTTTTCCTTATACTTACTATCTAGTTTCATTAAAATATTAATAGAAACTACACTACCTGCAGCCCCAGTGTCAAGAATAGCATTAATTTCTTTTCCACATATAATAAAAGGCGCTCTAATTGGTGTTATTTTGTAAGTATCATGAGATACATCTTTAATAATTTCATCTTATTCAATGGAAGTTAAAGATGTATCTGTATGAGGTATTGCATCATTTAGGAACATAATATCCTGTTCTAATACATATATCTTACTTTCATCATAACTTTAAGAAATGTTACTTTTACAATCCTCACTAGATTCCTCCTTTTCATCTTTGTGATAACTTTGTTCAGAATCTTGTGAGTTTTCAATAACATTTAATCTTTTCTTACAAGTATGACCTTTAGCCCAAGGCTAATTACATTTTAGAAAGTGTTCTTTTCTTTTCTTTTAGGGAAAAGGGGAGCTGAAGGTTTTTTCTTCTCCACTGGTAACCTATTTGTAGTAGGTTTTACTACCTCAACACTTTGCTTGTAATTATTATACCTGGTTTCATATTTGTGGTTCAATAACATTTCATTGCATATATTAATAAAACCAGAAGTATCTCTGATGGTTTCAGTTCTAGCTACAATAATGTCTTTGACTGATATAAGCAATTTATATATTATTTTTTCTTTCCACTCATCAAATCCATTTTTGGATCCATGGCTTTCATGATTTTTATTAAATTCATTAAAAATACCATGGGTTTATCTCCAGTATTTGGATTATATCTAGCTTTCTCATACAATCTTTGTTGAGTGATTCTGAATTTTGGGCCACCCAATTTCCTTTCAATTAGTACCTTCCATTCATTCCAGGAGTAGTTAATTACCTCACTCAATACAGATTCAAACTGTAATAAGGCCACATCTGTAAATAAAGATATCAATTTTGATGTAATTTCTTCATCAGGTAATTTGTATGAGTATTTTAAGTTATCAATCTTTTGAATGAATTGTTTCCAATCAGATTTTGAATCCCCATCAAAAGGAGGGTACTGATCTAACTTAGGCCAGTTCATTTGGCTATTTTTTGCTTCCATATCCTGATGAATATTGTCAGCCAGGCTATCTCAGGAGTCCAGCAATTTATACAATAAATTACTTTAATCATATAGAGGAATAACATTATTTAATTACAAAAAATTAGTAAAATAAAATTATAAATATTTTATGAATAAATAAAATAATTATTATACTTAATTTTATTACTAAATAAATTTTATTACATAAAAAAATATAATATTCTATAATATCATGGCGTAATTTGTATGTATAAATAAATTATTTAAAATTATATTATAAGTGTAAATTCAACTTACACTGTAATTACAATTTTAATAATAACATTTATATAAACTAAGTACAACTTATCATATAATAATAACCATAAATATTTGGCGCTTCCTTGACCCTTAATTGTGTCACTAAAATTACTAAATGAATTAAAAAAAGTTATTTAATATGATTAAATTTAATTTCTCATGTTAAATAAGTTTCTTTATTAAATTAATTAATTGTTTCAATTAATTTAATCATTAAATTACTTGGAATAGTTAAAAAAATTAAATTACCTTTACTCATAGTGAATGAAGATTATTTAAAAATGTAAAAATAACTCCTTTTATTTTAAATATACTTTTTTTAGCTATTTTTATTCCCTCTTTAGAATTCTTTCTCATAGTTCTCATTTTACATGTTCATGTAGTTATTTGCTGTATTATTAGTTCTATTCTTTTTTAGGAATTTCTGATGGGAAAAGATAATTATTTAATCATGGGTTTATTTTTGTTGTTTTTAATTAAATTTTTTAATTATTTCTTTCATATTATTTTACCTTTTTGTACTTACTATTGGAACGCTCCAGAAGATCCTCTTGCCTATAAAAGGTGTTTGGAAATATCTCTGGTAGCTCATCACTTATTATACACTCACTTAACATATTTTAAAAATATTACTTTTATTTATTATTTTTATTAGTTCTATTATCTAATTTAAATACTTTATAAATTACTATAGGTTGCTTTAAGTCTAATAATACTATCATTGACTGTTTGGCATTGAATACAACTATTAATTTTAATATAATACAATTTAAATAATTCTTTACAAGTTTTGTCAACTCTTCAAAATCTCTCTTTGTCCTCTCTTCTCAAACTACAAATATTTTAGTTTTATTACTCATACTTATAAGATATTATAGTTTCCTCTCCTCCTGTCCTTTTCCCACTTCTTTTCTTCCATTCTTTTAGACAACCGGCTGATATATATAGTCTGTGGTGCAGCTGACACATCTAACTCCATTTCACTCTGGACAAAGCGCTGACACTGCTACCATAGGTGACACTACGCACCAAGTAAGATATCCAGCGCGAGTTGGGGATATTTTAGGGAGGGACATAAGGATAGAAAAATATATGTCAGAAAAATATGTGTGAGAAAAATACACTATGCACCAAGTAGGATATCCCTGATGGGGATATTTTAGGGAGGGACATAAGGTCAGAAAAATAAATGTAAGAAAAGTAAGTGCAAGAAAAATAAGTGTAATAAAAATAATTTTCCACCATTAGAATTTTTTTTTTCAAATAAATTGTAAAAAAAGGAAAAAAAATATAAAATAAAATAAAAATCATTTTTTTGAGGAAATAAAATTAAAAGAAATAATTTCCCATGTTTGCAAGATATTTTTCTAACATTTATTTTCCTTGCATATTTTTTCTGCACATATTTTCTTGACACATAATTATCTCACACATATTTTTCTATCTTTATGTCTGTCAGCCAGGCTACTAGACTTAACTGGTAAAATAATTAGTTATTTTACTGAGTTGAAGCCACGCCCCTTCTTCTTACTAATAATTAATTATCTACTTAGGTATTACTTACAATTAACTAGTTAAGTACAATAAGCAGTATAATTAATTAGTATAAATAAAATGTCACTTACACTTTTACTCCCTAACACCGTGCTCAATGGTATAAGTCAATGGGAATAGAATTTAATAATAAAATTATAATAAAAAAACTTCAAAACAATTATATTACCTCAGTGAGAGATCTGGAATCCCGTGAAAGTAATATAATTAATTAATTATTGTGTAATTAATTGTGACAGTCCAAGGAACTCAAACTTTATTGCTAATAAATTTGATGTCCTTGTTGACGTACCATTTATTTAATTCTTATGTCATATATGTACTCCTTTCAGTCATTCTATTTCTCACATTTTTACAATACATGGTGTAAATTCTGTATATTTTATTCCCTCATGTTTTGCCTATAAAAGGCATCTTACTTTGAGCTTTTCAGATCATTCTTTTATCACTTACATTATTATTACAACTACAACACTACAATTATTTCTATATTTTATAACTTTCGTATTTACAATAGTGTAATTCTAAACTATAATTTATATTGATATCTTAAATCTACCTCTTATATTTGAGCAAATTAATCAAATTGATTTTAGAAATATGTACCTTTTGTTGAGAGATCTTTAAACCCTTAAATATCCTGTTAAAACCTTGAACCAAGCTTCTAGACCAAAAGTACCCCTTGAAAATTGAGGGCCTTCCCGAATTATCGGCGGCGCATTGTGATTTGAGTGCGTAATCGAAGGGACCATCGGCATTTGAGTACCTGTAAGGACAAGAAAGCGACAAAAACAACGAACGTCATACGTCATGTGACAAAAATTTTTGCTGCAAACGGGAATTGAACCGCGCTCCAAAAATTAGGTTCATATATTGACTAAACATCGTATATATCATGGTAATTATTGACATTACTATTTGTGGGTTACTCTTCCCTCTTCATTTGCTACGTATTTTCCTTTTACTCAGCACTCTGTAAGTGGCATTAATTTGCTCATTTTACAGGGGGGGGTGTCTGGTAATTTGGAATTTATTTTTATTATTATATTTTTTTTTATTTTTCCTGGTTGGCCATAATAGAGCAATAAATGTTCTTAGTCCCAGAAGTAATAAAATAATTATATTTTAATATAAATTATTATTGTTATAATTTTTTCAGTTGACATTTGTCCTGATTAATTTAAATTTTAATTGTTCCAGTTGACAAATTGTCCTGACAATAATATTTTTAATTAATATATAATTCATATTTAATTACTTCAGTTGTGCCAGCCAGGCTACTAGACTTAACCAGTAAAATAATTAATTATTTTACTGAGTTGAAGCCACGCCCCTTCTTCTTACTAATAATTAATTACCTACTTAAGCATTACTTACAATTAACTAGTTAAGTACAATAAGTAGTATAATTAATTAATGTAAATAAAATGTCCCTTACAATTTTACTCCCTAACACCGTGCTCAATGGTATAAGTCAATGGGAATAGAATTTAAAAATAAAATTATAATAAAAAACTTTAAATTAATTATATTACCTCAGTGAGAGATCTGGAATCCCGTGAAAGTAATATAATTAATTAATTATTGTGTAATTAATTGTGACAGTCCAAGGAACTCAAACTTTATTGCTAATAAATTTGATTTCCTTGTTGACGTACCATTTATTTAATTCTTATGTCATATATGTACTCTTTTCATTCATTCTTTTACTCACATTCTTACAATACATGGTGTAAATTCTGTATATTTTATTCCCTCATGTTTTGCCTATAAAAGGTGTCGGCCGGTCGTCTAGAAGAAGGAGAAAATAGAAGAAGGAAAGAGAGGAGGAGAAGGAGGGAAAAGTAGGAGGAATAAAAAAATAAAATATTAATAAAATTATTTAATTTATTGAGAGGAAAACAACGATAAGTGAGCTGGGAGGTGACAACAACTTGTTTTTACTAATATTAATATTATTTAAGTAAGAGTTCTGCGCGGCAATCAAAATAATTACTATCAGACTTAAAGCAACCTTTAAATTGTTATATAAAATTTTAATTAGATTTTTATTACTAATAAAAAGAATATAAACGTAATATAAAAATTGTATTTAAATTGTTGAGTGTATAATAAGTGATGAGGCTACAGGGGATTATCCAAGGCCCTTTTATAGGCAATGGGTCCTCTGAAGCGCTACTATATTTGTAAATACAATGATTAGAATGGAATAAAACAAACATATCAAAAGAATAAATGAAACATAACAATATAGAGAAAAACATGAAACAAATAATTAAAAGCCCAATCAAGAATCCAATTTCCCCGCCATTAATTCCCAAATCAGTAAGTGGCAATAGTGAATAACTAAACAAGATTGGAAACATAGGAACTATGAGAAATATAATTCCAAACAGATGGTACATTCTGATTACAGGACATTTTAAGTGAAACAAAAAAATAATTTGACGCAACAAAACAAGCAATTAATCTCAATTTAGTCCAAATTAATTTATTTGTTTTTTCTAACACAATTAAGGGCCAAAAGAAGCGTCATTAATTATTGTTTAGTATCATATGAGAGGTATTATTTAATATATAAATTTAAGTAATTAATTTAAATATATTATAAATCAATTTTTCACTTGTAATTATAATATATGTTTTTCAATTAATTAAATATAAATTTATAATTATTAAATACATAAAAATGCGCCATTATTTGTAGAATATATTATATTATGCTCAATTTAATTGTATATAAAAAAATATATATAACCAATAAATTTAATGTAACATTTGTATATAATAAAATTCTTATATAATTTCATTATGCAATAAAATATTAAGTTATATTCATTAAATACAAGTCTTACCCACTCTTTAAGGTTTTATAATTTATATATCATTTACTGGACTCCTGGAATAGCCTGGCTGACACTCCCTCACTCTAAAAAAAACAATAAAAAAATGCTAAGATTTTTTCTTTTTGTATTTTTTCAACAGAGCAGGCAGATTTGAAATTTCTTTGCCAGGTATCCATGCATCATGTTCAGATGATTTGTTCTTGTATCTCAATAAATATTCAGTACCTCTTTCAGAAGTGATAATTCTATCATTGAGAATTTTATCAATTTCTGCTGTTTCTGTGACTTCTTGAGGGTTCTTCTTAGGTCTTCCTCTTCTTTTTGGAAATAAATCACTGTTGGAAGTATAAGGTTTAAGCAAAGAAATGGGAAAGACAGGATGTTTCCTATCATATGGAGAATACAATACAACTTCTACTGCATTATCACCAACCATTCTTTTAACAACAAATGGTCCTACAAAGGGATCTTTTAATTTGTGGTTACCTTGTAAATTGAAATGGACAGTAGAGATCAACACTTCATCACCCTTGTTAAATGTGTATTCTTTATGGGATTTATCCCATCTTTTCTTTTCATATTCAAATGCTTTATCAATACAACTCTGAGCATGTTTTCTGCATAGCTGTTGCATTTGCATAAAAGATTTTACACCAGGATGTAGTTCCAACTTAGGTAATTTATTATTGAGAATCTGAGCAGGAGTGTTTGGGACATAACCTAACCAAAGCTCAAAAGGCTTTTTCTCAGTGACAGAATGAACAGTGCTATTATATGCAAATTCAAGACCAGGCAAAAGAGTGACCCAATCATGAGTAAATCTGTCATTATCTTTATATTCTAAACCAAAGGCACAATACCTTCTAATCATATCTTCCAGAGTTTGAATCATTCTTTCAGCTAGACCATCAGTCTGAGGATGGTGAGCTGTAGATAATTTTAACTCACAGCCACAAATATCCATCAAAGAGGTCCAAAACTCAGAAGTGAATTTTGGATCTCTATCAGAGATAATGGCTTTTGGAAAACCAATAATATTAAACATGTAAGACCACCATAAGAAAGCTAATTCCTTGGTGGATACATCTTTGTGGGTTGGAATAAATTTGCACATTTTTGTGAATCTATCAACTATTACCCAACAAGAGTTAAAGCTGTCTTTACCTGCAACAGGAAGACCAGTGACAAAATCCATATTAATGATTTGCCAGGGAGCACTAGGTGCTTCAATATGTTGTAATAACCCTGCTCTCTTGCCTGTTAACTTTTTAGATTTTTGGCAGGAATCACAAGATTCAACATATAATTTTGTGTCTTCAGACATATTAGCCCACCATGCAGTGTTTTTGATTCTAATCAATGTTTTTTCAAGATCAAAATGACCAGCTAATATGTCATCATGACAAAGTTTGAGGATAGTTTCTTTCATTGAAGGAGGAATAACAATTACATTGGTAAGCTTCCTTCTATAATAAATATAACCATCTTCAATAGAAAACTTTCCTTTATTTAAAGCATTTTGGTATTTTGCAGGAAGAGTTTTTATTAATGCTTGAATTGAAGCATTCTTAGGATCATTCAAAATAGTAACTAATTTATTTAAGTCAGAATCTTTATCATATGAATCCAGTATTAACTGTAATAACTCTTCTTCCATATCAACTATAAATATACCATGTATATGAACAGTGTCATCCTCAGGTACATAAGCAGGATTGGAGTCATTATTTGGCAGAGGCAATCTGGAGAGCATATCAACATTTGAGTGAACATTTCCAGCTCTGTGGATAATAGTCATCCTTCCTCTGTATTCTTGAACAGCAAGTTGCCACCTGAACATATGTCTGTTAGGTGTCTTGAGGTTTAAGAGAGACTTCACAGCACTACAGTCAGTTACCAACTCAAATTTTTGGTCATCCAAGTAGTAATGAAGTTTCTCAAGAGCCCAAACAACTGCTAAGCACTCTAATTGAGTGGCACCATATTTCAATTCACTATTTCTTAAGGTTCTTGAAATATAACAAATTACAACCTCTGAGGATTTATCATTAATAATTTGCTTTTGGTGAAGGGCAGCACCCAGACCAATAAAGCTAGCATCTGTATAAAGTACAAATGGCTTGTTAAAATCTGGGAGAGCCAATATAGGGGCTGACATTAAGCAATTTTTCAATGTATTAAAAGCCTTTTGACAGTCATCATTCCAGAGAAAAGCAACATCTTTTCTGGTTAGTTTTGTAAGAGGCAAGTCTATGACCTGATAATTTTTAATATATTGTCTATAATAGCCACACATACCTAAAAAACTTTGGATTTCTCTTACAGAAGTTGGTGCTTTCACATTTTGAATGGCAGCAACTTTATTATGGTCTACACAAATTTGTAAGCCTGACACAACATGGCCAAGGACTTTCAAAGATTGAAAACCAAATTTACACTTTTTTAAAGATAAGGTCATATTGATATCATCCATTTTTGGAAAACTCTATTTAAATGAATCATATGTTCATCAAAAGTTTTAGAAAAAACAATAATATCATCAATATAAACCATGAGCCAACCTTCAATAATTTCTTGATGGAAAGTGTTATCCATGACTTTTTGGAAAACTGAAGGAGCATTTTTAGGGCCAAATGGCATCCTAACATACTTATATATTCCCATATGAGTAGCAATAAGCAAAAAATTTTGAGAATTTTTCTCAACTGGAACTTGATGATAACCTTTATTACCATCCAGACAACTAATAAATTTTGCACCTTGCAAGGTAGCATGTATTGAATTAATTCTGGGTAAAGGATAAATATCATCAACAGTATAAGTATTTAAAGCTCTGTAATCTCCACATAATCTAGCTTTATCTTTTTCATAAGAAATTAAGACTGGGGAGATGACACAATATTTGGGGGTGACATCCACTTTTTCAATGATATTCATTTTCAATAATGTTTCAATATTATCTTCAATATCTTTTCTTTTTGATGGAGAAGCAGGATATGGTTTTTTCTTAAGGGAAGGAGGAATATCACTCAAATTACAGGATAAGGTAATTTTCATCTCTTCCTGAACAATTCCCAAGACATGAGAACCATGAGCAAAAGCCATAGGGAAAGAGGTAATAGAGGCAACAATAGAATCCTTTTGTTCATTAGTCAAATGATCACCAAAAGAAGCGGTATTTATTTCATGTAATAAATCATCCATTTCAGTTGTTGTTCTACCTTTACATTGGGTCAGTGAGTTACAAGATTTCAACAAATGCCCAGAAGGTTTAGGAGAAGAAATTTTGAATTTTCTTTTCCCATTCATTCCTAAGGTAAAGCAATTATTTGCTGGGTCCAGTTTCACACCAAACATGGTTAAAATATCATTTCCCATAATAAACCAATTGCTCAAATTATCATTTTTCATGACAACAAATTCACAAATAGCCCTGAAAAACCACCATTATATTTGAAGAATACAGAGGTTTTGTATTTGCCAATAGGAAATAAGGTAGAACCATACCCTCTCCATTTTTCAGAAGTTATAGGCAATAATTTACTCAAATATTCCTTATCCACTGAAGCCAAAGCTTTTTCAGATACTACACTTCCTCCAGCACCAGAATCAAGAACTACATCAACATTTTTACCATTAATGATAACAGGTGCCTTTAAAGGGGATATGGGAATAGAATTGTTAGTAATATCTTTAATTATCTCAGCATTTTCTACTGAAGATAAATTCAATACACAATCTTCAGATATATTATTTAAATAATGGACATCATGTTCCAACATTAAAACATCTTTAACAGATTCATTGTCATAGGAGATATTACTTTCACAGTCACTGGAAGAATTATTGACATCAAGTTCAAGTTCATCAGTGTCTTCATTTTGTTCAACAAGATGAATTTTCTTGTCACAAACATGACCCTTCTGCCACGGTTTGTTGCATTTATAACAAGTATTTGTTGCATATTTTTTAGGTGCAACTGGGGCAGAGGGTTTACCAGATTTTTCTGGGAGCTTTATAGAAGGTTTATTCTGATCATTATAAGATTTACTAAGATAATTCTTTGGTTCATATCTATGGTTGAGTAGTACTTCATTACAGATATTAATGAAAGAAGAATTTTCCCTTACATGCTCAGTTCTAGCCACAATCAAATCCCTAAGAGAATTTGGTAATTTATACAAAATTTTATCTCTCCAAATATCATAATCCATCTTTGGATCAATTGCTCTAAGGATTTTAGTTATTTTCATCAGAAAAACAATGGTCTTTTCAACAGAGGAGGATACATATCTAGTATTCTCATACAGTCATTGCTGAGCTAACCTGAATTTCGAACCACCAAACTGATTCTCAATCAAGGATTTCCAATCATTCCATGTATAATGATTGTTATCTAAGAGGACAGATTCATACCACATCAAGGCTACATTGGAAAATAAAGAAATTAGCTTAGAAACAATTTCCTCATCAGGTAGTTTATAAGATCTCTTTAAATTATCAATTCTTTGGATAAAGTGTTGCCAATCAGAGGAAGAATCACCATCAAAGGTAGGATATTGGTCTAACTTAGGCCAATTTTTCTGACTACTGGGATGGTCCACTTTTTGGTTTGAATTATTCATTAGTAATAATTCCTGAAGTTTAGCCAGGTGTTCAGAAATTTCATTATTTACAGAAACAGCTGGTGCATGACCATCACAAGATTTTTTGCTAGTAGCAAAAGATTTTACAGACTCATTGTCAGTTTGTTTAATGGTTGAAATATGAGGAAGAAAGGATGAACTTTGTTCATGTTTTTTTCCTTTATGTTTATGCAGCTTACTGGCAGAAATCTCATTTAATTCATTATTGATGGTTAAGGTTGAGAACTTTTCCTGTAGGTCAGACACATAGTTTCTTATTCTTGGAATTTCAGACATCTGGTCATTCATTTTTGCAAGAGATAGAACATTTCTGTCCTCAGAAACTGAGTGTTTGGTACTTAGTGCATGGAAGTCATTTTTTAGTTTCTTCAACTCATTTTGTAGAGATTTTATTTCATTTTTGAATGAATAATTTTCCTCAATAAGGGGTTTCAATTCACTCAATGTTTTATGCAGACTGATATTTCTATCTGAGATAGCTCTATGGTCACTTCTTATTTGTTTTTGTTGACTAAGAAAAATATTCAAGGTTTCTTTGATTTTTAAATAAGCTGTATCTTGTACAGAAGAACTCACTCTACATTGCAAGTGTAAATTATTTAATCTATCATTTTCATGGATTAACACATCTCTCACATGTTTGTCTTTCACAATATTAAAATCAAGGGTATCTTTCAAAATTTCCTCAGAAGTTTTTTCAATTAAGTTATAGATTTCAGGGGGAACAGAATCATTTTTAATTGCAAGAGAAGGATTAATTAAAGATGTAGAAGTTAAATGTAAAGGTTCATCAAATGACAATTTGCTAATTACATCAATAGGGCTACTAGTTACAGGAAGCTGTCTTTTAACAGGTTTAACTGTTCTTTCACCATGTTCAATAATATTACCTGCAGAAGAAGATTTATTAGAAAACATACCCAAGTGACTATCAACCAAATTACTTACCATGGCAGAGGAGGAAACTTCCCCTGGGACTGGGTTTGGGATTGTGCTTGGGCCTTCTTTCTCCTGCTTTTTTGGTAGGGATGAGGAGGTGGATGGAAATTGGGTGTTCTGGATGGGCCAGGCTGATGATGAGGAGGGTGTTGCACATTCTGTTGGTAGTGACTCATTAGATAATCCCATTTCCATTGCTCTACTTCCATAGTATTTGGATTTTGGATGGTTGAGCTGGGTGGCTGTGAAGGTTGAGCCTGAAATTGAAGCTGATTGGGAGGCAATTGAGGAGGGGCCTGGGCCTGAATCTGGTTCCTGAGTTCTTGGACCTGATCCCACAATGTGTCTACCTTTGCTTTGTACGTCATATTTTCTGTCTTCAACTCTTTTATATGACTGGAGAGGTTGCTGATTTGTTGTGGCAGAGGAAGCTTTTTTATTTTGAAGCCTTTTGGAAGACCTTCTTGAGGCACTAGAGGCTTTACTTCCTTCTGTGGTACTGGGGGAAGGGGGTTTGGTTTGTTTGCATTTCCTGTCATTTCCACATCCTGCAGTATGAGAATTCTTTGTGTTAGCATAAGATTTTTTATGACCAACTTTAGAAGAACTTACAGTGTCAGCATCATAGTCAATTTCTATCTCATCCACTTGCATGTTATCCATTTTTTCTGTCAAATTGTTGGACATACTAGTGGGAAGATTAATATTTTACTTTGTACTTTATAAAAAATAATCAAAGTTAGTCAGTAATTTGCTCCAAATAATATAAAAAAATTTTTTAATTAATTAAATTATAGAAAATTTAACTTTCAATATAAAGTAATAATTAAAAATAATTTTTTAAAAAAATGGATTGCAAGTTTAAATTGGGAATAACAAGTTAGTTAATTCAACCAATTAATTACCAATATTAAATATGGCAATATATTGGGACTAAGCACAATGTACTTTTAAGTCAACCAAAAATTAACAATAATTAATAATAAAAAAAAAATTAAATTAATAATTCAATTTGTATTAATAATAATGTTAATTCTTCTAGGACTAAGAGGATTTAACACTCTATAATGGTCAACTAGGAAAAAAAAAAATTTTTAAAAATTGAACACTTACACTCAGTGAATCAGCAATTAAGCCACAATCACTGTTATTGCAATAAAAATATAGTATTATGAGTGAGAGGCGCAAAGGTGAACTTACTATAGTGATCGAAAAATCACTTCAAAATAATATAAAAATTAATATTATATAAACCTAATATGTCGAACCCAAGTTCGAAACACAGTCGCGGCAAAAGTTTCGTTTTGCTAGGTGGTCCGTGCGTTTTGTCGTTCGTCGCCAGGCTTCGATCTTCGTCGTCGTTTGGAAAGGCCCCCAGTTGTCGGCCGGTCGTCTAGAAGAAGGAGAAAATAGAAGAAGGAAAGAGAGGAGGAGAAGGAGGGAAAAGTAGGAGGAATAAAAAAATAAAATATTAATAAAATTATTTAATTTATTGAGAGGAAAACAACGATAAGTGAGCTGGGAGGTGACAACAACTTGTTTTTACTAATATTAATATTATTTAAGTAAGAGTTCTGCGCGGCAATCAAAATAATTACTATCAGACTTAAAGCAACCTTTAAATTGTTATATAAAATTTTAATTAGATTTTTATTACTAATAAAAAGAATATAAACGTAATATAAAAATTGTATTTAAATTGTTGAGTGTATAATAAGTGATGAGGCTACAGGGGATTATCCAAGGCCCTTTTATAGGCAATGGGTCCTCTGAAGCGCTACTATATTTGTAAATACAATGATTAGAATGGAATAAAACAAACATATCAAAAGAATAAATGAAACATAACAATATAGAGAAAAACATGAAACAAATAATTAAAAGCCCAATCAAGAATCCAATTTCCCCGCCATTAATTCCCAAATCAGTAAGTGGCAATAGTGAATAACTAAACAAGATTGGAAACATAGGAACTATGAGAAATATAATTCCAAACAGATGGTACATTCTGATTACAGGACATTTTAAGTGAAACAAAAAAATAATTTGACGCAACAAAACAAGCAATTAATCTCAATTTAGTCCAAATTAATTTATTTGTTTTTTCTAACACAATTAAGGGCCAAAAGAAGCGTCATTAATTATTGTTTAGTATCATATGAGAGGTATTATTTAATATATAAATTTAAGTAATTAATTTAAATATATTATAAATCAATTTTTCACTTGTAATTATAATATATGTTTTTCAATTAATTAAATATAAATTTATAATTATTAAATACATAAAAATGCGCCATTATTTGTAGAATATATTATATTATGCTCAATTTAATTGTATATAAAAAATATATATAACCAATAAATTTAATGTAACATTTGTATATAATAAAATTCTTATATAATTTCATTATGCAATAAAATATTAAGTTATATTCATTAAATACAAGTCTTACCCACTCTTTAAGGTTTTATAATTTATATATCATTTACTGGACTCCTGGAATAGCCTGGCTGACAAAAGGCCTCTTACTTTGTGCTTTTCAGATCATTCTTTTTATCACTTACATTACTATTACACTCACAACAATACATTTATTCCTATATTTTATAACTTTAGTATTTAAATCACTGTAATTCTAATCTATAATTTATATTGATATCTTATAACTACCTCTTTTATTTGAGTAAAGCAATTATTTTGATTAAAGAAATACATACTATTCTTTGAGAGTTCAATAAAATCTTAAATTCCTCGTATAAACCTCGAACCAAGCTTCTAGACCAAAAGTTCCCCTTGACAAGTTGACTTTGAGTCCTGGTAGTTAAATAAATTTTTTTAATTAATAAAACTCATATTTAATTACTTCAGTTGACATTTAGTCCTGGTAGTTAAGTGATCAGCTTAATAAAATTTTAAAATAAAAATTCATATTTAATTACTTCAGTTGACATTAACTCCTGGTAGTTAAGTGATCAGTTTAATAAAATTTTGTTAAATTAATAAAGATTCATATTTGATTACTTCAGTTGACAATAAGTCCTGGTAATAAATTAGTTGATTTAAATCCTGAAAATAATTGATTATAATAATAATTAAAAATTTTAATTTATTTCTACAGTTGATTATATTATAATCCTGGTTTTAAATTATTTTTTGAATTAATAAATTAATTTTATTTAGTTGATTTTTATCCTAAAGAAGATTTTTTTTATTAATATTTTTATTTTATTTTTGTTAAATAAAAATCAAAAATAAAGACTAATTAATCTTTTTTTCTCTTTTCTTCTTTCAGTAAAATCTTAAAATGACTTACCAAAGTGGTTCTGCTGCACGTGAAGAGGAACTAGACTTGATTGATTATGATGAGCCTACTTCTGTAAGTTCTCCTTTAACAAGAAGAATTTCTCAGACTAATAACTCCTTGCCCCAAACAGGATGTAGAGATGGAACTAGTAGAATTCCTAGTGGACACAACTCAGGATCAGAAGCCTATGATAAACCCACCAGAAGAGCTTCCAAAAGGCTTCAGGATAAAAAAGATGCCCTTGCCTCACCAGGTAAAGAATCTGTCAACTCACATAAAGGAGCTAAGGACAGAAAACTTGAGAATAAAGGCAAGGGTAGATGCTCTGGAAGAAAAGGTGAGAAGGATAGATACCTTTCTTCAAGAGAAGAAGAAACCTCTTCCTCCCAGGGATCAACAACAATTGGCTCCCAAGTCCCAAGAAAAGGTGGAAGTATCCAAGTGGCAGTGGGACTGGTTAAACACTCAGTGGGACTAACTGTCTCAAAATCAGCATCAGTTACCTCAGGCATGTCCCTCAAGGCCCAACCAGGTCAACCCCACACCTCCTCACCCCTATCAAGGAGGCAAAAGAAGAAGAAAGCCCAATATGGTCATACCTAGCAAACCCTGGTACGTCCCTCTATTAATTCTCAAGTGCCTTTTCTTGTAGCTGATTCTGTTTCTTCAGGTAAATCTGAGAGGGAAGAAGACACCTTGAGACCAGTAGAGGCTGGGAGCAGTAGACAGATAACTCATGTATCTAATCCATTACTTTTAATTGCTACCTCAATGATTAACCCTGATATGGCTGTAATTGATGAAACTCTTGACCCTGAGTTCTATGAGAGTCTGGAAAGTTACTCAGTTTCCTTATTGAGAAACACTCCAGATGTAGCAAGGATTAATGATGAGTACTTGAGAGATATTATTGCCAAACAAAATCATATAATGAAAAATATGCAATTGACTCAGAGATATAATAGTTTGTTAAATGATCAGGGTTATCAAGCATTAAGAAGTGAATCACAGAGAGTCTCTGATAAATTGTCTCATTACAAAGAAACTCATGAAAAGAAAGTTGCTTTATGGAAAAATATAAAAAATGATTTGTCTAAACTAAAAGATATTGTATCTGCCTGTTTCCAGGAGGTGGAGATAGATAAGATGAATCTGAAAAGATTGAATGACCATTTTTCATCTTTTCAAAATAAAAATCAGTTATCTTTTGCAACTATAAATGAGAGTTTATCTAGTCTTCCAAGAATGAAAACAAGACTAACAACCATTGAAGAAAAATTGAACTCATTGTTTAATGACCAGAAATATTCTGACATTTCTGTGAAGGAAAATATAGTGCAGGATGCTTAAATAACACCTGTGGCTAGTTCATCTAAAGTAAAAATAGCTCCAGAAATACCTGATGATAACACTGAGTTTCCATCAAAGACTGATGATGCACCAGGATCTGCAACAGAAGGATTAAACAATAAAATTACAGCCCAATTAGACAAATTACAGCTGCTCCTTACTCAGAAATAAGCTAGTACTAAGGAGACTCCTTCAAATCAAAAGAATTAGCAAAAACTTGACAAATATCCTACATCTGATGGTGATTCTTCCTCTGATTGGAAACAATTTATTTGCAGAATTGATAATTTAAAAAATTCTTACAAACTCCCAGATGAGGAAATTGTGTCCAAGTTAATTTCTTTGTTCACTAATGTTGCACTAATGTGGTATGAATCTGTTCTCCTGGATGGGAATGACTACTCATGGGAGGATTTGAAGAAATTGATTAAAGCACAATTTGGTGGCTCCAAGTTCAGAATGGCTCAACAAAGGCAGTATGAGAAAACTAGATATAGCTCTTCTACTGATAAACATATTGAGTTTTTAATGAAACTTGTAAAAATCTTAAGGGCAATGGACCCAAATATGGAGTTTGATTTATGGAAGGACAGGATCCTTTATAAATTACCAATGTCTCTGAGAGACTTGATAGTGGCTAGGACTGAGTTCTCAAAAGAACTCTCTTCTTTCATTAATACATGCAATGAGATCCTTCTAAACAATAAGTATGATGCCAGAAGATTCATTCCTAGGACCCCTTTGGAGAAGCCCTCCACTTACCAACAGAAACCTCTGGAAAAGGTTGGTAAACCTTCTGCCCCTGTTGCACCAAAAAAGCATGCAACAAACACTTGCTTCAAGTGCAACAAGCCTTGGCAGAAAGGCCATGTTTGTGACAAGAAGATAAATCTTGTAGAACAAACAGAGGAGCATGCTGATGACACAGTGGCACTGGATGATACATCAAGTGATTGTGCCAGCAATATTTCATATGAATCTCAACAAGAAATCTTGATGCTGGAAGAGGATATTCATTATTTAAATACTATTGATATTGATAATAATGCTTTATCTACTGTTGAGGCTTCTGAGATCATAAAGAACATTGAGGATAACTCAATTGTTATTTCCCCTCTCAAGGCACCAGTCTTGATTAATGGAACCAGCATTGAAGTTGTTCTGGATTCTGGAGCTGGAGGAAGTGTAGTTTCTAAAAGAGCACTTGCTTCAGTGGATCAAGACTATAAATCAAAACTGATGCCTATCATTTCTGAAAATTGGAGAGGTTATGGCTCTGTTTTGTCCCCCATTGGTAAATACAAAGCCACAGTGTTTTTTGAATATAACCATGGTTTTGTAGGAGCTATTTGTGATTTTGTTATCATGAAGAATGATAACTTAAGCAATTGGTTTATTGTAGGAAATGATATTTTAACCAAGTATGGCATAAAATTGGATCCCTCAAATCAGTGTTTCACAATGGGGATGAATGGGAAGAGAAAGTTTAAGATTTCCTCCCCTAAAAATTATTGAAACCAGAATTAAACACATGTAATTCTGTAGTTCAATGTAAAAGAAGATCTACAAAAGAGATGCATGCTCTTTTGTCTGAAATTGAAAATGCCATCTTTTGGAGAACAACTTTCTGGTGAGGATAAAGATTCCATCATTAACTAGATAAAGTCTTTTCCTACGGCCTTTGCTCATGGATCACATGAACTGGGATTAGTTAAAGAGGAAATGAAACTTTCATTGTCTTTCCCATTAACTGATATACCACCTAGTTTAAAGAAGAAGCCTTATCCTGCTTCTCCCACAAAGAGAAAAGATATTGAAGACAATATCTCTACCCTTTTAAAAATGAATATTATTGAAAAGGTAGTTGAAACACCTAAATATTGTGTTATCTCACCTGTCCTAATTTCTTATGAGAAAGTTAAAGCCAGGTTATGTGGTGATTATAGAGCACTAAATACTTATACTGTTGATGTTATCTACCCTTTACCTAGAATTAGCTCTATACATGCTACTTTACAGGGTGCTAAATATATCAGCTGTTTGGATGGTAAAAAAGGATATCACCAGGTACCTGTTGAGAAAAATTCTCAGAACTTTCTGATGATTTCCACTAATATGGGTATTTATAATTATATTAGGATGCCATTTGGCCCTAAAAATGCCCCTTCAGTTTTTCAAAAAGTCATGGATAACACATTCCATCAAGAGATAATTGAAGGATGGCTGATGGTTTATATTTATGATATCATTATATTCTCAAAAACATTTGAGGACCATCTTAACCACCTGTGTAAAGTATTCCAGAAAATGGATGAAATAAAAATGACACTTTCTTTGAAGAAATGTAAATTTGGTTTCCATTCTTTAAAAGTTCTTGGTCATGTTGTTTCAGGCTTACAGATATGTGTTGACCAGAACAAAGTGGCAGCCATACAACAGGTGAAGGCTCCTACTACAGTGAGAGAGCTCCAAAGTTTTTTGGGAATGTGTGGATACTTTAGACAGTATATTAAAAATTACCAAGTCATAGCTTTACCCCTTACCCAATTAACTAGAAAGGATGTTGCTTTTGTCTGGAATAGTGAAAGACAAAGAGCCTTTGACACTATGAAACACTGTTTGATGTCAGCACCAATTCTCGCTTTACCTGACTTTAATCAACCATTTGTTTTGTACACTGATGCCAGTTTCATTGGTCTTGGTGCTGCCCTCCATCAAAAACAAGTGATAAATGATAAAGTTTCAGAAGTAGTAACACTACGCAATATAGGGGGTGGACTTGCTAGCAAGTCCTCAACCTGAACTCAGATGGAACTCAGATGGAACTCAGACTGAACTCATACTGAACCCATACTGAACTCTACTTGAAAACCCACCTAAAACTGTTCTGCTGAGTGGTGTTCATCCCTGATTGTATGGTTCCTTTATCAATAGCTCAATGTGTGTTCAATCTATGGTGAGTTTGGGTCCAAGGTTGCGGACTTGCTAGCAAGTCCGCCCCCCATATTGTGTGGTGTAATTTGTTATATTTCAAGAACCTTGAGAAATAGTGAATTGAAATATGGGGCTACTCAATTAGAGTGTTTAGCTGTAGTGTGGGCTCTAGAAAAGCTTCATTATTACCTAGATGACCAAAAATTTGAACTTTTCACTGATTGCAGTGCAGTTAAATCCCTTTTAAACTTGAAAACACCTAACAGACATATGTTCAGATGGCGGTTGGCTGTTCAAGAATACAGAGGGAGAATGACAATTATTCATAGGGCTGGTAATGTTCACTCAAATGTGGATATGTTATCTAGCTTACCTTTACCAAATAATGACTCTATTCCTGCTTATGATCCTGAGGAATAATTATTCATATACATGGGATATATGTGGTTGATATGGAGGAAGAGCTATTACAGCTTATTCTGGATTCATATGATAAGGACACTGACTTGAAAAAGATATGCACCATATAAAATGATCCAAAGAATGCTTCAATACAAGCATTAATTAAAACCCTTCCACCAAAGTACCAAAAAGCTTTGGAAAAAGGTAGATTTTCAATTGATGAAGGATATCTATATTATAGAAGAAAGATGAGTAATGTCATTGTTATTCCTCCTTCTATAAAAGAAATCATCTTGAAAATTTGTCATGATGACATATTAGCTGGACATTTTGATCTTGAAAAAAAAATGATCAGAATTAAGAACACTGCTTGGTGGGTTAATATGTCTGATGACCCAAAATTATTTGTTGAGTCTTGTGATTCTTGCCAAAAAACAAAAAGATTAACTGGTAAAAGAGAAGGATTAATGCAACATATTGAACCTCCTGATGCACCATGGCAGATAATAAACATGGCTTTTGTAACAGGACTACCTATTGCTGGTAAAGACAGTTATAACCCTTGTTGGGTTATTGTGGACAAATTCACAAAAATGTGTAAATTTATCCCTACTCACAAGGATGTTTCCACTAAAGAATTAGCTCTCTTATGGTGGTCTCATATGTTTAATACTGCTGGTTTTCCTAAATCCATAATCTCTGACAGAGACTCAAAATTTACTTCTGAATTTTGGATGTCTCTGGTGGATGTTTGTGGTTGTGATCTGAAACATTCTACTGCACAACATCCACAGACTGATGGTTTAGCTGAAAGAATGATTCAGACTTTAGAGGACATGATTAGAAGGTATTGTGCCTTTGGCCTTGAGTATAAAGATAATGACAGATTAACTCATGATTGGGTTACCTTACTTCCTGGGTTGGAATTTGCTTATAATAGCACTGTTCATTCTGTTACTCAAAGAAAGCCTTTTGAGCTCTGGATTGGATATGTTCCAAATACTCCTGCCCAAATTCTCAATAACAAAATACCTAAATTGGATATACATCCTGGTGTAAAATCTTTTCTTCAAATGCAACAACTATGCAGAAACCATGCTCAACAATGTATTGAAAATTCATTTGAATATGAGAAGAAGAGATAGGACAAATCCCATAAAGAATATACTTTTAAAAAGTTGATGAAGTGTTGATTTCTAAAGTCCACTTCAATTTAAAAGGTAATAACAAATTGAAAGACCTATTTGTTGGTCCATTTGTTGTCAGAAGAATGATTGGAGATAATGCAGTTGAGGTTATTTTGTATTCTCCATATGACAGAAAACATCCTGTTTTTCCAATATCTCTTTTGAAACCTTACACATCCAATAGTGATTTATTTCCAAAAAGGAGGGGAAGACCAAAGAAAACCCTAAATGAAATCACTGAAACAGCAGAAATTGAAAAAATTCTAAATGACAGAATATTCACTGCTGAAAAAGGTACAGAATACTTATTGAGATTCAAGAATAAATCATCTGAATATGATTCTTGGATACCTGGGAAGGAGATATCTAATCATCCTACTCTACTAAAAAAGTATAAAAAGAAAAAATCATAGCATTTTTTTTATTGTTTTTTTAGAGTGAGGGAGCGTCAGCCAGGCTACTAGACTTAAATGGTGAAATAATTAATTATTTTACTGAGTTGAAGCCACGCCCCTTCTTCTTACTAATAATTAATTATCTACTTAGGTATTACTTACAATTAACTAGTTAAGTACAATAAGTAGTATAATTAATTAGTATAAATAAAATGTCCTTTACAATTTTACTACCTAACACCATGCTCAATGGTATAAGTCAATGGGAATAGAATTTAATAATAAAATTATAATAAAAAAACTTTAAAACAATTATATTAACTCAGTGAGAGATCTGGAATCTCGTGAAAGTAATATAATTAATTAATTATTGTGTAATTAATTGTGACAGTCCAAGGAACTCAAACTTTATTGCTAATAAATTTGATTTCCTTGTTGACATACCAGTTTATTTAATTCTAATGTCATATATGTACTCCTTTCAGTCATTCTTTTTCTCACATTCTTACAATACATGGTGTAAATTTTGTATATTTTATTCCCTCATGTTTTGCCTATAAAAGGCCTCTTACTTTGAGCTTTTCAGATCATTCTTTTATCACTTACATTATTATTACAATTACAACACTACAATTATTTCTATATTTTATAACTTTAGTATTTGCAATAGCGTAATTCTAATCTATAATTTATATTGATATCTTAAATCTACCTCTTATATTTGAGCAAATTAATCAAATTGATTTTAGAAATAAGTACCTTTTGTTGAGAGACCTTTAAACCCTTAAATATCCCATGAAAACCTTGAACCAAGCTTCTAGACCAAAAGTACCCCTTGACAATGTCCCTCCTTAAAATATCGCCAACTCCCGCCAAATATCCCCATAAGAGATATCTTACTTGGTGTATAGTTATATGTGTAAGGAAAATATGTGAGAAAAATAAGTGTAAGAAAAATATATTTCTGCTATGGGAATTTTTGTTTTTTTAATTTTTTTTCTCTCCAAAAAAATCATTTTTTATTTTTTACTATTTTTTTAAGAAAAGATTTTGAAAAAAAAAATTCACATGGTTTCAAATGATTTTTCTTACATTTATTTTTCTGGTACTTAATTTTCTGACCTTATGTCCCTCCCTAAAATTTCCCCAACTTGTGCTGGATATTCCCATCAGGGATATCTTACTTGGTGCGTAGTGTAGGTGGGTCTTAAGTTCAAAAAAAAATTGTTTCACAACTGTCACTAAAGCACATGTTTGTTTCTCCATGGGGCACAAAAATTACGCAACAGTTGTGTAAAAGTTAAGAAAAAATTGTTTTTTTGGATTTAAGACCCACCTAAGACCTTTAAGTGCCAAAAATAATTGTTACTTAACTTTTGCACAATTGTTGCACTATTTTTGCGCTCCAAGACAAAAAAAACATTTATTCTAGTGTTTGCACAACTGTTGTGTAATTTTTGCACCCCATCGAGAAATAAACATGTGCTCTAGTTTCAGTTACTTTCAGCCAGGATACTAGACTTATCCAGTAAAGTAATTATTTATTTTACTGAGATGAAGCAATGCCTTTTTAATTCCTATTATTAATTATTTTTTATTTACTTATGTATTACTTACAATAAAAAAACTAATTACAATAAGTAAATTTAGCAATTATATAAAATTAATAATAATATCCCTTATATTTTTGCTCCCTAACACTGTGCTCAATAACAGGATGAAAAAAAGTAAAATTATACTAAAATAATGAAGACTAAAAAATTAAAATTTCTTTATTAAGAAATTTAAAACTCTATTAATATGAAATTTTATTTTCAAAATGTTTTACACTAAGTGTGACAATTTCAGGGAGCTCTAAAACTATAGCAAATAATGTGATACCTTTTATTGAGGCATCATTTTAGTATACCTTTATTATGTACATATTCTTTTTTTTGAATGGTTTTTCTCTCACACTCCCTTATGGATAGCTTTTAACTCCGTGTTTTATCTCTCTCCTTTTGCCTATAAAAGGCCTTTTCTTTTGTGTTGTTTTCATCATTCATTACTTACCAATTTTAACTAAAACATTTATTGTTATTAAATACCTATTACTATTATTTATCTTTTAGTTTTTTTTATTCTTGTAATTCTAAACCACAATTTATAATAATATTGATTAAATTCTACCTCTTTTATTTGAGTAAAATAACATAAAGATAAAAGTACGTACTTGACTTTGAGAATTTCCACATTAACTGTCCAATACTATGAATCGCCACCAAAAATCTTCTAGACCAAAAGGAGTCCCCCAATACTTGAGGCCCTTTCCGAATCTTCAACAGTGCATCTTTATCTTGAAGCTAGAGACCAAGGGACTGTTTGACATCAATGTAACTGTAAGGATGATTGGACGACAAAAACGACAAATGTCAAAGACCACATGACTTATTATTTTTTCTGAAACCGGGAATTGAACTGAACTCCAAAACTTAGGTTCATATATTGGAAATATCCATATATATTTGTGGTAATTAAATTAATTACTATTTGTGGGTCACTTTTCATGTTTCATTGTCTACATATATCTTCTTACTCAGCACTCTGTAATTGGCATTAACTTGCTCATTTTACAGGGGGAGGTGCCTGGTAAATAATTTTTTTTTCCTATTTGACTAAGACAGAACTGTATTGTTCTTAGTACTAGAAGTAATATAAATTTAAATTAATTATTTTATATTTTTTTTACTTATTTCAGTTGACCTCTGTCCTGATAATTAAAAAATTATATTATTGCATCAGTTGACAATTGTCATGGCAGTGAAATAATAATATTTAAAAATAATTAAATTGATTATATTAAAAATTATTTCAGTTGACAATAAGTCCTGATAATTGAATTATTTCAGTTGAAATTAAGTCCTGGTAATTAAAATTAATTTCAGTTGACACTAAGTCCTGGTAATTAAATTTTTCAGTTGACTATAGTCTTGATAATTATCAACTTTTACATTACTAATTACTAAAATATTTTATTATTTTATTTTATTTATTTTAATCCTGGTTATAAAATTACTTTAAATTAATTAATAAAACTTTGATTAATATTTCTGTTGATTCTTTGTCCTGAAAAACATTAAATTTTAATTATTCCAGTAGATTAAAAAATCCTGATAATTACTTATATATTTAAAAAAGAGTTCCTTATTTTTCTTTAAATAAAGTAAAAATAATAACTGATTAAATATTTTCTCTCAGTTTAGGTTAACTACAACTATGACTGACAAAGGTGCTTCTGCTGGACCTGATGAGGAACTAGATTTAATTGATTATGATGAATCTTCTTCTGTAAGTTCTCCTTTGACTACAAAACTGGCTCAAATTAATCAATTACTGTACCAATCAGGATGTGGAGATGCAAGAGATAGAGATATTAGTGGAGACAACTGCTCAGGAACAAAAGCCTTCAAGCAAACCCCCAAAAGAGCTCCCAAAAGGCTTCAAAATAAATAAGATGCCCTTGAATCAACAATTCAGCAATCTCTCCACCCACATCAAGGAATTGAGGTCAAGAACAGACTCTCTAGAAGACAAGGTAAGAAAAATAGAAATCTTTCTTCAAGAGAGAAAGAAACCTCCCCATACCCCAAAATCCCTTCCACAATTGGATCTCCAGAAACAAGAAAAGGTGGAAGTCTTAAAGTGGCAGTGGGATTGGCTGTAAACCAAGTGGGATTATCTGACCCAACTACAAAAACAACAAGTACCTCAGGCAGGTCCTTCAAGAACCAATCAGTTCAACCCCACACCTCCTCACCCTTATCAAGGAGGAAGAAATAAGAAAAACAATCACATTCAAGTCTTTCCCAAACCATGGTAAGTCCCTGTATTGAGTCTCAAGTGCCATTTCTTGTTGCTGGTTTAGTTCTTTCAGGTAATTCTGGAAGAGGAGATAAGACTGTGAGACCAGTAGAGGCTGAGAGTAGTAGACAAGTTTCTCAATATTCTAATGTATCTAATCCTATGGTTTTGATTGCTACTTCAATGTTAAATCCTGATATGGCTATTTTTGATGAGACACTTGAACTTGAGTCTTATGAGAATCTGGAAAGTTATTCTGTTTCCCTATTGAGAAATACTCCAGAAGTAGCTAACATTAATGATGAATATCTGAGAGATATTATTGCTGAACAAAATCATATAATGAACAACATGAAATTAACTCACAAATTTAAGAGTTTGTTAACTGAACATGGTTATCAAGGATTGAGCAGTGAATTACAGAGAGTTTCTGATGATTTGTTTAATTACAAAGTAACTCATGAAAAGAAAGTTGCTTTATGGCAAAATATCAAGAATGATTTGTCTAAATTAACAGATACTGTGTCCATCTGCTTCCAAGAGCTAGAGGGAAATAAGTTGAACTTAAAAAGATTGGGTGATCATTATTCATCTTTACAAAATAAAAACCAGTTATATCTTGAAACCATCAAAGAAATTTTATCTAGTATTCCAAGAGGGAAAACAAGGCTAACAACCATTGAAGAGAAATTAAATTCATTGTTACATGGTCAAAAGTTTTCTGACATTTCTTTGAAAGAACATGTGGTGAAGGATACCCCAATTTTAACTGTTCTTAGCTCATCCAAAGAAAAATTAGTTCCAGAAATACCTGTTGATATCACTGAGTTCCCATCAAAAATTGATGATGTACCTGGATCATCCACAGAAGGATTAAACAATGAAATTACTGTCCTATTGGATAAATTACAGCTACTTCTCACTGAGAAACAAGCTTGTAATAAGGAGACTACTTCAAATTAAAAGAATTGGCCAAAACATGACTAATATCCAAAACTTTATTGTGACTCTTCCTCTGATTTTCAGCAGTTCATTTGCAAGATTGGTAACTTAAAAAATTCTTACAAACTCCCAGATAAGGAAATTGTGTCAAAATTAACTTTCTTATTTACCAATGTGGCCTAATGTGGTATGAATCTGTTCTCTTGGATAAAAATGACTACTCATGAGAAGATTGGAAAATATTAATTAAAGCAAAATTTGGTGGTTCCATGTTTAAGATAGATTAACAAAGGCAGTATGAAGAAAGTAAATATAGCTCTTCTACTGAGAAAACCATTGAGTTCCTGATGAAACTTCTGAAAATCTTGAGGGAAAGGGACCCAAATATAGAGTTTGAATTATGGAAGGACAGGATCCTCTATAAATTACCCATGTCTTTGAGAGACTTGATAGTTGCTAGGACTGATTTCACAAGAGATCCTTCTTCTTTCATTAATACTTGTAATAAGATCCTTCTAAAAAACAAGTATTATTCTAGAAAATTCATTCCTAGAACTCCATTGGAGAAAAACCCCAATTACCAACAGAAACATCTGGAAAAGGTTGTTAGACCTTCTGCCCCTGTTGAACCCAAAAAGTATGTAACAAACACTTGCTTCAAATGCAGCAAGCCTTGGTAGAAAGGCCATTTTTTTGACAAGAAGATAAATCTTTTTGAGCAGACAGAGGAACATGCTGATGACACAATAGCACTGGATGATACTTCAAGTGATTGTGCCAGAAATATTTCATATGAAACTCACCAAGAAGTTTTATTTCTGGAAGAGGATATTCATTATTTAAATAATGTTGATATTTGGAATAATGATTTATCTACAGTAAATGATGCTGAGATCATGAAAAACCTTGAGGAAAGCTAAATTATTATTTCCCCTTTCAAGGCACCAGTCTTAATTAATGGGAACAAAATTGAGGTTGTCTTAGATTCTGAAGCTGGAGGAAGTGTAGTATCTGAAAAAGCACTTGATTCAGTGGAATAAGATTATAAATCAAAACTTATGCCCATCATTTCTGAGTATTGGAGAGGTTATGGCTCTGTTTTGTCCCCCATTGTTAAATACAAAGCCACACTATTTTTCAAATATACCCATGGTTTTGTAAGGGCTATATGTGATTTTGTTGTCATGAAAAATGAGAGCTTGAGTAGTTAGTTCATTGTGGGAAAAGACATTTTAACCAAATATGGCATAAAATTAGATCCTTGAAACCAATGCTTCAGAATGGGTATAAATGGGAAGAGAAAGTAAAAATTTCCTCCTCCAAGAACTTATTAACACCAGGATTGAACACATTTCATTCTGTATTTCTATATAAAGGAAGATCTAAAAAGCATATGCCTTCCCTTATTTCTGAAATTGAAAATGCTTCTTTTGGAGAACAACTTTCTGGTGAAGAAAAAAATTCAATCATTAAATTGATAAATTCATTTCCTATGGCCTTTGCTCATGGGTCACATCAACTAGGATTGGTAAAAGAAGAAATGAAGCTTTCATTATCTTACCCATTAAATGAAATACCACCTAGTTTAAAGAAGAAGCCATATCATGCCTCTCCCACAAAGAGAAAAGATATTGAAGACAATATCTCTACCCTTTTAAAAATTAATATTATTGAAAAGGTAGTTGAAACACCTAAATATTGTGTTATCTCACCTGTTCTAATTTCTTATGATAAAGATAAAGCCAGGTTATCTGATGATTATAGAGAATTGAATACTTATACTGTTGATGATATCTACCCTTTACCTAGAATTAGCTCTATACATGCTGCCCTACAAGGTGCTAAATATATCAGCTGTTTTGATGGTAACAAGGGATATCACCAGGTACCTTTTGAGAAGAATTCTCAGAACTTTCTGATAATTTCTACTAATATAAGTATTCATAAGTATGTTAGGATGCCATTTGGCCCTAAAAATGCCACTTCAGTTTTTCAAAAAGTTATGGATAACACATTCCATCAAGAAATAATTGAAGGATAGCTGATGGTTTAAATTGTTGATATCCTCATATTCTTTAAAACATTTTAGGACCATCTTAACCACCTGTGTAAAGTGTTCCATTAGATAGATGAGATAAATATGAAACTTGCTTTGAAGAAATTCAAATTTTGTTTTCATTCCTTAAAATTGCTTGGTCATGTTGTCTCACGGCTACAGATATGTGTTGACTGAAACAAAGTGGCAGCCATACAACAGGTGAAAGTTCCTACCACAGTTAGAGAGCTCTAGAGTTTTTTGAAAATATTTGGAAACTAACGACAGTATATTAAAAGTTACCAAGTCATAGCATTAACCCTTATCCAATTGACTAGGAAATATGTTGCTTTTGTCTGGAATAGTGAAAGACAAAGACCTTTTGACACTATGAAGAATTGTTTGATGTCAGCACAAATTCTTGCTTTAACTGACTCTGATCAACCATTAGTTTTATACACTGATGCCAGTTTTATTGGTCTTGGTGCTGCCCTCCATCAGAAACAAGTGATGAATGATAAAGTAACAGAAGTAGTAATTTTTTATATTTCAAGAACCTTGAGAAATAGTGAATTGAAATATGGTGCCACTCAACTACAGTGTTTAGAAGTAGTGTAAGCCAGGCTACTAGACTTACCCAGTAAAATAATTAATTATTTACTGGATGAAGCCACACCTTATTATTTTAATTATTTAATTAAATTAGTTACATTAAAATCACTTGTAATAAATCAACTAATTACAAAATGGAAAAATTAAATGAATAATTAAAATTAAATATAAAATTTCCCTTATATGTTTTCTCCAACACTGTGCTCATTGACAGGTTAGATAAAATAAAATTTTATATTAAAAAATAGATTTTAAATTAAAATAAAATTTTAATATTCAAATAAAAATAAAATATATACAAAAAATTCAAATATATTATTTGGAATTGACTTCTACAGTAAATTTAAATAAATTTATGTTTTTCTGACATACTCTGTAAATACATCTTTAAATATGTCACCGAAAGACCTACGCACAAGGTTGAGGGTGTTCCTGGAAGTGAGATGAGGAGAGTAGTTTAGAAACTTTTTCGAAGTACAGAGGAAATGTTTGTGGAAGTGATTTGAAGATGACTCAAAGGAAGAGCTAGTGCTTTGAGATACGTTTGATAATAATTCAAATATAATTTAAAGGTAATATTAATATTCTTAAGATCTCACAAAGGGTTGAAACTCAATAATCAAAGATTTAGGATTTAGAAATGATTACTGAGAAAAATAAGGAAAGATACAATAATAATGATTTAACCTGAAGCTTTACCACTATTAACTATAGAAACGTTTTATAATTTAATTCTAAAGAATTATTGAGCCATAATCCAACACCTTTTATATCCATTACTCCTCCTTGCTTTGACCTCATACCCATCCATTATTCTGCACACCACAGACCACCAAAATTACACCTGTTACACCTGGACCCTCCTCACTAACATCCGTTAACCCTTTAATCCTCCACTAACCATCCCGTCCATGCTCACTACCCCTTTTAATAAACAACAGATACTTAATAAACCTTTTAGCGGACTATTACATTGAGTATTGTGCTGTGTGTTGCTTATTGAGGAAAAGACTAAAACACACTATTGAGAGATTGACTAATTTAGATTTAAAGTTTAGACTAGTGCGGTTGAATAGTGAGTACACAAAGAAAGTCGCAGTTGCTATTTATAATTGCTTTCTGCGCTTCAAGTATGGATTTAGACCTCTGTATTATTGATTTAATGGGCTGCTTTTGCCTCGAGTGTCACGTGGCACGTGACAGATGCCCAGGTATAAAAATGCAAGCTTCTTTGAGTGTGAGGCATATTTTCCCACACTACTTTCTCTCCATTCTTACTTTAATTATTTTATATTTTATTATGTTGACTTGTCATACCCCAACTCCCACACCGCCACACCCCAAGGCAGATGGTGGAATCATTACCCGGCAATATTCCCAAGCCTGCAGAGCCTGAAAATCAATTGAATATTTCTGCATCAAAAGCACAACAACACAAGGGCCTTGCCAGAAATGCAAGTTTTGCCGCTGGAGATGGGTGGCGTGTGATGCCTTATTAAAAAATGTGGACATCAAACGACGTTTTACAAAAACCAAATACTGGTTAATACCGAAGACCAAAGAGGTGGTCAAGGATATCTGGGACGTATCGGTTGGGGACAATCAGTCAGTGGAAGAGATTGAGGAGGAGGTCTAAGATACCGTGGCAACCTAGGTAACCCAGGCCACAAGTAAAAAACAAGGGGTGGAAGAAGAGGATGAGGATGAAGTCCCCATCTCGAGACAGACACCAAAGAAGGGGCGGATGGTCATTGAAGATGACGAAGAGGAGAAGGAAGTGACAGTGGAAGTCACCCCAAAATTATTTTTAGAAGCTGACCCAATTTTTGAAGTAAGTCTGTGTTTTCTTTTATTTAAAAAATTTTGTTACTGATGACCGTATGTTTTAGAATTCAGATGTCATCACGGAAGCTCCAATTGTGGAAGCTGTGCCATTGCTACCAGTTGAGGCAATTCAACCAGTGATTGATTTGAGGGAGGACAACAAAGAAACTCTTGACCAGGTATGGTCGAAGAAACCTAGGCAGGGCCGACAAACTCGATTCATTGAAGATTTAAGTGTTGAGGTTGACAAGATTGTTGATTCTGCCTCCTTCAACGCGGCTGAAGAATTATTAGAAATTGGGGAAGTGGTACTGGTAGGAGGGGAGCAGGTATTTGAGAAATGCAGGAAGGAAATAAGAGTGGTTTTGGAAAAAATGAAGAAGTTGGTTCGGGAGAAATTACAGGAGAAAATTTGAAATTGAAAGAGAAAAAGAAAAGAAAGAAAGAGGGAAGGAAAAAGTAGAAAGAAATTTGTGTATTTATTTATTTATTTTTATTTTGTTGTTTTAATTGAAAATTTTGATATATATTTTATAAGATTTTGAGAAAAGAAAAAGAAAAAAGGAAGAAAGAAATGATTTGAATAAAATTTTGTGTTAAATTTTGAAAGAAGAAAAGAAAGAATGTTTCACTGAGGAGATTTTAGTTTAAGTTTTGAAAACAAAAAATTAAGTAAGAAAAAAGAAATAGTTGATTGAAACAATTTTGTTTGAAATGAAAATCTAATAAAAAAAATTTTTATTCGTGAAAGTTTATTTATTGAAGTTTGAGGAGTTTCGGTTATTTGAAAAGAAAGAAGAAAAAATTGTTCTTAAAAAAGAATTTGAAAGAAAGAAGTAATTTGTTCAAAGAATTTTAAAAGAGAGATTTAAAGGTTGAAGTGAAGTTTGTGAAAGATTGTCATATTGAGTTTGTGAAAAATTTTGATAGTTTGAGGAAAAAGAAATAAGGTAAAAAAGAAAAGTTGGAAAAGAGAAAGGAAAGAAAATTAAAGGAATTATTGATTTTTAAGATTTTATTTTGATGAATTTTAAGATTTTATTTTTATTTTTTTATTTTATTTTATTTTTTTAATTTTAATTTAATTTTGATTTAAGTTTATTTTATTTTATTTTATTTATTTAAGTTATTTATTTATTTTTAAAGAAGGTTGAAAAAAGCTTTTGAGAAGAAGAAAGAAGAAAAGAAAAAAAAGAGTAAGGATTTTAGAAGAGAAGAAGTTTTAGAATTTTTAAGAAAATAAAAGAAAAGAGAAAGTAGAGAAAAAATAAAAGAGAGTTCTAAGGTTTCGTTTTTAAAGGATATTTAAGATGAAAAGATTTTAGGAGTTCAGGGGTGTTAGAAACATTGATGGCTGGTTCCCAGGATGTTTTTTCGGAGTCATCAAGGAAGCCTTCCTATTCCACGAGGCATTGAAGTTTCCCTTTGCGCATTCTTGAATCTAGGATATGGCTTACTTCCCACTCTAGATGGTCTTCTACTTCAACCGGTGTGGTCTTCCAACATTGGCAGGGGCATTTGTTGTGTGATTTGGCGCGGTTTGTGCATGTCTTAATTGACATTTGTTATAGAATTGGTTATTTTTCTGGTTGTATTCGTGGATATTGGGTCTGCGGGTATGTGGGTGCTATCATTGAATAGCCCTGGTTCTTCTCTATATTTTATGTCTTGAAGACATTTTTCATATTCTGAGTTTTAAGGGGTCATTTCCTCATTTTTCATTTATAAAAGATTGCTGTTTAATTTTGTTTTTTGTGTTTTACAGGCTAACCTTAAGTCTTAGGATTAAGTGCTTAGTACCATTGGATAGAGCTAATTTTTCTCTATATTTCATGTCTCAATGTTGTTATAGTGAAATTCCATGTTTTAAAGGTTTTAGTAGTTGTAGCTAATTTTTCTCTATATTTCATGTCTCAATGTTGTTATAGTGAAATTCCGTGTTTTAAAGGTTTTAGTAGTTGTAGCTAATTTTTCTAAGTAGATTAGTGGTTTTTATTGGTTTTCTGGCTTCAGGGAGGCCGGGCCGCTTCAGGCGGCATCTCTGACGTTGGGCAGCCCGCCCGCCTCTGTTTTAGGAGGTTGGGGAGCGCTCCAGGAGGGTTTTTTATGCAATTTGGCGGGTACAGGCGCCAGATTGGTGGGTGCGCATGGGCTCGTAGTTAGTGGTCTGTGTGTACATAGTGAATAAGACAGTTTGGGGCAACCTTAATCATCATACAACCATCCGGAGGTGATATCATTGTTCCTCACTCAGTTTTCACTGTTTTCTGGCCATAATTGGCTGTGTTTGTTGAAAGTGAGTTCTTCATTTAACTTAACTTTGGCAACTATTTTCTCTGTTATAGTCTTGCAAGCTATAGCAAGTATTATTGCTGTCTCTGGTGTGGATTTGCAGCCTACATCAAGTATCTTTGCTGTCTCTGGTGTGGACTTTGTTCTACATTTCAGTTCTTTGGTCTGGTAGTCTATCTAGGGACTACTTTCTTGGCTCATCAAGCAGTCAAGTGTGTTTGAAAGGAGCTTTAACAAAACAGGAACCAACTTACCTTAGCAAGTAAATCTCACTCTATTTTTCTAAAGGGACAGGGGATTTTCTCTCTGGTTTTTCTCCAACTCCCTTGGTCAAGGCCTTTAGCTAGTACTATAGGATTGTCTACATTTCTGGTGCCCAACTTTATGGTAAGGTAAACTCTTACAGTCGCCTTGCTGTAAGCAGAATCCGGAGGAGATATGTGGATTTAGCTGAAAACCCCGTCCTTCCAATAAAAATAACAAAATGGGAATTTTAAATTGCTAAGCTAACCAGTCTACTTGGATATGATTCTTAAAAATAATGAAACTCTAAAATAATTAACGCTTATTGAGATTTAATGAAAGTGGCTGTTGAGAGAAGAAATACTGATAACAACAATTAAGGTGTACCAGTGAAAGATCTGAAAAGATTGACTTTTATATTTTTATAATAATTTGAATTTTTATGAGACAGCAATAATCAATTCCCAGTGAGGAAGACCTTTCTAAAGATACCCTGTATGAAGTGTGGTTTAAATTGTTGAGTAGTATTTCTAAAATGTTATATATAAAATATAAAGTTATAAGGGTATTACAATTTATTTAATTTGTTGAGTAATAAAAAAATGAGACAGTGGAAGTTAAAGATTAAGCTGTATGATGTATCCCTCCCCTCAATTTCGAGTTTGAGAGGCGCTTAAGTATTCCTAGTCACGTGCCTAAGTTTTCCCCTCCAGAGCTCTCCCAGAGTCAATCCGGAGCCCGTACGGAGTCAAAGCGGAGTCCGTCCGGACTTCAGGACTCAATTAGAACCTTAAAAACTATATCAAAAAATCCAGAAAATTACACATGATAGAGCTACTTCCCCTTTACATTCCAAACTATTTTTCGTAGTCTGCGCAGCTCTAATCACCCCGTGAAAATTCATCAAAGTTAAGTAATTTCTAAAAACGTAAGTATTTCTATAAAACTTTAAAATTCATTTAAAAAAATATAAGAAAAATAGTAAAAATTCTGGGAAAAATTTCCCAAGGTTCTTGAGTGACTCGACTTGATACTTATAAATTCTTCAGACCGTAAAAATAAGTTTTCTCCGTAAAATAAATTGTTTTCGCGTAGGCATTCACTCTTGAACAATTTCTTCATATTTAAAACTCAAATAAATTAAATAAAACCCTTTTATATATATAAAAATAATAACGCCAATCTTGCACGCCGTATTAACTCCATTTACGTACTTAGGTGCCATACTAAACTTTAGGCTACCACATCCTCCCTCCAATTGAGAATGTCCCCATTCTTATAACTTTGCATAAGTGGTTGAGCAATTCCAAAAGAATTATCTTATCTAATAAAATAATTTGATAAATTTGTTTTAGCTGGTCTTCTTTTAATTCTTTATAATAAAAACGTTCTTTCTTCTTCTCTGGCTTGATATAACATAAAATAAAATAATATAAATCTTGTGATGATTCCACTACGAGAGCAAGGTTTGAATCCCTTCAGACTCCCATTAACCAGTCTTCCTTCTTGTCACAGCATTGAGAGAGTGGATCTTCCTATGAGCCGAATACTCCTGATTCCAACCTCATAGGGCCCCCCACTGAGCCGAATTCTATGTTTCCAATCTCGCCATAAGGTCCTCCAAGCTTCAAACCAAAAATGGCCTAACAATGAGGCACTAAAAAAATCATTCCCTAAAATCCAACTACCATCCTAACTTCTGATTCCTTCATCACAATTTTCAAACTTTGCTATACAGCAAACCCATAAAATACTTTTGCCAGGCTTCCAATAATAATATTAACTTTAGACCATGTTAAAGCGCCACAAATTTCACCTAATTACTCATTATGCTTTCCTTAGCATCATCACCACCAAAAATTTTAACCTCCTAAAGCTTATCAGCACCCAATTCCAGAAATAATTGAATAAACAGTTTAGAGTCTTAGTGGACAGTGATAAATTAAAAGATTGAATTGAGTTATCCAAACAAGATTGACATTCCAGTTTAATGTCTTGGTGAACCAAACATATAATCGATTGCCAGTTTATGGTCTTGGTGGACCAAAGATCATTTAGGTGCATAGATAACTTGATATATTCCTAAATAAGGCCTAGGCTTGACCAAAGATTGAATAAATTTGATAATCCAGTTTAATGTCATAGTGGACCAAACATTTGATCGACAAGTAATCCAGTATAAGGCCATAGTGGACCAATGAATGTTGAATTATCCTGCAGATATTAATTTTCCAGTTTAAAGTCATAGTGCACTAAACAATGAATGAACTATCAGTTTAAAGTCATGGTGGACCAAACATTTGATCGATAAGAAATCCAGTTTAAGGTCATGTTGGACTCAACAGCTTGATAACAGTCCAGTTTAAGGTCTTGGTGGACCTAACATTTGATAACACTCCAGTTTAAGGTCTTGGTGGACCTAAAATTTGATTTACATAAAAAAAAATCCGTCTCCAAAAATATCCATAAAATCTTGAACATCCTTGAAATTCAGTTTAAAGTCTTGAAGGACTAACAGCTCCAATATAAAATCTTTAATGAAAGTCTTGAAATTTCGCCAGTTTAAAGTCTTGGAGGACTAACAGATCCAAAATATGTATAAAAAACCTTAAAGAACGTCTTGAACAGTAGCCGGTTTAAAGTCTTGGAGGACTAACAGATCCAAAATATGTATAAAAAAAACCTTGAAGAACGTCTTGAACAGTAGCCAGTTTAAAGTCTTGGAGGACTAACAAATCCAAAATACATATAAAAAACCTTAAAGAACGTCTTGAACAGTAGCCAGTTTAAAGTCATGGAGGACTAACAGCTGTCTTGAAGTAAAATCCCATAGGTTTTAAGTTCCCCTAGACCCTGTTTCCTGTCTAAACTATATGAATAAACTAAAAAGAATAGTGACTGAAAAATAAAACTAAGAAAAATAATAATAATTTTGATTTAATTAATTATTTTATTTTATTTTTTTATTTTTTATATTTTTTATTATTATTATTATTTTTTTTTTTTTTCTAATTTTAATTTTTTTATTTTATTTTATTTTATTTTAATAAAAGATTTTAGAAAAGATAGGTTTGAAATAAAAGTTAAAATATAGTTTTTGAAGAAAGATAAAGGAATGAGAAAAGAAAGATAAAAAAAGTAATAATAATAAAAAATTTTAAAATAAAATTTTTAAAAGATGCCCCCCGGCCATTTGATGAGCCGTACCCTTGACATCATACCCACATTCAAGTGCAACTTGATGTGGTTACACAATTTTGAGAAATTGAAAAGAAAAGAAAATAAATGAAAGTTTTTAGAAGATAATTTTTATAATGATGATCACTGGGTGGGCTCCCTCCAATTTATAAAAATGATTAGAAACCACCAGTGAGCATCACCTTTACAATAATTCATAATATATATTAAAGAAAAGAAATCACAATCTATCATAAAAAAATCAAAAACAAAATAAAATAAAAAAAATCTTGTATCCGGCGTTGAGAGCAGTGTCTCTTGATTCTTTCCAGTTTATAGTCTTAGTGGACTTCCTAAAATTAAATGACAAAGCCAGGATTCAACTAGAAACAGGGAAAATTTTGGAAACAAACATTATGGGGTAATTGTGTATAGAGCAGCCGGCCCATCAATTACCCCCACACTTGCCAATATTAAATTAAGAATGTTCCCCTGTGAACACTTCTTTCAATAAATTTTTAAAATTTTCCAACACTATCTTCACCCATATTTTAAGAATTTTAAATTTTGAAAATTTTCAAAGAAGGTTCTCTTGCATTTTGTTATGTTTCACCACAGTTTCGTTGCCCATATGCAGTGTAACGATAGTAAAGTATTCTGATAAAAAGAAGATAGTTTATCCTCGTTGCGGAGGTCATCATAAAATTTCGTTGATATCATAGTTTATCCTCGTTGCGGAGGTATCCATAAAATTTCATAAATGTCATAGTTTATCCTCATTGCGGAGGTTAATAAAATTTGATAAATGTCATAGTTTATCCTCATTGCGGAGGTTAATAAAATTTCTTTGATATCATAGTTTATCCTCATTGCGGAGGTAGACTTCGGCACTCCTGGTGCCTCTAGGATAGAGCCATTTCACTTGATCGGCCGCTACCCTCTTCTTCAATACTACTCCATCCAACTCTTCTAACACATATGAACCTCCGGAAACTTGCTCCTTGATTTTATATGGTCCATTCCACCTATCTGAAAACATCTTTCCCCATTGACTCTCTAGACTTCTGTTATACACCAGGACCATATCACCTGGGTTCAAAGGTTTCCTTAATCGATGTGCCAACCGCTCGTCCCAATATCTAACTGATTGATTTCGGATCTTCATCATCCGCGAATATGTCTTTTCTAAATATTCTTCTTTCTTTTCTAGCTGCATCATTCTTGCACACAATAATTCTTCAGTAGTTTTGACCGTGTCCCAGTCAACTCCAAGATATGATTCAGCTTCTAAATCAACCGGTAAAACTGCTTTCTGTCCAAAAACAAGTTCATAAGGTGAAAATCCGGTCATCCTTTTGGCAGTGATTTGATCAGCAAATAAAACTAAAGGTAAATAGTGCCTCCACTTTTCGGCACTTGTCCCACACATTTTAACTAAAGCATCCTGAATAACTTGATGCCCTCTTTCAACCATGCCTTCAGCTTCAGGATAATATGGGGTTGCTACCCTAACCTTTGATCCAACTTTCAATACAGCCTCTTTAAACTCTGTCCCAAATTCAGGACCTCCATCTACCGTTACCAACTTCATCACCCCATACCTATATACCCAATTATTCAAAAAGAATTCTGCCACATTTTTGGCAGTTAAATTAATAAGAGGCGCTGCCTCTACCCAACCAGATAAATCATCTGTGGCCACAATTAAATATTTATACCGTCCCTCTTTTATATGAACGGCATCTAAACTAACTCTCCCAAAGAGCGTATATTCACCGGTCGCGCGTTCAGGTTCTTTTGGCCTTAAATAACTTCGTCTTTGACATTCTTTGCATGACTGAACCCACTGTTTAACAGCCATCTTCATTCCAGGCCACCAAAATTGATCAGAAATTCTTCTAAACGTTTCTCCAACGCCTCTATGCCCAAGATCTTCATGCAGTGATTTCAAAACTAATTCTTGCCCCTTCTGTTGAGTTATAACTACTTGAGGATTTGGATACCTTCTCCTCATTAAACATCGACCAGATAGGTAAAATGTAGATGACTTCCTCTTGATAGCCACCCATTCATCGTCTTCACAATCTTCTGGCCTCTCTAAAGTCAACAAATATTTGACTAACAAAAAATAAAAACCAGTCTGAACCCAGACTTCATCTTGAAAATCGATTAATATAACATCAATAGGGACTTCTCTATCACCAATATCACCTGCACATGAATGAGCCAATAATCGTTGACCTCTAAATAAATCTTTAATCGAGCTATGTTGACGTTTTTCTTCTGAACCTTTGGATCCTTCGTAAACCGTATTCGAAAATACCTCTTTCTCTTTATCCACCTTTTTATTTAAATTCTCTAATTCTCCAACATATACACCATTCCTTAACTTACTACTATCCCACACTACCAATCCATCTTCCTCTACATACACCACATCTTCTTCTACCTCCTTTCTACCAAATTTATCTACACCTTTTCCAACACCTTTATTAACATAAAAACTATTTTCCAGTTTATCCTCTTGGTGGAGGTCATCATCATAATCTAAACACAATAATCCTGCCAGTTTAACCTCATGGGGGAGGTATGGAAAGTCTTCAGCTCCTTTAGTGCTGGCTTTGATAATAGGTATATCTTCATCGAACTCTTCTGAGTCTGAATCTTCTTCAGTGGGTGGTCTCCTTGATAAACCATCTGGCATAGTAAAAGTTTTGCCAGGCTTATGAACTAAATCAAACAAAAAATGTTGAATAAAAGCTACCCATCTCGTCATGGGTGCATTTGGTAAACTTGGGGAATTAATCATCTCGATTAACGATTTCGCATCCACTTGCAACTCAAAATGTTGCCCCCACAAAATATGCTGAAGTTTCTTCAGTATTTTTGCCACACCACATAATTCCAATTTTGGTTGAGAAAATCTTGAGTCGACCTCAGTAAATACTACAGATTCATACCTAACTGGCCTGATGTAACCAGCTTTATCCATCTGAGACAAAACCGCCCCAGCTGCAACCTGACTTGAATCAGCTGCTAAATAAATTCTACCAGCATCTTTTCCATAATCCAACTTGTGCAGGACTAAATCCTTCCCTACAACCTCCTTCAACTTCACAAATGCCTTCTCACACTCTTCATCCCACTCCCAGTCTGCATCCTTTCTTGTTAACCGTCTCAATGGAGCTGCCAATGAAGAAAAGTCCTTTATAAACATTCTAACATATACACAAACGCCTAAAAACCCTCTAACTTCGGCCGTATTCTTGGGCCTTGGCCAGGACTGAATTTTGTTAACTTTCTTCTTGGACATAATCCTACCCTCTCTACATACCACATGGCCTAATATTTCTAAGGCTGGCACACAACATGAAAATTTTGAACCTGAAATAGTTAAACCAGCCTCTTCAATTCAAAACAAGATTCTTTCTAATGTAATTTCAAACTCCCAAATGAATTTGCGTATCCCGGGATTCTCTTCCAACACCTGGTTATCATAGTTGGTTGTTGGTCCCTTAATTCCTCCATCATCTAATAAGATTCCAGCATATTGTGGAATTTCATCTTGAAGGATCCAAGCCATCTGAGCTTGATAAACTGCAACCGAATTTGTTGCTCCTTGAGGTAATCTTGTTAACTGTAAATGTCCTAGTAGCGTATCGAATGTAGTGAGAGGCCTTGAGTCTGGATGTAACTCTCTCTCATCATATCCACCCATAATATCTCCCAAACCATAACACACTCTCACTGCAAATGCTTCAACAAACTCCTCAGCACTAGGTGGTATCCCAGCATCCTTTATTGTAACCCTATTTAATTCCCTAAGATCATGAACAACTCTAAGCTTGCCATTCGGTTTCTTGATACAAAATACCGGACTAGAATAACTTGACGTTGATTGCTCATACAGTCCAGTGCGTATCCGTTCTCTGACAACTTCAATATAGGCTTCTTTTAATGCAGCCGGAATAGGAATCGGTTTCTGCTGCCACGGTTCATGACATACCACAGGAATCTTGTAAGGCTCCCCATAGGAATGCTTCAACACACCCCTCTTCTCTTCTACAAAAGCAATGGCCTTCTCTTGCTTGACCATCACATCCAACAACAACTTCTTCTCTTCTCCAGACAACCAACCATCAGGTCCAAAATTAACAACACCCAGTCTCTCAAAAGTGATTCTTGACGTCTCAGAAAATTCAGGCGGATTCTTTACCAAGGGACTTTCATAAGGATCTCTTGATAACCTTGGTCTTCTCAAGGGTGGATTCAATTCAGCAGGTAGCGGTTCATTAATAGGTTGTACTTTATATTTGGCTGCGTCCACATCTAAATAAACTTGAGGTAAATCATTTACTTTTGTATCGCCATTAAAAATTTCATTAAATGAATCTTCTTCAACGTCAGAATCGGAATAAGAAAAATTAGAAAAATATTTTATTTCATTTTTAAATTTTACCCTTTTCTCCTTTCCCTCGTCTAATTTATAAACAGATTTTCCAACACCTTTGCTTCCCTTATCCAACAGTAAATCACCCGTAAAGAAAGTTGGCAGTTTAACTTCTTGCTGGAGGTCTGGAATTGAATTTTCACAAAAATTATTTTTTTGTGTTTTAATTATACCGAGATTTTTTATCGGATTTTGATGTGATTTTTGCAGTTTACCCTCTTGCTGGAGGTCCGGAATTTAATTTTCACATAAATTATTTTTTTGAGTTTTAATTATACTGAGATTTTTTATCGGATTTTGATAAGATTTTTGCAGTTTACCCTCTTGCTGGAGGTCCAAAATAGAAGGAGATACTTGCAGTTTAACCTCTTGCTGGAGGTTCAGAATAACATTTTCACATAAATTATTATTTTTGTGTTTTACTTATACTGAGATTTTTAATCGTATTTTGATGTGATTTTTGCAGTTTACCCTCTTGTTGGAGGTCCATAATAGAAGTAGATACTTGCAGTTTAACCTCTTGCTGGAGGTCATAAAACATACCCTTCCAATTTTTATCCAACCTAATTTGGCCCATTTTGCCTTTTTTACCATTTTTAAATTTAATAGAAAAACTGGGTAAATCCAATAAACATATAGAAAAGTCCAAAACGTATTTGCACTCCAAAGTAATATTAACAGAAAATAATTGAGAATCCACTTGAATTATCTCCAAGTGAGCTGACCTATTGCAATCCGGGATCTCATCCTGAGGAGAGATTACAACATTAGAGTGATCAGCCCCTGCTACCCCAAAAAATGAGGGCGTTCATCCCTTTCCAACAAACATAATTCACCTGAAGCCGTCCGTTTTATATGCTTCTTCTTGGTGCAAACACAAAACTGGCACAGAGTAGTAATCCCTGGCCGTGTTTCCCAACCTTCATCTCCAGGAGGCGCTAACTGCATATGTAACCTCCGCATATCTTCACCAGTGATCTCCAAACTAATCCCCATGCCAGCTTGATACCCTATCCTGGCCTCAAAATCCATCAAAAAAGGACCACCAAGAACAGTTTTGACTGCTCCTCTGGCCACATAAAATTGAACCTTACCAACAGATCCACCAATGCCTAACCTGACATGCTCAGCTGTGCCCATCAGCTCTGTTGCATGCCCTCCAATGCCTCTGAGGTTTCCCCCAGTCCCACTTTTAATTGGCAAGCCTATACTTGTCGCTTTCTCCAATGAAATTAAATTAATTTGAGACCCTGAATCGACCAAGGCCTTTACTTCTTTACCGTTAAGAGCTACCACCAGGTAACCCAGGGGAGCGGAAAAATGCGTATCTACATCTTCCCCAAACTTTTCAGCATTTTCGCAAATATATTCCACCTCTCCAGTGGAAACCCAACGCCTTTTCAAATGCTTCTTTTGCTTTTCAGCAAGCGCCGGACTAATCGTAAATAACTCCCCAAAAGATAAGGGAATCTGAAGTTGATTCACCCTATTCAAAACTGTGTCCATCGCATTAGCTTGACCAGAAACTACTGGCCGCTCATACTGGACCTTTGATTTAACAACCTTGGCCCTGGGTACCTCTTGAGGTCCAACCGAGCCATCTTCACCCCCCATAATAACATCTTCACATTCTATAACCCTAACTCCATCACCAGCTTCTTGCACTAATCCTGATCCATTGCTAGTCCTTCTTACTCCCTCCATTGGGATGGGACCGCTAAAACTTGGTCTGGGTAGAGACGCCAATGGTACGTCCTCCTCAGAATCCGAATCATCCTCTGGCATAGGCTCACCATTTAAATCAAACTTGCCATAACTAGGGGGCCCCATATCAGCAATCCCCTTCTGCATTTTATATAATTCGTCCTTAGAGTAAGGGTTCAATTTGTTGGCGGCAGTTTGAGCACTAGAATTCTTGTCCTTAGAGTAAGGGTTCACTTTCTTATTTGCCTTGCCATGATTGGCCCTCAATTGGCTCTGAATGCTACTCTTCGCCTTAGTAGCAGCTGCTCTTCTAGCAGCATTAACATCGTATTTGCCAGCCATACAGCTACCCTCCACCTGGGCAACCGTCGCCAGCTCTAAACCTCCAAAAGAAGTAGAAAATGTGGCTTTACTGACCTCTTTCTCTTTACCTTTGTCAGCTTTTCCACCATTACCATTACCATTTTTGCCACCCTTGGCATTAACATCTTCATCCGTCACCTCTTAAAATCTGGCTCTCCTTTCAGCCGTTAAACTTCTTCTGACTAAATCAGAAGGAGACTGTCCATCACTGGGCTCAATGAACGAACCATCAGGAAATTTATAAACTTTACCATCAAATAAAACTCTCCCAGCATCCATATCCTTATCAAGAGCAAAACAAACTGTTGCTCTATGCCCCCTCCTATTACAATAGGAGCACACCTTTGGCTCATCGTAGCCACCTCTATATCCATTACTACCACCATTCCCACCATTTCTCCCATTTCCTGGGAAGCGGTTACCATTATTATTGCCATTATAATTTCGACGTTCATAACCTCTGGACTGATAAGAAGTCGACTTCGAGGAAGAAGCAATTGGGGCCTTATTGGCCTTCTGGGTTTCTTGAACAAATATTTTTAATTGTTTTGTTAAATCGGCCAGGTGATCAACCATCTTATTATCTACATTGCCCTCAACTTTAGCAGCAGGTAATCCCATTTGTGCATTCTTGGCCTCCTGGGCTTTGACCATAATATCGTTGTTTTCGGCCAAAACTTCGCTAACCTTGCTAACATATTGAGTGCATGACTCTTGATATTTGTCCAACGCTAATAAATTTAGATGGGCCTGAATGTTGTCCTTGATAACCTCCAGAGCCGGCAGTTTCTGCTCACCATTAGGTAGTTCCTTCATCAAATCTTTTCTTGAAAGATCCTTCAAGACGTCCATACAAATATCCCTGCTGCATGCTGTCCAAAACAAATCTTTTGCTTGGTTCTCATGTACTAACTCATCCACCAGTATGAGATATTCCACCACTTCATCAAACTGAACACAGAGCTTTTTGAAGTCAGCCATAGAAGAAACACCACCTTTTGCTTGCCAGTCTCCAACAATTTTATTGAGGTCCATCATAGTAAACCTAACACCCCATCTATCAACCATAGCTTTAGAAAGCTTAACCCAATCCTTGTCCTTGAATGCCTGCATAGCAATAACCTCTTTTTCCACCTCCCTATCAGCAATAAAAAATCTAACTTGCTTCACCATGTCCACATGAGAAGCACCATCAACAGCAGCAGCAGCAGCTTCATACCTGCTAATGAACCATTTAACCTCCTCCCCATCAAACTTTGGGCCATCCAAAGAAACAATTCTAACTGAAGGAGTAAGAGGGTTAGAAGATCCAGAAGCAACAGCAGAAGAAGACATCCCAATAAGTAAGGAAAAGCGTTAACAATCGATAAAATAACAAGCCTCTTGCAGGCCAATAACAAAAATCCAATTAGAATTCCAGAAAATAAGCCTCTTACAGGCTAATAACGTTCTTGATCCAAGTAAGATTTTAAAGTAAGCTAGAGAGTTCGAACCCCATGTTGGGCACCAACTATGGTAAGGTAAACTCTTACAGTTGCCTTGCTGTAAGCAGAATCCGGAGGAGATATGTGGATTTAGCTGAAAACCCCGTCCTTCCAATAAAAATAACAAAATGGGAATTTTAAATCGCTAAGCTAACCAGTCTACTTGGATCTGATTGTTAAAAATAATGAAACTCTAAAATAATTAATGCTTATTGAGATTTAATGAAAGTGGCTGTTGAGAGAAGAAATACTGATAACAACAATTAAGGTGTACCAGTGAAAGATCTGAAAAGATTGACTTTTATGTTTTTATAATAATTTGAATTTTTATGAGACAGCAATAATCAAGTCCCAGTGATGAAGACCTTTCCAAAGATACCCTGTATAAAGTGTGGTTTAAATTGTTGAGTAGTATTTCTAAAATGTTATATATAAAATATAAAGTTATAAGGGTATTACAATTTATTTAATTTGTTGAGTAATAAAAAAATGAGACAGTGGAAGTTAAAGATTAAGCTGTATGATTTATCCCTCCCCTCAATTTCGAGTTTGAGAGGCGCTTAGGTATTCCTAGTCACGTGCCTAAGTTTTCCCCTCCAGAGCTCTCCCAGAGTCAATCCGGAGCCCGTACGGAGTCCATACGGAGTCAAAGCAGAGTCCGTACGGAGTCCCTCCAGAATTCCGGACTCAATTAGAACCTTAAAAACTATAATAAAAAAACCAGAAAAATTACACATGATAGAGCTACTTCCCCTTTACATTCCAAACTACTTTTCGTAGTCTGCGCAGCTCTAATCACCCCGTGAAAATTCATCAAAGTTAAGTAATTTCTAAAAACGTAAGTATTTCTATAAAACTTTAAAATTCATTTAAAAAAATATAAGTAAAATAGTAAAAATTCTGGGAAAGATTTCCTGAGGTTCTTGAGTGACTCAACTTGATACTTATAAACTCTTCAGACCGTAAAAATAAGTTTTCTCCGTAAAATAAATTGTTTTCGCGTAGGAATTCACTCTTGACCAATTTCTTCATATTTAAAACTCAAATAAATTAAATAAAACCCTTTTATATATATAAAAATAATAAAGCCAATCTTGCATGCTGTAATAACTCCATTTACGTACTTAGGTGCCATACTAAACTTTAGGCTACCACAACGTGGGGGAGAACTTTCTAGTTCTTTGGAATCTCTGTTTTCTTTGGTTGGCTCTTTTTTGTGTTTTTGACTGGAAGAATGGCTTCTGGTTCTGTTATTCCTGTGGTGACTGTCAGTGGGGGGGATGGTCCTCCTTCTGTGATGGTTAGGGAGTGTGTGAGAATTAAAACTTGGGATGGTACCAAGTTTAATGGGGAGGATGTCAAGTGGTTTCTAGAAAAGTATGAAACTGCTGCTGGAGTGGATGGTGCTTCCTACCTGGACATGGTGAAGCAGATTATCTTCTTCATTGGTGATAGGTCAGTGGAGAAGGAGATTGTGGCTATGTCTGGAAAAAAGAAGAGGGATTGGAAATTTCTGTGTAGGGAGATGGTGGATAGATGGGGTGTCAGGTTCACTATGGTGGATCTGAACAAGGTTGTCAGTGAATGGCAATCTTATGGTGGTGTTGGTAACTTACATAGTTACAGGAAGTTTCTGCTACAGTTTGATCCTGTGGTGGAATATTTGGTGGAAGTGGAGGAGCGGGCACATGAAAATGCTGCCAAGGATGTTTTTTGGTCTGCCCTGGCTAGAGATGTCAGGATGGATGTGTTGAAGGATTTTTCAAGAAAGGAATTGATGAAAACTCTTTCTAATGGGGATCAGAAGTTGCCTGCCTTGGATAAGGTGAAGGAGGCTGTTGAGGCCCATTTGAAGTTATTGGCTGTGGACACCTATCAGGAGGGGTGTGCCAAGTATGTCAGCAAAGTAAGTGAGGCTTTGGCTGAAGAGGAAGTTAGGGAGAAGAAGGAGGAGAAGAATTTTGGTGCAGGTTCCCAAACAGGAGAGGGACCCAATGGTGGAGCAGTTGGCTGATCTGACAAAACAGCTTCACATTTTTGTGCAGGAGGCTAAGAAGGTTAATAAGGTACCTTCTCAGCCCAGAGATTTTGAAAAGAGGGCTGGTAGAAGTGATCCTTGGGTTTGCTCTTATTGCAGTAGGAGGGGGCACAGGTCCAATGATTGTTGGGCATTGAACATAGATGTGTCTGAAGGAAAATTGGAGTTTGATGGCAGGGTTTTTAAGTTCCCTGAAGGCTCATTTGTGAAGCCCAGTGAGGGGCAGGCTCCTGTGGATTTGGTCAGGAGAAGGGGTGGCCTTAATCAAAGGAGGCCAAGGTTTGAGGAGATTCCTGATCAGGGGAAGTCTTCTGTTAAGGTAGATGAGGACGTCAAGGGAAAGGGGAAGGAGGTCAATAAGGTTTCTTTTTCTACTATCTTTGGTGGTTTGGAGTTGTTTTCTTGTGGTGGACAGTCAAGTGGTGAATGCTTGGCTGGTGTTTATGATGTGGAAGCAGGAAAGGTGGGAAGGCCTAAGAGCAGTTCTCAGGCCCAACCAAAGCCAAATGCTTCAAAGGGGGATCCTAAGCTGAGTTCAGCTAGGAAGAGGTGCAGCAAAGAGGAGCTGTACAAGATGCAGAAGGGTATGGCTGATATGGGCCCCCCTAGTTTTGGCGCATTGGACCTGAATGGTGAGCCAATGCCAATGGAGGTGGATTCTGACTCTGAGGAGGATGTCCCTTTGGCTTCATTGCCAAAGCCTGTTGGAGTCAGAGGTTCTGGTGAGGTATCTGGTTTGGTTCCTGTTAATGGTAAATCTGTTGGTGGTGCTGGTCCTCAAGAAGCTTCTAGGACTAAGGTGGTGAAGCAAAGAGCTCACTTTGAGAGGCCAGTAGTGTCTGGTCAAGTTAATGTTATGGACTCTGTCCTGGAAAGGATGAATCAGGGTCAGGTTTCCCTATCTTATGGTGAATTGTATGCTATCAGTCCAGGGTTGGCTGATAGACAGAAAAAGTTGTTGACCAGGAGAAGAGTTTCTTCTGGTGAGGTAGAATACATTTGTGATTCTGCTGAAAAGTTTGGTGAGGGGTTGGAAACTCATTTTTTGGCTCCTCTGGGATATGTCAATGTTACTCTGAATGTCATGGAGGCAAGGGCATTGGTGGATTCAGGTTCTCAGATAAACCTGATTTCTTTGTTTGAGGCAACTCATATGGACCTCCCCATCAAAACTGGTATTGGTGGGAATTTGAGAGGGATCGGTGGCCATGTCACTGAATTGGTTGGAGCTTCAGAGTTTGTGAAGTTAGATGTTGGAGGAGCCTCAGGGAAGGTTCATTTTTACATTGCTAAAGGTAATGTAAAAGCAGTTTTGGGTGGGCCATTCTTGATGGATTTTCAGGAAGAATTGGTTATCAATTTGATTTGGGAATCAGTTTGGAGTTGACTAGTGAAGACGAAAGGAGGCTTCACATGAGGTTGTCATCCCCTGGAGAGGATGGTCGGGAGACTAGGCCTGGTTTATCTTCAATGTGCCAGTGCATGGACTGCTGCAGGAGAAGGAGAGAGTGGGTGCTGCCTCTGGTTTTTTGGAGTGCGGCTCAGGCTCTATTGAGAGTCTGTCTTTTTTAGAGTAATGAGGGCTGATCACCCTAGTGCTACAACCTCTCCCCAAGATGAGGAAATCCCAGGTTGTAGTAGGTCAGCTCCCTTGGAGATATACCAAGTTGATTTTCAACTTTCTCTTTTTAATGTTTCTCTTCTTTGCAAGTATTCATCAAGTTTTTTATCAAGTCTCTGTTCTCTCTCAATATTTTTAATTATTTTTAATTCAAGTTCAAGGAAGAAGATTGGTTATATATCTTTATTGAAAGATATGCGGAAAAGTTTTGGGGCAGTGAGATTGGGGTCTAAAAGTAATTCCTCCCAATTGTGCACCGCTAGGGTTTCTTCTACACCTTTCAAAAACATTACCTGGGCCACACACGTGAGCAATGGGAAAACCCTTGGTTTTTGTTCCAGGTCTGGTGGTGAAGAATTCCTGAAGATCCCTCAAGTTGAAGTTGGAGCGGCAAAGTATAAGAAGGTAGCACAGAAGATTAGGCCTGTCAATGAGCCTATGCCTGTGGGTTTGAATCCGCCTTTGAAGAGACCTCCTTTGTCAAGAGATCCGTACTGTACTCCTTTGGTGAAGAATCCTCCAGAATTTGTAGAGACGGCTAGGGTGACTGTTGAAAGATTGAAAGTTGTTAATTTTGGTCCTGATGGGTGGTTGTCTAAGGAAGAAAAGAAGTTGTTGTTGCACGTTATTGTGTTAAGGGAAAAGGCTGTGGCATTTTCTGAGGAGGAAAGGGGTTTATTGAAGCACTCTTATGGGGAACCTTACTTGATTCCTGTTGTTTGTCATGAACCTTGGCAAATCAAACCTATTCCAATTCCAGCCGCTATTTGAGAGGATTTTGTAGAGATTGTTAGGGAAAGAGTCAGGACTGGGTTATATGAACAATCAACATCCAGTTACTCAAGTCCAGTGTTCTGTGTAAAGAAGCAGAATGGAAAGTTGAGGGTGGTTCATGATCTTAGAGCCTTGAACAGAGTCACTATCAAGGATGCTGGTATGCCGCCAAGTGCAGAGGATTTTGTTGAAGCTTTTGCTGGAAGGGTGTGTTATGGTTTGGGTGATATTATGGGTGGTTATGATGAGTGGGAACTCCATACGGATTCAAGGCCTCTCACAACTTTTGAGACTCCTTTGGGAAGATTTCAGCTCACTAGGTTGCCTCAAGGAGCAACTAATTCAGTGGCAGTTTATCAAGCACAGATGGCTTGGATTTTGCAGGATGAGGTTCCTACTCATGCTGGTATTTTTATTGATGATGGTGGAATTAAAGGACCATCCACTGATTATGGTAATGAGGTGTTATCGGAGAACCCTGGAATAAGGAGGTTTGTGTGGGAATATGCAATAACTCTAGAGAGAGTGTTGTTCAGGATTGAAGAGGCTGGTTTGACCATTTCAGGGTCAAAATTCTGTTGTTGTGTTCCTGCTTTGGAAATTCTGGGTCATGTGGTATGTAAAGAGGGAAGGATTATGGCGAAGAAGAAGATTAATAAAATTCAGGCATGGCCAAGGCCTAAAAATACTACTGAAGTCAGAGGATTTTTGGGTGTATGTGTATATGTCAGGATTTTTATTAAGGATTTTTCTTTGTTGGCTTCACCTTTAAGGAGGTTGACCAGAAAAGATGCAGATTGGGAATGGACTGAAGAGTGTGAAGAGGCTTTTCAGAAGTTGAAAAAGGTTGTTGGTGAAGATATTGTTCTTCACAAGTTGGATTATGGGGTTGGTGCTTGAAAAATTTATCTGGCAGTGGATGCAAGTTATATTGCTGCTGGTGCTGTTTTGTCTCAGGAGGATAAGACTGGGAGGGTCAGGCCAGTAAGGTATGAGTCTGTGGTGCTTAATGAGGTGGAATATATGTATTCTCAACCTAAGTTGGAATTGTGTGGCGTAGCTAAAATTTTAAAGAAGCTACAGACGGTTTTGTGGGGGCAGCATTTTGAGCTGCAGGTGGATGCAAAATCTTTGGTTCAGATGATCAATACGCCTAGTCTTCCAAATGCTCCAATGACTAGGTGGGTGGAATTTATTCAACATTTTTCTTTTGACCTGGTACACAAACCAGGTAAAACTTTTACAATGCCTGATAGATTATCAATGAGGCCACCTACAGATGAGGATTCTGATTCTGAAGAGTTTGACGAAGATTTTCCAGTGGTTAGGGCCAGCACAAAGGGTGCTGAGGATTTTTCTCTCCTCCCCCATGAGGCTAAACTGGATGATTGTTCTGACCTCCTCCAAGAGGCTAAACTGGCTGGATCTGATCTTGATTCTGGTGATCAGGATGTTTTTGTTGATGAAGATGGAGTTGTTGTTTGGGACAGCTCAAAATTGGAAAAGGGTGTTTTTTTTAGTGAACTGGATTCTCACAAGGTTCAGTGGAAAGAGAAGGACATTCCAAAATTTAAGGATTGGTGTCTGGGTTGAGCTGCTCAATTGGCTTATGTTCATACTGGTGATTTTGGTGACAGAGTTGTACCCTTGGATGTTGTTTTGTTGGATTTTGAAGATGAGACCTGGGGTCAGTCTGGGTTTTATTTTATTTTGGTGGAATATCTGTTGACCTTGGAGAGGCCAGATAGTTGTGATGATGATACTTGGTTGGCAATCAAGAAGAAGAGTCCTGGATTTTATGTGTCAGGAAGGCGGTTGATGAGAAGGAGACATCCTAATCCTCAAGTGGTGGTGACTCAGAAGAAGGGTCAAGAATTGGTTTTGAAGTCTTTGCATGAAGACCTTGGTCATAGAGGCTTTGGGGAGACTTATAGAAGAGTAGCAGACAGATTTTGGTGGCCGGGTATGAAGTTGGCTGTGCAGGGTTGGGTTCAATCTTGTTAAGAATGTCAAAAAAGAAGTCACTTGAAACCTAAAGAGGTGGGCCATGCTACTGGTGAATCAACTGTTTTTAAAAGGGTCAGTCTGGATGCTTTCCATATTAAAGAGGGCAGGTATAATTACTTGATTGTTGCTAGGGATTATTTGTCTGGTTTGGTTGAGGCAGTGCCTCTGGTTAATTTGACTGCCAAGAATGTGGCAGAGTTTTTGAAGAAGGAGTGGATTTATAGGTATGGGTTGATGAATTTGGTGACTGTTGATGGTGGGACAGAGTTTGGTGCCAAATTTAAAGAAGCTGTGGCTAGTGTTGGTTCTAGGGTTAGAGTGGCTACACTGTATTATCCTGAAGCTGAAGGCATGGTTGAAAGAGGCCATCAAGTTATCAAGAATGCTTTGGTGAAGATGTGCGGAGATAGTGCTGTAAAATGGAGGCATTATTTACCCTTGATTTTATTTTCTGATAGGGTCACTGTGAAGAGGACAACTGGCTATTCTCCTTATGAGTTAATTTTTGGTCAAAAAGTCGTTCTACCAGTGGACTTGGAAGCTCTCTCTTATCTTAAAATTGATTGTGATGACGTGCACTCAACAGAAGAATTGCTCTGTGCCAGGATGCAACAGTTGGAATGTAGAGAGGAATGTCAGGAGAAGGAATACTCTAGAATGATGAAGATTAGGAATCAATCAGTCAGGTACTGGGACAAGAAGTTGGCTCATAGACTCAGGAATCCCTTGAAACCTGGTTGTTTGGTTTTGGTGTATAATAGAAGTTTGGAGAGTCAGTGGGGAAAAATGTTTGCTGACAGATGGAATGGACCTTACAGAGTCAGATCTCAGGCGTCTGGAGGTTCTTATGTTTTGGAAGAGTTGGATGGTGCAGTCTTGAAAAAGAGGGTGGCTGCAGACCAAGTGAAAAGGTTTTATCCCAGAGGAACTAGGCATGAAGAAGATTGACTCCTCAATGAGGATAAACTAAGGACCATTCCTTAATTTTGGTTTTTTTTTTGTGGTGATGCTATGCATCTGTTTGTTGGACACTTTTGTTAGAGGGTACCCATGGGTGGGGCTTCTAGATTTGATCTTGGCAAGTGTAGGGGTGACTGATGGGCTGGCTGCTCTATCAACAGCTACCCCAGATTGTCTGTTTCCAACCCTTTTTCTTAATTTGGTTGAACCCTAGTATTGGTTTCTTTTCATAGGTTTTAGTCCTCTATGACTTTAAACTGGAAATTCTTTTGGTCTTCAAGTGTCGGACTCTTCACTTTTATTGGTTATGGTTTATTGTGTTGGATGGTTTGTTTTGTTGGTTAGAAGGTACCCAGGGGGGGGCTTCTAGATTTTCCTTTGGCAAGTGTGGGGGTAACTGATGAGCTGGCTGCTCTGTAGAACAGTTACCCCAGAATGTCTGTCTCAAGTCTTTTGTTTTTTCTAGTTGAATTCTAGTTCTGTTGTTTATTATTCAGGTTTTGAGTCCGCTATGACTTTAAACTGGTTTGGGACTGGCTTCTTTATCTTTGGTTCTTTCAGATTGCTGGTGGATCACTAGTGGTCTCCCATCATTTTTACTTATTTGGGGGAGCCTACCCAGTGATCATTTCTATGGACGGGACTTTCTCTTTTTGGGCAATCTATGGAGCTGGACTTTCTTTGATTTTGCAGTTATGTTTTTGCTAGATAGCAGTTTTAGATTATTTTATTTTTTCTCTTTTTTTCTTTTAATTTTTTTATGGGGGTTGTTTAAAATTATAAAATCAAAAATATAGGGTGTTACCACGTCAGGGTCACCTGGATGTGGGCAAGCATTGGTGGGGAAAGGCTCATCAATTTGCCGGGCAATGCTATTTTCTTTTTTATTTTTTATTTATTATTTATTTCATGTGTTTCTGTGTTTCATTATTTTTATTATCTTCTGAATTTCTAATTTTCTTGAATTTTGTTTTCTGTTAATCATTTAAAAGAATTAATTGTGTATCCAAATCAAGGTGCACTTGGATGTGGGTAAGGTATCAGGGGATCAGCTCATCAATTGGCTGGGGGATACCATTTGTATTATTTTTTATATTTTATCTTATTTCATTTATGTTATTTCATTTCATTTTAATTATTTATTTTTTATTTTTTATTTTAGTATATCAGTAGACAGTAAAAAAATAATAAAATAAAATAAAATAAAAAATAAAAATAAAAAAAAATTCTGAAATTATTTTTTATTATTTGTTTTATATTATTTTTATGTTTCTAATCTTTTGCAGGAGCTCATTGTCTGGATGATGAAGCTTCTGGAGGCTGGTCTGGATTGTGATGACGTTTTTGTTTTTTGTTGGGATTGTGGGAAGCACTGTGTTCTTTGAAGTGCATCCTGCTGGAGAGATTATAGGGATTGTATTGGTCAGGTATTTGATTAGAGGGAAGTTCAGAGGAGGAAGAAGAAGAGGCAGGAATGGAGTGCTGGAGGGTGTGTTTAATGATCCTAGACATTTTCCAGTGGTCGTCCAGTAGGCGCTTTCTCAAGGATTTTTCAAAGTCATTCAAAGGTTCATGGAGGGCAAAGGCTTTTAGCATATTGGAACACATGGTGCTTAGGTGTTTCTTCATGTCTCCATAATCCAGGGTCAAAGAAGTTTCAATAGTTTGGCCAACTCCAATAATAGATTCAGGAGGAGGGGTGCCAACTAGACAAGAAGAATTGGATCAGTAATTATTTTTGTTGAAGAAATGGAATAATTAATTTGGTACTTACAGATTGGAATCTCATCAAATATGTAAGCAGCTGGGATTTGGATCTCTGACAATTTTTTAATGGTCATAGTGGGTGGATCAACTAGGGAAAGATATGGATTCTCATGGTCTTCCTCTGAAGGATCCTGAGAAGGTGAACTGGGATGCTGATGTTCCTGGGGCCTAGTTGGAGCAGTGATATTGTTGTTGTTTTGGTTGTTATTTCTGTTGGATTCAGCTGGAGGAGGTGCTGGTGATGGAGTACCAGGGTTGTTAAAGGATGGAGCAGGAGAGGGGGATTTGGAAGCAGACTGCTCTCTTCTGGATGGAGAATTTGAAGAGATGGAACTGTCAGAAGAGTAGTTGGCTGACAGAGGAGAGGTGTAGTTTCTTTGTCTTAGTTGGGGATGAAGTTGTTGTTGTGGAGCAGTGTGTGGTGTTCTGGTTTCTTCTTGGGGTTCTCTGGAAGTTCTCTTAGAAATCTGGTAAATTTTGGTGCTTTTGGACTTTGGAAGGGTGGATTGCATTGCTCTGGGATCAGTAGGAGGTATTTGGGTTGAGTTGTTGTTGTTGTCTGGATGAATTTGGCTAGTTTCTAGCCGTTTTTGGTGGTTTTGGACCTGATTTTCACTGTTTGGTGAGGCGGGCGGGCCGCCTGAACACGATCTAGAATCCTGGGAGTTGATTTTGAAGCTTTTGGAGCTAATTTGGCGGAGATAAAAGCAGTTTCTTGTGAGGCTAAGGCTGGTCTTTTGGGACGAGTGCGGGAATCTGAGCTTCTGGATCTTCTGGATCTTCTGGAAGGAGCAGAAGATAGAGAGGAAGAGGAAGGACCAAGCTCTGGGGATCTGGTAGGGGATCTGGAGATGTATTTTTGAGAAGGAGAAGGCGGAGGAATAGGGTAGTTGGCGTCTCTGTCACATCTTTTCTTTTTGGAATAGCAAGAGTCACTAGCCCTGTTGTAGAATTTGGATTTAGGATTTGGAAGAGTGAATGTGCAAGGTCTGCACATGTGGATGCACTGTTTGCAGGCATAGTCCTTGGGAGCAGTGAAGCAAAGGAGAGTAGAAGGGTTAACATCAGGAGATCCAGCCATGATCTGTGGTGAGAAAAGATGATGAAAAGGGATAGGAGGAGATTTTTGTCAGTGATGGGTAGATGATGAAGTGAAGGTGGAAGTTCAGCAGGTTGGCTGTAGAGGTGTGCTGCGTGAAATTGGCTGCATCCATTTTTATGCAAAATTCCTCAGTCCATCAAGACTCTAAACTGAAGAAGCTATATTATCAAGGCAGTCCATCAAGACTCTAAACTGAAAAAGCTATGGTATCAAGATCAGTCCATCAAGACTTTAAACTGAAATCTGGTTTCTGTTAGTCCTCCAAGACTTTAAACTGGCTGGTTTCAAGATTTTATCAAGATTAGTCCGTCAAGACTTTAAACTGAACACTGTGTTAGTCCCCCAAGACTTTAAACTGAGGGTTGTAAGTCCCCCAAGACTATAAACTGAGGAAAAGTTTTTTTGTTGTTGGAGTTGGTTTTGAAATATTGGTGGAGGGTATCCACAGGGGGAGCCTCCGAATTTAGCAAAGGCAAGTTTGGGGGTAATTGATGGGCTGGAAGCTCTATTCACAATTACCCCAGAATGTTAGTTTTTTCTCTGTGTCTTAATGTGGTTGATCTCTGGTTCTGGGTTTATGATTTAGGTTTTTGAGTCCCCCAAGACTTTAAACTGAGGGTTTTTGAGTCCCCCAAGACTATAAAATGAGGATGGTCCCCCAAGACTTAAAACTGAGGGTTGTTTGTGGTTACATCTTATAGAAGGTGTGGTCAATTTTTCTTTTCTGAATCAAATTCAAGTACTAGTGGAATTACAGAGGAAATCAAGAGATTAAATGAAGTGTTCAGAATTAGCCTTGAATTGGTGAATGAGGTGTCTTCTTTTCTCAATGTCCTGTGGATCTCTAGCAGGAGTGGATTGGAAGTAGTGAAGCAGAAGTTGTTTCTGTTGAGATGTGTGTTGTTGGAACTTGGCCTTGATAGTGGGCAAGTGCGTTGGTGTTGGTGGTGCAATGGATCCTACATTGTTATCATCACTATCAGAAGAGGGAGGAACTGAGAAGTTATCAGTTTTAAAGTTGAAGGAAGGAATGAATGTTCTTTACTATCAGATGGACCAGGGATGGGGGAACTAGTTGTTTTATGGGTTGTGGCACTCTTCTGGGAAGGGTGGAGCTTTTTGATTAATCTGGGTATCAGGATGGATGGCCTAGATCTTTTGGTGCTGGCAGAAGAAGGACCAGGTTGAGGTGGAGGTGAATCTGTTATGGAAGAAAGTGGACCAGGTCTGTGGCAGGTCTTCTTTCTGTATTGGCAGACATCGCAGGACGTTCTGTATGGATGAACAGGTGGTGTCATGGCGCAGATTAAATTATTGTCGATGCAGTATTGGCAGGGGCCCATTTCAGAGGCAGATTTGGGAAGAAGGTTAAACATGGTGGTTAGATGAAGAAAGAATGCGGACATTCTCAATTGTAGGGAGGATGTGGTCTTCCAACATTGGCAGGGGCCTTTGTTGTGTGATTTGGCGCAGTTTGTGCATGTCTTAATTGACATTTGTTAAAGAATTGGGTATTTTTCTGGTTTTATTCCGTGGATATTGGGTCTGTGAGTATGTGGGTACTATCATTGGGTAGCCCTGGTTTTTCTCTATATTTTATGTCTTGAAGACATTTTTCATATTCTGAGTTTTAAGGGGTCATTTCCTCATTTTTCATTTATAAAAGATTGCTGTTTAATTTTGTTTTTTGTGTTTTACGAGCTAACCTTAAGTCTTAGGGTTAAGTGCTTAGTACCATTGGATAGAGCTAATTTTTCTCTATATTTCATGTCTCAATGTTGTTATAGTGAAATTCCGTGTTTTAAAGGTTTTAGTAGTTGTAGCTAATTTTTCTAAGTAGATTAGTGGTTTTTATTGGTTTTCTGGCTTCAGGCGGCATCTCCGACGTCGGGCAGCCCGCCCGCCTCTGTTTTAGGAGGTTGGGGAGCGCTCCAGGAGGGTTTTTTATGCAATTTGGCGGGTACAGGCGCCAGATTGGTGGGTGCGCATGGGCTCGTAGTTAGTGGTCTGTGTGTACATAGTGAATAAGACAGTTTGGGGCAACCTTGATCATCATACAACCATCCGGAGGTGATATCATTGTTCCTCACTCAGTTTTCACTGTTTTCTGGCCACAATTGGCTGTGTTTGTGACAAGTGAGTTCTTCATTTAACTTAACTTTGGCAACTGTTTTCTCTGTTATAGTCTTGCAAGCTATAGCAAGTATTATTGCTGTCTCTGGTGTGGATTTGTAGCCTACATCAAGTATCTTTGCTGTCTCTGGTGTGGACTTTGTTCTACATTTCAGTTCTTTGGTCTGGTAGTCTATCTGGGGACTACTTTCTTGGCTCATCAAGCAGTCAAGTGTGTTTAAAAGGAGCTTTAGCAAAACAAGAACCAACTTACCTTAGCATATAAATCTCACTCTATTTTTCTAAAGGGACAGGGGATTTTCTCTCTGGTTTTTCTCCAACTCCCTTGGTCAAGGCCTATAGCTAGTACTATAGGATTGTCTACACCGGTTCCGGAGGAGGTTGGTTCCTGCCCTGGTATTTTTCTCAAGCCAGTTCCTGGAGAGATACGTGTAAAACAGGGTGAATAGCCTGCCATTTAGGAGGTATCCTGAATTGAAATGCAGTTTTAGAGACTTTGGAGTCAATTTTGAATGGTCCCAAGCGCCTTTTAGCCAGTTTCTTTGATGGTCAAGTTTTTTGAATGTTTTGTGCGTCAAGCCATACTTTGTTTCCTGGTTTAAAGGAAGGAGAAGATTGTTGATGTTTGTTGGCCTGTTCCTTGTACCTTCAAATCACTTATTCCAAGTTTCATTTAAGTTATTCTTGGAGTGGTGATATGGTTCGAAGATAATGTTCTGCAGGATGACTAGCTCCTACATGGATTGAGTTGAATCGAGGATGTCTTCCATAAACAGTTTCAAAAGGAGATTGTTGTGTCAAAGAATGAGTCGAGTTATTATAAGCAAATTTAGCTAATGGTAACCATGTGGTCCAATCGTCTTGTTGGTAACTGACATACATGCAAAGGTATTGTTTGAGGATTTGGTTAACCCTTTCTGTTTGCCCATCAGTTTCAGGATGATAGGCCATGGAGAGATTCCTCATGATATTTAGTTGTCAACACAATTGAGTCCAGAATGTGGATACAAACAATGAGCCTCTATCTGAAATAATATCATTAGGTAAGCCATGTTTGGAAAATTCATATTCCAGAAACAATTTGACAAATCTTCTGCTGTAGCAGTAGTAGTGGTTTTAATGAAAATAGACATCTTTGAAAATATATCTACTATTACTAATATAGCATCAAAATTATTAGAAAGAAGAAGTTGAGAAATAAAATCCATCAATAAAGATTCCCAAGGTTTAGAGGGAATAGGAAGTGGTTGAAGCATCCCATGCTTCCAGTGAAGGTGAGCCTTATTCCTATTACATTCATAAAAAGATCTTATATAGGCCTTGATTTCTCTGGTCATTCCTAGCAAGAAGAAATCCCTTGCTATTAACTGGTAGGTTTTATCAGCCCCAAAATGACCAGCTAATGGAGAATCATGTCAACTATTGAAAATCCATAATTTTATTTCATTATTGTTGGGTATGACTACTCTACCTTCGAAAACTAATAGACCTGACTCAATACTAAATCTTTTGGCCCCTTGCTTCAAGAGTATTTTGTCTTTTATCCCTAAACAATAATTTTCCTTCGAATGAGCTTCAAGGATGTTGGATAGTGGATTTTGAAAAGATTGAATTGTCATCGAATTAAGTTGATGAGTTGTTAACATTGATTTGTTGAAAATTGATTTCACATTTGCTGGGTTTTTGTCAGAAAATGTGTTGTCCTGACGTGACAGGATATCTGGGACAATGCAGTTCTTACCTGGGCAATAGGAAATAGTAAAAGGAAATTCAGACAAAAATTCAGCCCACCTGGCTTGACGCCTGGTTAACACTTTGGAAGACATAAAGTATTTCAAAGCATTATGGTCAGTTAGGATTTGAAAAGGACTATCTAGGCTGAGAAGAAAAGAGCACCATTTTTTAAGACAATGAATAATAGATAAAAGCTCCTTGTCATGAATTTCATAACTTAACTCTGCCGCAATGAGTTTGCGTAACCCAAAAGCAACAGGATGAAACAATTTTGTTTCAGGATTGAATTGAGAAATGACCCCTGAAATAGCATAATTGCTAGCGTCTGTCTCGACTATTGTCAAAGAAGAAGGATCAAAATGTCGAAGAATTGGAGCTGTGGTAAATGCAGTCTTCAATGCTTCGAATTCCTTTTGTGCTGTAGCAGTAAAAACAAAAGGAATATCTTTTCTAAGAAGAGAAGTAAGATTGGAAATATTTTTAGAGTAATCTTTAATAAATCTTCTATAGAAAGTGGCAAAACCCAAAAATCCTTGGAGGGATTTAGCGGTTTTGGGCTCAGGCCATTCCAGGACTTTTTGGACCTTTTTGTCGTCCATGACTAAACCATCAGTGTATAACGTAAAGCCCAAAAAATCAATAGATTTAAGATGGAATTTTCATTTACTGTGATCTCGAAGGCGATTTAGTCCCTGTCAAACATGATGAATATGTTCATCTAGTGTCTTCAAGAAAATTAAAATATCGTCTAAGTTTACGACAACAAATTGTTCAACAACATCTTAAAAGATGTCATTAACAAAATTTTGAAAAGTTGATGGTGCGCTACATAATCCAAAAGGCATTACTAAATATTCAAAACTACCAAATCTAGTGCACATTGCAGTCAGTGGTTCATGACCTTCCGCAATGCCAATAAGATTATAAGCGCCTCTAAGATCAATTTTAGAAAAGAAATTAGCACCATTAAAAAGGGTAAGAAGCAATGACATAGGAGGAACTGCATATGCATTCTTCTTTGTAACTGTGTTGAGCTTTCTATAGTCAACACACAACCTAAGGCTACCTTCTTTTTTCTTTACAAAAAGAACAGGGGAGCCGGTTGGAGATTTACTGGCTCTGATGAAACCCTTGTCTACATTCTCTGAAATTTAGTCTCGAAGAACTTGAGATTTGTCCTTCAATAAAGAATAGACAGGACCTGCCGGAGGTACTGGACTTATTAACTCTATTTGATGGTGGTAGGGTCAATGAGGTGGTAATATATTGGCCTTGCAAATCGAGAAAACATTGAGGAAATCATGATAGATTTCCGGTAGAGTTTATTTAATGGCTTCAATGTTGATTTGGTTGTCCTCATCATCTTCGAGAGAATCTGTCAAGGGAAGACCAGAATTGAGATAGCATAATTGGACTACTTTAAGGCAATTCAAATCCTCTTTGAGTGAAGTGATCAAGCTAGAAGGGTTATCCACTTTCTCATTTAGAGAAAAATCAGATGCTTGCAAGTCATCTGGCAGAGATTTGTCCTCTAGCAGCACATTTTCAGGCAGGTTGTTTAACTCTGTATTGACCTGCATTGAAGAATTAGAAATATACTTAGTGCGTGGGGTGATCAATCCTTGTGACCAATCAATTTCAGGATTCCAATGCATTAAAAATTCATGGCCAAGGATGGTATCATCCATTCTTGGGGCGTCCAAGACTGATAATTCCCACTTGAAGGGGGGAAAATTCGGAAAGTTGAAAACCCATAAAACTTTCTTACTTACCCAATATTTGGGTTCCTCTGATTCGACCAAATAAATTGGATTTCAATCAATATCTGTGAATGTCAGCTTTAACTTCTTGGCAAAAGATAAACTGACAAAAGAAATTGAAGCTCCAGAGTCTATAAGACAACTGAAGGGGGTATCCTCCTTGAAAAGAATGAATCTCAAGTGGTTTAAGGCAACTCCAGTCCTTAAGACATGGAGGTTCTGTGCACCGGGAGAGATAAGATAGTTTGCTTTGCACACAAGTAAACTATCTACTAGTTTTTTGACCTTGAACTAGTAAATTCTCTTTCCTTCAACTTTACACAATCTTCTAGCTTGTTATTACCCCCACAATACATACATAACCCATTATCTGCTCATCTCTTCCTCTCAGCTTCTTTAAGTTCCCCTTTCGGATCCAGTACTTTACTGATATTGCCTGGGGTCTAGCCTTTTGGTCGAGGTTTATCCTTTCCCTTATTGGGTTTGGATTGATTCGAGGAGGATTGAGTTGTCCGTGGGTGTGAAGAAGGTCCTGATTTAAAATTTAGGCCTTGAGATTTGTTGGAGTATTGATGATGTTGTAGTTGTCCTTGGTAAACGCCGTCGAGTTCAAGGGTTCAATCCATCAAATCCGTTAAAGTAGTCATCTTCTGGCCATGAAGATTTAATTGATCCAGAATCCTCAAAGGAAGTCCCTTTTTGAAATGATACTTGAGGGCAACATCATTCCAACCTACTTGAGTTTGAAGTGCTCTGAAATTCAAAATATATTCAGAGGCTTTACCATTATCACTCATGCAGAGGAAATCCAGTTCAATTTCTGCATTGTCAGTTTCATTAGGGTCACCAAACAACATAAAAAGTTGGTCTTTGAACTTTTCCCAGTTATTAATGAGTAAGTGGGTTTCTTTCAAAGAGAGCATGAGAAGATAAGGTTCAAACCATCTTGCTGCTTTTCTGGCTAGGAATGAAGAAGCATAAACAACCTTTGATCAGTCGTTATTGAAGGTTTGAGGATCGTTATGGAACAGGAGCTTTCAGGTTTGCAAGAAAGGGTGCAATCTGTCTGGATGTTCTCCATTGAATTTATCAGGAGATTTCATGGAAGGAGTTTTGAATTTAGATCCCTCCGAAGAAGTTGGATTGGAAAGGGTTTTCATGAAAAGTCTCATGAAGTCTTCCAGAGAATTAGATGGTCCAGGTTCCAAAAGTTGACCAGAAGGATGATGAGCAGGGGCGGATGGTGCCTCATGCATCGTATCCTCTCCTTCTTCTTCCTCACTAGAATCATTAAAATCCTGGGAATGTCTTCTACATATTGGACTAAATGTCACCGTTCCCTAAGGTTGAGAGGTTCCAAGGAGTGAGTGCGGGAAACAGGCCATGTGGCTGTTGGCCTGCCTCTGGCGCAAGCCCTAGAAGTAGCGTCCGTAGTAGGAGTGCGTTGAACAGGTGCCATTTAAAGAATTTAAAACACCTGAAAAAAGGACGTAGTAGTGCCAAAGAATGAGAACTACAGAGAATTAAATTATACTGTCACCGGACGACCTATGCACAAGGTTGAGGATGTTCCTGGAAGTGAGATGAGGAGAGTAGTTTAGAAACTTCTTTGAAGTACAGAGGAAATGTTCAAGGAAGTGATTTGAAGATGACTCAAAGGAAGAGATACTGCTTTGAGATATGTTCAATAAGAATTCAAATATAATTTAAAGGTAATATTAATATTCTTAAGATCTCACAAAGGGTTGAAACTCAATAATCAAAGATTTAGGATTTAGAAATGATTACTGAGAAAAATAAGGAAAGATACAATAATAATGATTTAACCTGAAGCTTTACCACTATTAACTATATATACGTTTTATAATTTAATTCTAAAGAATTATTGAACCAGAATCCAACACCTTTTATATGCATTACTCCTCCTCGCATTGACCTCATACCCATCCATTATTCTGCACACCACAGACCCTTAAAATACACCCGTTACACCTGGACCCTCCTCACTAACATCTGTTAACCCTTTGATCCTCCACTAACCATCCCTTCTATGCTCACTACCCCTTTAAATAACCCACAGATACTTAATAAACCTTTTAGCGGACTATTACATTGATTATTGCGCTGTGTTTCTCTTATTGAGGAAAAGACTAAAACACACTATTGAGAGATTGACTAATTTAGATTTAAAGTTTAGACTAGCGCAGTTGAATAGTGAGTACACAAAGGAAAGTCACAGTTGCTATGTAGAATTGCTTTCTGCGCTTTGAGTATGGATTTAGACCTCTGTATTATTGATTTAATGAGCGGCTTTTGCCTCAAGTGTCACGTGGCGTGTGAAAAAATACATCTTTTTGACGCCTTCTTTTTAGAACAACCTTTCTATTTGAAAATACTCCTTCTGGAATATTCTTTTTCTCTCTCTCTCATACTACTGTTTTTAGAATTTCATTGCCGTGCTTTTTCCCTCCTTTGCCTATATATGGCCTATCTTTTGGTTGTTTTTTATTCAATCATTACTTACTTATTTTATTAGAACTATTTACAATCCTTTTATTACTATTTATTATTGCCTTAGTATTTAGATTAAATTTAATTCTAATCCAACTCTTTACCTCTTATTATTGAGTAAATAATCTTTACAATAGGAAAATATGTACCTGGGTTTGAGTCCCTTAAAAACCGTTTTTACCGCCATTAGACCTCCCTATAAAACCTTCTAGACTTAAAAGACCCCTTGAAAGTTGGGAACCTTTCTGAATTGTTGACGGCGCATCGTTATATTTAGGACTGGAGACCGTAGAACCATTGCCATTGAGGTACCTTTAAGGACAAGTGGACAACAAAAACGACAAATGTCATATATCACGTGACTTATTTTTTGCTGCAAACGGGAATCAAACAGAGCTCCATAACTTAGGCTTATATACTAACTAACAGTTATATATTTCGTGGTAATTCTTGATTACTATTTGTGGGTCACTTTGCACTCTTCATACTCTACGTATTTCCTTTTACTCAGCACTCTGTAAGTGGCATTAATTTGCTCATTTTACATGGGGAGGTGTCTGGTAAATTGAAATTTATTAATTTTTTATTTATTTTCCTAGTTGACAAAGATAGAGTGATTGTGTTCTTAGTCCTAGAAGTAATAAATTTTTATTTTTTTTAAATTAATTGTAATTTTCAGTTGACTTTGTCCTGATAAATTAAAAAAAAATTTTTGTTCCAGTTGACAAATTTTCCTGACAATAAATATTTAATAATTAATAAAAAAAAACTATATTAAATTATTTCAGTTGACATTGAGTCCTGGTAATAAAATATCTTTCAGTTGATTTAAATCCTGATAATTATCATAAATTAATTTGTTAAATTAAAATTTATTTTTATTTCTTCAGTTGATTTCTTTTAAATCCTGGTTTTAAGATTATTTTGAATTAATAAATAATTTATCATTATTTTCAGTTTATTTTTGTCCTGGAGAATTTAATATTCTTTTTATTATTATTTTTCTTTTAAAAAAGCAAAAATAAAACTGATTCATCTTATTGTTTCTTTCCCTCACTTCAGGTTAGATTTGAAACAATGACTGACCAAAGTTTTTCTGCTGCACATGAAGATGAACTGGATCTGATTGATTATTATGAGGCTACTTCTGTGAGTTCTCCTTTAACTACAAAATTAGCTCAAATTAAAAAATCATTGAACCAATCAGGATGTGGAAATGGAGGAGGTGGAGATTCTGGTAGAGAAAAATTCCCAGGAACAAAAACCTTCAATAAACCCCCCAGAAGAGCTTCCCAAAGGCTTCAAGATAAAAAAGATGTCCTTAAACCAGCAGGTAAAAAATATCTCTACTCACATCAAGGAGTTGAGGACAGAAAACCTCAAGCTGAAGTCAAGAATAGACTGTCTAGAATACAAGGTAAGAAACATAGAGTCTTTACTTCAAGAGAAGAAGAAACCCCCTCCTCCAAAAGCCCTTCCACAACTGGCCCCCCAGCAACAAGAAAAGTTGGAAGTCTCAAAGTGGCAGTGGGATTGGCTGAACACCCAGTGGGATTATCTGTCCCAACAGCAACAGCAACAAGCACCTCAGGCAGGTCCTTCAAGAATAAATCAGTTTAATCCAACACCTCTTCATCCCTATCAAGGAGAAAGAAGGAGAAAGAACAAACACATCCAAGTCTTACCCAAGCCACGGTAAGCCCCTCTATTGAATTTCAAGTACCATTTCTTGTAACTGATTCAGTTCCTTCAGGTAATTCTGGAAGAGGAGATGAGAATTTGAGACATTTAGAGGCTGAGAACAGTAGACAAATTGCTCAAATTTCAAATGTATCTAATCCTTTAGTTCTAATTGATACTTCAATGTTAAATTCTAATATGGCTATTATTGATGAAACACTTGAGCCTAAGTTTTATGAGAATCTGGAAAGTTACTCTGTTTCCTAATTGAGAAACACTCCAGATGTAGCTAACATTAATGATGAATATTTGAGAGATATTATTCCTAAACAAAATCAAATAATGAACAACATGCAATTGACGCAGAAATATAATAGTTTGTTAACCAAACAGGGTTATCAAGCATTGAGGAGTGAGTTACAGAGAGATTCTGATGATTTGTTTCATTAAAAAGTAACCCATGAAAAGAAAGTTGCTTTATGGCAGAATATTTAAAATGATTTGTATAAACTGCAAGATACTGTATCTACCTGTTGCCTGGAGCTAGAGGTAGATAAGATGAACCTGAAAGGATTGAGTGATCATTATTCATCTTTTCAAAATAATACCCGGTTATCTTTTGCAACAATCAATGAGAGTTTATTAAGTCTTCCAAGAATGAAAACCAGACTTAAAACCATTGAAGAAAAATTGAATTCATTGTTAAATGATCAAAAATATTCTGAGACTTTTTTGAAGGAACGTATGGTACAGGATGCTCCAAGTTTACTTGTTGCTAGTTCATCTAATGAAAAATTAGATTCAGAAATGCCTGTTGATACCACTGAGTTTCCATCAAAAATTGATGATGCAGCAGGATCTTCAACAGAAGGATTAAACAATGAGATTACTGCACAATTGGAGAATTTACAGCTGCTTCTTACTCAGAAACAAGCCAATACTAAGTAGGCTCCTTAAAATCAAAAGAATCGGCCAAAACTTGACCAGTACCCAACATTTGATGGTGATTCTTCTTCAGTTTGGCAGCAATTCATTAGCAGAATTGATAACTTAAAAAATTATTACAAACTCCCAGATGAGGAAATTTTTTCTAAGTTAATTTCTTTTCTTACCAATGTAGCCCTAATGTGGTATGAATCTGTTCTCCTGGATAGGAATGAAAACTCATGGGAAGATTGAAAAAAATTGATTAAAGCACAATTTGGTGGCTCCATGTTTAGGATGGCTCAACAAAGGCAGTATGAGGAAACTGGATATAGCTTTTCTACTGATAAACCTATTGAGTTCTTAATGAAACTTGTAAAAATCTTGAGGGAAATGGACCCAAATATGGAGTTTGAGTTATGGAAGGACAGGTTTCTTTATAAATTACCAATGTCTTTGAGAGACTTGATAGTGGCCAGGACTGAGTTCTCCAGAGAACCTTCTTCCTTCATTAATACTTGTAATAAGATCCTTCTAAACAACAAGTATGATTCCAGAAGATTCATTCCTAGGAACCCTTTGGAGAAATCCTCCACTTACCAACAGAAACCTCTGGAAAAGATTGGTAAACCTTCTGCCCCTGTTGCACCTAAAAAGTATGCAACAAACACTTACTTCAAGTAAAACAAGACTTGGAAGAGAGGCCATGTTTGTGGAAAGAGGATATATCTTGTTGAAAAAACTGAGGAGCAGGCTGATGACACAATAGCACTGGATGATACTTCAAGTGATTGTGCCAGCAATATTTCATGTGAATCTCAACAAGAAATCTTGATTCTGTAAGAAGATATTCAATTATTTAAATACTATTTATATTGATAATAATGATTTATCTACAGTTGATGATGCTGAGATCATAAGGAACATTGAGGATAGCTCAATTGTTATTGCCCCTCTCAAAGAACCAGTCTTGTTCAATGGAACCAGCATTGAAGTTTTTCTGGATTCTGGAGCTGGAGGGAGTGTAGTATATGAAAAAGCACTTGCTTCAGTGGATCAAGACTATAAATCAAAACTGATGCCTATCATTACAGAAAATTGGAGAGGTTATGGCTCTCTTTTTCTCTTATTGGTAAATACAAAGCCACAGTGTTTTTTAAATATAACCATGGTTTTGTAAGAGCTATTTGTGATTATTTTGTCATGAAAAATGATAAATTAAGCAGTTTGTTTATCATAGGAAATGAAATTTTAATCAAATGTGGCATAAAATTAGATCCTTCAAACCAATGCTTCACAATGGGGATGAATGGGAAGAGAAAATTTAAGATTTCCTCCCCCAAAAATTGTTAAAGCCAGAATTGAACACATGTTATTCTGTGATTCAATATAAAGGAAGTTCTACAAAGGAAATGCATGCTCTTATGTCTGAAATTGACAATGATTCTTTTGGAGAACAACTTTCTGGTGAGGATAAAGATTCAATCATTAAATTGATAAAATCATTTCCTATGGCCTTTGCTCATGTGTCACATGAACTAGGATTAGTTAAGGAAGAAATGAAACTTTCATTATCTTGTCCATTAACTGAAATACCACCTAGAATGAAGAGGAAGCCTTAACCTGCTTCTCCCACAAAGAAAAAAGATATTGAGGATAATATCTCTACCCTTTTAAAAATGAATATTATTGAAAAGGTAGTTGAAACACCTAAATATTGTGTTATCTCACCTGTCCTAACTTCTTATGATAAAGATAAAGCCAGGTTATGTGGTGACTATAGAGCATTGAATACTTATACTGTTGATGATATCTACCCTTTACCTAGAATTAGCTCTATACATGCTACCTTACAAGGTGCTAAATATATAATCTGCTTGGATGGTAACAAGGGATATCACCAGGTACCTGTTGAGAAGAATTCCCAGAATTTTCTGATGATTACTACTCATATGGGTATTTATAAGTATATTAGAGTGCCATTTGGCCCTAAAAATGCCCCTTCAGTTTTTCAAAAAGTCATGGATAACACATTCCATCAGGAGATAATTGAAGGATGGCTGATGTTTTATATTGATGATATAATTATATTCTCAAAAACGTTTGAGTGCCATCTCACCCACCTGTGTAAAGTGTTCCAAAAATGGATGAAATAAATATGACACTTGCTTTGAAGAAATGTAAATTTGGTTTTCTTTCCTTAAAAGTTCTGGGTCATGTTGTTTCAGGTTTACAGATATGTGTTGCCCAAAATAAAGTGGCAGCCATAAAGCAGGTGTAGGCTCCTACCACGGTTCAAGAGCTCAAGAGTTTTCTGGGAATGTGTGGATACTATAGACAGTATATTAAAATTACCAAGTCATAGCTTTACCCCTTACACAACTGACTAGAGAGGATGTTGCTTTTTTCTGGAATAGTGAAAGACAGAGAGCTTTTGACACTTTGAAACACTGTTTGATGTCAGCACCAATTCTTGCTTTACCTGACTTTAATCAGCCATGTGTTTTGTACACTGATGCCAATTTTATTGGTCTTGGTGCTGCCCTCCATCAAAAACAAGTGATGAATGATAAAGTATCAGAAGTAGTAATTTGTTATATTTCAAGAACCTTGAGAAATAGTGAATTGAAATATGGTGCCACTCAGCTTGAATGTTTAGCCGTAGAGTGGGCTCTAGAAAAGCTACATTATTACCTAGATGACCAGAAATTTGAACTTGTTACTGACTGCAGTGCAGTTAAATCCCTTTTAAACTTGAAAACACCTAACAGAAATATGTTCAGATGGCAGCTGGCTGTTCAGGAATACAGAGGGAGAATGACAATTATTTAAAGGGATGGTATTGTTCACTCAAATGTGGATATGCCATCAAGGTTACCTTTACCAAATGATGACTCTAATTCTTCTTATGATCCTGAGGATTAAATTATTCATATTCATGGGATATATGTGGTTAATATGGAGGAAGAGCTATTCCAGCTTATTCTGGATTCATTTGATAAGGACACTGACTTAATAAAGTTATGCACCATATTAAATGATCAAAAGAATTATTCAATACAAGCATTAATTAAAACCCTTCCAAAAAAGTACCAGAAGGCTTTGGAGAAAGGTAAACTTTCAATTGATTAAGGATATTCATATTATAGAAGAAAGTTGAGTAACTTCATAGTTATTCCTCCTTCTATGAAAGAAACCATCTTGAAAATTTGTCATGATGACATATTATCTGGACATTTTGAACTTGAAAAAACACTGCTTGGTGGGTTAATATGTCTGAAGACACCAAATTATATGTTGAATCTTGTGATTCTTGCCAAAAATCAAAAAGATTGACTGGTAAGAGAGCTGAATTAATGCAACATATTGAAACTCCTGATGCACCATGGCAAATAATATACATGGATTTTGTAACAGGATTACCTATTGCTGGAAAAGACAGTTATAACTCTTGTTGGGTTATTGTGGACAGATTCACCAAAATGTGTAAATTTATCCCTACTCGCAAGGATGTTTCCACTAAGGAATTAGCTTTATTATGGTGGTCTCATATGTTTGATACTGCTGGTTTTCCTAAAGCCATAATCTCTGACAGAGACTCTAAATTTACCTCTGAATTTTGGATGTCTCCGATGAATGTGTGTGGTTGTGATCTGAAACTATCTACTGCCCATCACCCTCATACTGATAGATTAGCTGAAATAATAATTCAGACTCTAGAGGACTTGATAAGAAGGTACTCTGCCTTTGGCCTAGAGTATAAAGACAATGAAAGATTCACTCATAATTGGGTTACCTTACTTCCTAGGTTGGAATTTGCTTATAATAGCACAGTTCATTCTGTTACTCAAGGAAAGCCTTTTAAGCTCTGGCTTGGATATGCTCCAAATACTCCTGCCCAAATTCTCAATAACAAAATACCTAAATTGGATTTACATCCTGGTGTTAAATCTTTTCTTCAAATGCAACAACTTTTTAGAAGTCATGCTCAAAAATGTATTGAAAAATCATTTGAATATGAGAAGAAGAGATGGGACAAATCCCATAAAAAATACACTTTTAAAAAGGGTGATGAGGTGTTGATTTCTACAGTCCACTTCAATTTTCAAGGTAATAAAAAATTGAAAGACCCATTTGTTGGTCCAGTTGTTGTAAGAATAATGGTTGGTGATAATGAAGTTGAAGTTATTTTGTATTCTCCATATAACAAAAAACATCCTGTTTTTCCAATATCTCTTTTGAAACCTTATACCTCCAATAGTGATTTGTTTCTAAAAAGGAGGGGAAGACCAAAAAAGACCCCTAATGAAATCACTGAGACAGCTGAAATGATAAGATTCTAAATGAAAGAATAGTTACGGCTGAAAAAGGTACAAAATACTTACTGAGATTCAAGAATAAATCTTCTGAATATGATTCTTGGATACCTGGGAAGGAAATATCTAATCTTCCCACTCTGCTAAATAAATATAAAAAGAAAAAATCATAGAATTTTTTTATTGTTTTTTTTATAGTGAGGGAGTGTCAGCCAGGCTACTAGACTTACCCAGTAAAATAATTAATTATTTACTGGATGAAGCCACACCTTATTATTTTAATTATTTAATTAAATTAATAACATTAAAATCCCCTGTAATAAATTAAATAATTACAGAATGGAAAAATTAAATGAATAATTAAAATTAAATATAACATGTCCATTATATTTTTTCTCTAACACCGTGCTCATTGACAGGTTAGAGGAAATAAAATTTTATATTAAAAAATAGATTTTAAAATAAAATAAAGTTTTAATATTCAAATTAAAATAAAATGTATACATAAAATTCAAATTTCTTATTTAGAATTGACTTCCTAAGTAAATATTAAATAAGTTTATGTATTTCTGACATACTCTGTAAATACATCTTTAAATACATCTTTTTGATGCCTTCTTTTTATAACAACTTTATTATTTGAAAATACTAATTCTGGAATATTCTTTTTCTCTCTCTCTCTCATACTACTGTTTTAAGAATTTCGTTCCTGTGCTTTGTCCCTCCTTCACCTATATAAGGCCTCTCTTTTGGTTGTTTTTTATTCAATCATTACTTACTTATTTTATTACAACTTTTTACAATCCTTTTATTAGTATTTATTATTGCCTTAGTATTTACATTAAATGTAATTCTATTCCATTAATTTTAATAATAATCCAACTCTTTACCTCTTATTATTGTGTAAATAATCTTTATGATAGGAAAATATGTACCTGAGTTTGAATCAATTAAAAACTGTCATTACTGCCATTGGACCTCCCTATAAAACTTTCTAGACTTGAAAGACCCCTTGACAAGTAGTGTGGGCTCTAGAGAAACTACATTATTATCTGGATGACCATAAATTTGAACTTGTAACTGACTGCAGCACAGTTAAATCCCTCTTAAATTTGAAAGCACCTAACAGACTTATGTTCATATGGCAGCTAGCTGTTCAAGAATACAGAGGGAGAATGACAATAATTCATAGGGCTGGTTTTTTTCACTCAAATGTGGATATTTTATCAAGGTTACCTTAGCCAAATGATGACTCAAATCCTGCATATGTTCCTAAAGATGAGATAGTTCATATTCATGAAATATATGTGGTTGATATGAAGGAAGAGATATTACAGCTTATTCTGGATTCATATGATAATGACACTGACCTAAAAAAGCTGTGTACCATATTAAATAATCCAAAGAATGCTTCAATATAAGCATTAAATAAAACCCTTCCACCAAAGTACCAGAAGGCATTGGAAAAAAGTAAATTTTAAATTGATGAAGGATATCTATATTATAGAAGAAAGTTGAGTAATGTTATTTTTATTCCTCCTTCTATGAAAGAGATCATCTTGAAGATTTTTCATGATGACATATTGGCTGGAAATTTTGATCTTGAAAAAACAATGGTCAGAATAAAAAACACTGCTTGGTTGGTAAATATGTCTGAAGACACCAAACTATATGTTGAATCCTGTGATTCTTGCCAAAAATCAAAAAGATTGACTGGTAGAAGAGCTGGATTAATGCAACATATTGAACCTCCTGATGCACCATGTCAGATAATAAGCATGGACTTTGTAACAGGATTGCCCATTTCTGGGAAAGAAAGTTATAACTCTTGTTGGGTTAATGTGGACAGATTCACAAAAAGGTGTAAATTCACCCCTACTCACAAGGATGTTTCCACTAAAGAATTAGCTTTTTTGTGGTGGTCTCATATGTTTAATACTGCTGGATTTCCTAGAGCCATAATCTCTGATAGAGACCCTAAATTTACTTCTGAATTCTGGATGTCTCTGATGGATGTTTGTGGCTGTGATCTGAAACTTTCTACTGCCCATCACCCCCAAACTGATAGATTAGCTGAAAGAATGATTCAGACTTTAGAGGACATGATAAAAAGGTATTGTGTCTTTGGCCTTGAGTACAAAGACAATGACAGATTTACTCATTATTGGGTTACCTTACTTCCTGGTTTAGAATTTGCTTATAATAGCACTGTTCATTCTGTTACTCAGGAAAAGCCTTTTGAGCTCTGGCTTGGATATGTTCCATATACCCCTGCCCAAATTCTCAATAATAAAAACTTAAATTGAATTTACATCCTGGTGTAAAATCTTTTCTTCAAATGCAACAACTTTTCAGAAATCATGCTTAAAAATGTGTTGAAAAATCCATTGGATATGAGAAGAAGAGATGGGACAAATCCCATAAAGAATACACTTTTAAAAAGGGTGATGAAGTACTGATTTCTACAGTCCACTTCAATCTACAAGGTAATAACAATTTGAAAGACCCATTTGTAGGTCCATTTTTTGTCAGAAGAATGGTTGGTGATAACGCAGTTGAAGTTATTTTATATGCTCCATATGACAGAAAACATCCTGTTTTTCCAATATCTCTTTTGAAACCTTACACATCCAATAGTGATTTATTTCCCAAAAGGAGGGGAAGACCAAAGAAAACCCCTAATGAAGTCACTGAGACAGCAGAAATTGATAAGATTCTCAATGACAGAATAGTTACTGCTGAAAAAGGTGCAGAATACTTATCGAGATTCAAGAATAAATCTTCTGAATATGATTCTTGGATACCTGGGAAGGAGATATCTAATCTTTCTACCTTGCTAAAGAAATATAAAAAGAAAAAATCATAACATTTTTTTATTGTTTTTTTTAGAGTGAGGGAGTGTCAGCCAGGCTACTAGACTTATCCAGTTTAATAATTATTTATTTTTCTGAGATGAAGCCACGCCTTTTTAATTCCTATTATTTATTACTTTATATTTACTTATGTATTACTTAAAATAAACTAACTAACTACAATAAGTAAATTTAGCAATTGTATAAAATTAATAATAATGTCCCTTATATTTTTACTCCCTAACACCGTGCTCAATAACAGGATGAAAAGGAGTAAAATTATACTAAAATACTGAAGACTAAAAAAATCAAATTTCTTTATTAAAAAATTTAAAATTCTATTAATATAAAATTTTAATTTCAAAATATTTTACACTAAGTGTGACAATTTCAGGGAACTCTAAAACTATAGCAAATAATGTGATACCTTTTATTGACACATCATTTTAGTATACCTTTGTTATTTGCACATTCTTATTTTTGAATGGTTTTTCTCTCACACTCCCTTATGGATAGTTGTTAACTCCGTGTTTTATCTCTCTCCTTTTGCCTATAAAAGTCCTTCTCTTTTGTGTTGTTTTCATCATTCATTACTTACCAATTTTAACTAAAACATTTATTGTTATTAAATACCTATTACTATCATTTATCTTTTAGTATTTTTATTCTTGTAATTCTAAACCATAATTGATAATAATATTGATAAAATTCTACCTCTTTTATTTGAGTAAAATAACATAAAGATAAAATTACGTACTTGACTTTGAGAATTTCCACATCCACCGTCCAATACTGTGAATTTCCACCGAAAATCTTCTAGACATAAAGGAGTCCCCCGATAGTTAGAGTCAACCTCACTCATGCATTTGACAATAAAAAGGGAAAAGATGGAGACAAAGGGGTCATCAGAACAAAGCAAATATGGAATTTTCGGGTAAGGTATGACTTAACTATCGTACTGCTAGTCTTTGTGAAGGCCATTCCGTTAAAATTGATCTTTATTTAAATTTCATTAGACAAAAAATGCAAAATTTACACCATCATACCATCAAATTTAAAACTACATATTAGGTCCCTTTATATGAAGTATAGTACATGCTCCTAATAATTTGAAAGCTCTTGCAAAATCATTGAAATATGTAAAATAAACTCTGTTAAGTTTAAGTAGGAAAGATTAATAATTGGTTGTAAACAGTTTGTTTAAAAAGACTAGCTTGATTTTTTATTATTGGTGAAAGATATAACAAAGAAGCAGAAAACATTAAGTATTCTGTATGATAGATATAAGGATCAAATTAATTATATCTTTTGGATATAACAGCAAGAAGATCAGAGGGAAAAAAATTCTTTCTTTCTGGTTCAAAACAATTATGTTATTAGAGTTTGCTTAAACCAGTTCCGATTATTATTATTATTATTCTGATAAATTATGATTAGATAATGAAATGAAAGACTGGCTAAGTGTCACATTAAAACTTTCTAAGATGATCATCATAACCACTTACCAGTTCCGATTATGTTACTAGACAATGTTAAACCCAGTTTTCATTCCATCTAAGACGACTCCCTAACAAAATAGTTTTTGTCTCTACTTGAGCTTATTTTTATTTCACTCTAAATTTCCTAAAAGCTTTTTTTAGACCCCATACATTACCATATTCCAGCATTTTAAACTTCTTTCAACCCTTTTAGAGCATCCCATTTAAAACCACAATAAACCCAGTTACCTCTAAAATTCACGTTTTTACTCTATAGGTGCTTGCCTGTTTATGGTTTTCTTTGTTATTGCTTTACTGTCTCCGTACGTTTTGCTCTTCTGATTTCGCAGTTTCCGAATCGGATCAAACCGAGTGTGTCTTGGCTCTAAGTCATAAGATGGACAATAACTCACATTCCGACGTAAACCCATTAAATCAGCTTGTCACAACAGCAAGAATGAATGATTCTTCCCTTGAAAAAAGAGACAAACTTACTGAAACGAGGTTTTAATTCCATATCTTAACCTTCGTCGGTTGCGTTTCACTTGTGGTGGAATCAGTAAACTAACAGATAAATATGGTCTAACCATCTTACTCTATCTCGTCCCTTAAATTCCTCAAGTTCTGTTCTCACATCCTACTCCTCATGAGTCCTGACTTGAATACTCTCAAGAAACTACGTGGAAGTCATGCCCTCTCATCCTTTTTGAACAACTCTCTCACCTCCCCCGGTGCTCATGCCATGGCCTTTTGCTTCTTTTGTTCTAGGGGAACAGATTCTCCTTATTGTTCAGCATGTCTTTTCTTTTTAACATAAACCTATGGAAATGATTTTTTATTCTGTATTCCTACTTAGCCGCTCGCGATGACCTGAAAATAGTGACAAAAAACCATAAAGTGCTCTTAAATACCTCCCCCTTACTCTTTCCATTCCCTATTCTTCCCCTTAGTGCCACCTTCTTAGCTGCCTATAAATGATTTCCCTGAAACCTTCATAGAGCTCAGCAGTTCCTTTCCTTTCCTTTCCATTTCTTGTTTTAAATTACCGGTTTCCCTACTCTTCTGAGTCTTAACACAACCTACTCTGAGCCGATTAGTTTATGCTCCGTCATGTCCTCAGATGATACTGCATAAAACAAAAAGAAATTAACCCACTCGTAGTCTGACTAGTTTGAAAAGGTCGGTCTGGGTGACCTCAAGACACAATAGTTGAAAAACCTTGATTGAAAAAAACAACACCATTATTTCTTGTTGTAAACATAGGGCTATTTTAAAAAAATGTTACGGTTCCTTTGCCTCCCATCCCGTGCTTAAATCATGAGTTTGTATTAGCTGACCTATGCTTTTAGTGGGAGATGAGAGATAAAAAAAACTTCAAACGGTAATTTAACTATAATGAATGAAAGAGAGGGTGAAACAGACGATGGTATAGATCACAAGACTACTATCCAATCAAGACAAGCCCTTTATTTTTATATATTATAGGTTACTTGCGATTTTTTTGGCTGTGATAAAATCTGCTAAAAATCATAAGGCAATCATTAGTTCCCAGACAGATTTTTAATCTATGTCTTTTAGACCTTTATTGACACTCAACGTGATAATATGGCAAACTTAATTTATTTTATAAAATCTGTTAAGCTTTCATTGTTTATATTATATGCCCCGACTATAAATTGGAAGCTTTATCACTCATAGTCTCTATACAAAACGCTCACATCATCAGTTATAAAAATTAATTTTTACTCCTGGAATGAGAATCAATATTCTTATCCTCTTGCTATTTGGCAACACTCTACCAAGTCCTACAAAAATTAAATTCACAGTTGTAAGTTGAAGAGCATTTTTTGATTTGTTTGTCGCTTCTGACTTGTGAAAAAGAGTTTGGATGGAGTAACGCATACAGATTTGCATACTTACTTGAAAAAATTTCCGAAAAGCCGGATGTATCAGGATCCTGACGGATATGCTGCGGTAAACGCGGTTCGTATGAAATATTTTAGTTTTCCCTTACAAAGTAGGCATCCAGCATCCACTCCTCCATAAATAACACCTTTTTTTTTTTTTTTTTTTTTTTTTGAATGGCACTCTAGTATCCACTCTTTTTCGAAGATTGTTACCAAATTACCCCTAAAGTGGTAAATCTTTGAATATCAATGGATTACTCCCATATCAAAATTCTGATTCACCCAAAAAAAATTGACTCCATACTTTTATTTATAAAATATTTTTGAGCAGTTTCATTTCACAAGTAGGGCGTTTCGTGTTTGCAAGGCAATGCATTTCCCAAAACAACCGAAAGTTAGTTCACTTAAGCCTGATGGAGTAAGTAAAAAAAAATCTGAACAAAGATAGAAACGAGTTGGACTCTGAATATCCTTTTTCTTACTTTAAAATATCTGTTTGATATTCTGGTACTTTCAGACCCTTTCTAAAAATCAAAGATCATATGCTAGAAATCAAAAAACTTCTCGCCCAAGAGACTAAATAATCCAGCTAGAGATCTTTTTCTCATTACAAATGATATGTTATGAAAGTTGACTCTTAAATCAAGATAGGTTTTTTTAAGCACATGATATTTAAAGGATCTCAAAAAAAAAAAAAAACACTGAAGATATGTCATGTATGATGATCAAAACACTCTGGAGATGCAGCGTATTATGGATTTTAAAAATTTCTAATCATCATCTTAAAGGCTTTAATTTTTGCGTTTACCATCCTTTATATTCTCTTCTATTATCTGGTAATTTTATTTGTTAAAAATAGAAAATTTTATACTAGAGGTTATCAAAGTTATAATTCTATAATTATTTTTAAGGTATTTTGCAACACAAAAATAAAGCCATAAACGTAACATTAATTCTCAGTAAAAAGGTGTTGTAGATATAACCGCTTATAAGTAACCTTTCCACCAGTCCGAGTGAGACAAACTTTATTACTTACCTATAACCGCTTATAAGTAACCTTTCCACCAGTCCGAGTGAGATGGGGAATAGGATACGCGCGGCTACAGGACTATATACAATATTCACTATGCTCTATCTACATGCATACTAGGGACTAGTCACGACAGTAGGGGAACAATATTCCATAAAAAAAATTATCATGGCTGATTTGTCAGATTTCAAAAATGTCTTCGTAACCCATCATCTATCCAATAATCACCATCTCGTACATTCCCACAAGTTTCTATATTGACAACTCTATTTTGGGTTAAGCCCATCACATCACGCGCTAAATCAATGATGTGCCTGTAATGTGCAGTATTTAGAATTTGATAGATAATAGTTGAGTAGAGTTTACAGGAGATTGATGGAGCTCTATAACATATATAGTATTAGTCTTTTGATTAGTTTTCTCCATTGATCTCATTATCATTCTATTATTTTATTTTAATCATCTATTCTTCTGTTACTCACAAGCAATATCATTCTATCTTGTTTGCAATCATTGTTCCTTGCACTGGAACCACAGGTACAGCTACAATTCTCCTATTAAATTTACTCTAGTTAATTCTTTTGTTATAAGGTTGGCTAAATTAACTTGATTTTTCCACTGATTCCTGTCCGCAAAACTTATTGAGATTCTTTGATTGTATCACAAGGTCAGATTTATTTAATTCATTGATCTCATTATCATTCTATTATTTTATTTAGGTCATCTATTCTTCTGTTACTCACAAGAAATATCATTCTATCTTGTTCGCGATCATTGTTCCTTTTACTGGAACCACAGGTTGGCTAAATTAACTTGACATTGCCACTGATTCCTGTCTGCAATACTTATTGGGATTCTTTGGTCGTATCATAAGTCTTTTATTAACATGATTTGGTGGAAAAAAGAAGTATTTTTAAATGGAAGATTACTAACTTTGATACCCCCTATTATTTCAGAATCATAAAAGAAAGTCTCTTTCTTTAAAATTGCAATTTAAAATGGGAAGTAATGACTCTTGAAGATGAAAGTATTCTACTAACAGTCATGTGATCTATACACTAAAAAATTTGCAGTTGCAGTCAAATTTGAAAGACTGGCTTTGTTTTCGTCCCAGAAATAAAGATTTATTGAACAAAAATGAAACAAACCTTTTGAGTTTAGCTGTAAGATAATACAAAAAACTTGACTTATTCACTGGAGTCTTAAACAGTCCCACAATATGGTTTACTGTGATCACATATAAAGTATATATGTACAGTATGGCTCAGTTATGATTGTCTATACTAATAAGAGACTAAGAGAAACCTAATATAAATAATTTCTCCTTTGTTTCAGGTCCCAAAGCTCCAGGTTGGACACTCCTTTTAAATTCCACATGTGATAACAGCCTTCCTGCTGTTCAATGGGAGAATTATAACTGAATTCAGTAGCAACCTGTCAAGGGGCCTTTTGGTCTAGAAGATTTATTCGAGGGTTCTATGAGGATTTTAAGTGGTTTAATGGACTCTCAAAAGCAAGGTACGTATTTCTTAATCTATTTGATTGTTTTACTCAAATTATAAGAGGTAATTTTAAATATTACTATAATTTATATCTTTAGAATTACGGTGATGTAAGTACTAATGTTTATAAATAATAGTAATAAATGTGTTTTAATTGATGTGTTATAAAAGTTTGTAAGTAAGTAAAAGAATGAATCAAAAGGTACAAAAAGGAAAGGCCTTTTATAGGCAAAATGTGAGAAATGAAACACCGAATTATCACCACCTGATACAAAGGTGTGAGAGGGAAAAAACTTAAATAAAGAGAGTATGTGAAACAATAAGAGTAATACTAAATAGTGTGTAAATAAAAAGTATTTGTTTTATTTGAAATAAAAATCTGAATCCCTTGGTCCGTCACATTTAGTGCAAGAATATTTTATTTAAAATATTGAATTAATAAAATCTAAATAAAGGAATTTGAAAAAGTTTTCTTCTGTTTATAAATTTATATTTTTTAATACTAATTTTATTCCCATCTCATCTGTATTATTGAGCACGGTGTTTGGGAGTAAAATTATATATGGGACAAGTACTTATTTTTATTAATTATCTACATTACTTAGTGTACTTAGCTAGTTAGTTGTAAGTAATACATAAGTAGTTAATAAATAATTGATTATTAATAAGGATTTAAAAGGCGTTGTGGCATTCCAAATCTGGGTAGGCTACTTAGGTGAAAATTTGATTGGACCTTGGTTGGAAGAAAATCATGGTGTTAGCGGGTGCTAATTTGGTTGAAGGGAGTTAACTGGAGTTCTTTTTGGGTGGATTCACCACACAATATGGGGGGCGGACTTGCTAGCAAGTCCGCAACCTTGGACCCAAACTCACCATAGATTGAACACACATTGAGCTATTGATAAAGGAGCCATACAATCAGGAATGAACACCACTCAGAAGAACAGTTTTAGGTGGGTGTTCAAGTAGAGTTCAGTATGGGTTCAGTATGAGTTCAGTCTGAGTTCCATCTGAGTTCCATCTGAGTTCAGGTTGAGGACTTGCTAGCAAGTCCACCCCCTATATTGCGTAGTGATTTATGGTGATTTTTGGAGGATTTATGGTGATTTTTTGAAGGATTTATGGTGTTTTGGAATGGATATATGTTGGTATTCCTATTGTTATTTGATGGTTTCATGGATCGGGTATTGGTTTTACTGGATTTTCTAGGGCTCTCTTGGTATTTTTGGTGGATGCAGTGTGCTCATGGAGTAGCCATTTTTTTTCTGGTGCGCTCCGGTTCGCTCCGGTGATTTTCCGGTGCAAAAGCAAAGTGTACTGGAAAAATTCTGTCATTGTGGAAAAGTTTGGTTATGGTGAAAAGATTAACTCACTCTGGCCAAATTAGCTCATTATTGCAAAAAGAGCTCACTGTGGTAAAGTTTGGTCACTGTAGAAAAGTCTGATCACCAGTGCAAAGTTTGGTCACTGCAGAAAAATTTGGCTATTGTGGCAAAATTTGGTTAGAATTTATCATGCTTGTTAGATCAATAGTTTATTGTAGATCCTATGCATGTAGGGTATTGTTGGAAAGGTCTGGAGGAGGAGAATCAGATAGAGGGGGGAGAATATTAGTCTTCTACATGTTTTTTGTCTTTTAGTTTCGATAACAAGGGTCTTTTTGATAATTAACAATATATAACATATAAAAAAATTATAATAAAAAATATCAACATATAGGGTACCATTGGATAGCTCTCATCCAGGGTGACTCAAATTTATTTCTTTTCTTATAAAATTTATAAAATAAAAATATAATAAAGAACACTATTTAATTTTGGTGGGAAACTGGGTAAATCTGGGGCAGACCTTTAATAAGGCACCTTTGAACAGATCATCCCAAGGGTAGTTTCTGGGGTGCTTTACTGTGCTTTTCAGTCTCTGGGGGAAGTGTTGCAGCTTGTTCTAAGTATTATCTGTGACTTGTATCAGTGTAATCTGGTATAAGGTATTTGTTTTGGGGGTGTAATCATTTATTGCACTTATTTTTTTTCCTATATTATAGGTTTCCAACACTTTCAAAGTCTTTCTCTCAGATTTTCAACTTATCCAACTCTTCAAGCAGATCTTCAAGCTTAGTTAATTGAATCTTACGTTTACTTAGAGGGACAGGGATTTCTTTTTGTTTTTCCAACTCCCTTGGATTCTGCCTGCAGCAAGGCGACTGTAGGAGTCTACTCTACAGCGTGGCTTCACCTCAGTAAGATAATCAATTATTTTACTGGGTAAGTCTAGTAGCCTGGCTGACACTCCCTCACTCTAAAAAAAACAATAAAAAAAAATGCTATGATTTTTTCTTTTTATACTTTTTTTGTAGAGTAGGAAGGTTAGATATCTCCTTCCCAGGCATCCAAGAATCATATTCAGATTATTTATTCTTGAAACTCAATAAGTATTCTGTACCTTTTTCAGAAGTGACTATTCTGTCATTCAGAATTTTTTCAATTTCTGCTGTTTCAGTGACTTCATTAGGGGTTTTCTTTGGTCTTACCCTCCTTTTTAAAAATAAATTACTATTGGATGTGTAAGGCTTCAAAAGAGATGATGGAAAAACAGGATGTTTTCTGTCATATGGAGAATACAAAATAACTTCAACTGCATTATTTCCAATCATTCTTCTAACAACAAATGGGCCAACAAATGGGTCTTTCAATTTGTTATTACCTTGTAAATTGAAGTGGACTGTAGAAATCAACACTTCATCACCCTTTTTAAAAGTGTATTCTTTATGGGATTTGTCCCATCTCTTCTTCTCATATTCAAAGTATTTTTCAATACATTTTTGAGCATGACTTCTGCAAAGCTGTTGCATTTGAAGAACAGATTTTACACCAGGATGTAAATCAAATTTAGTTATTTTATTATTGAGAATTTGGGCAGGAATATTTGAAACATATCCAAGCCAGAGCTCAAAAGGCTTTCTTTGAGTAACAGAATGAACAGTGCTATTATAAGCAATTTCCAACCCAGGAAGTAAGGTAACCCAATCATGAGTGAATCTGTCAATGTCTTTATACTCAAGGCCAAAGGCACAATACATTCTTATCATGTCCTCTAAATTCTGAATCATATTTTCAGCTAATACATCAGTCTGAGGGTGATGGTCAGTAGAAAGTTTCAGTTCACAACCACAAACATCCATCAGAGACATCCAAAATTCAGAAGAAAATTTAGGGTCTCTGTCAGAGATTATGGCTTTAGGAAAACCAGCAGTATTAAACATATGAGACCACCATAAGAAATCTAATTCTTTAGTGGAAACATCCTTGTGAGTAGGGATAAATTTACACATTTTTGTGAATCTGTCCACAATAACCCAACAAGAGTTATAAATGTCTTTTCCATCAATGGGTAATCCTGTTAAAAAATCCATGTATATTATCAGCCACAGTGCATCAGGAGGTTCATTATGTTGCATTAATCCAGCTCTCTTACCAGTCAATCTTTTTGATTTTTGGCAAGAATCACAGGATTCAACATATAATTTGGTTTCTTCAGACATATTAACCCGCCAAGAAGTGTTTTTAATTCTGATCATTATTTTTTCAAGATCAAACTTTCCAGCTAGTATGTCATCATGACAAATTTTCAAGATGATTTCTTTCATAGAAGGAGGAATAACAATGAAAATACTCAATTTTCTTCTATAATATAGATATCCTTCATCAATTGAAAATTTACCTTTTTCCAAAGCATTTTGGTACTTTAGTGGAAGGGTTTTAATTAATGCTTGCATTGAAGCATTCTTTGGATCATTTAATATGGCGCATAACTTTTTCAAGTCAGTGTCCTTATCATATTAATCCAGAATAAGCTGTAATAGCTCTTCCTCCATATCAACCACGTATATCCCATGAATATGAATAATTTCATCCTCAGGATCATAAGCAGGATTGGAGTCATCCTTTGGTAAAGGTAACCTTGATAACATATTTACATTTGAGTGCAAAATACAAGCCCTATGAATAATTGTCATTCTCCCTCTGTATTCCTGAACAGCTAACTGCCATCTGAACATAATTCTGTTAGGTTTTTTCAAATTTAAAAGGGATTTAACTGCACTGCAGTCAGTTGAAAGTTCAAATTTCTGGTCATCTAGGAAATAATGTAGCTTTTCTAGAGCCCACACTACGGCTAAAAATTCAAACTGAGTGACACCATATTTCAATTCACTATTTCTCAAGGTTCTTGAAATATAACAAATTACTACTTCTGATACTTTATCATTCATCACTTGTTTTTGATGGAGGGCAGCACCAAGACCAATTAAACTCGCATCAGTGTACAAAACAAACGGCTGATTAAAGTCAGGTAAAGCAATAGTTGGTGCTGACATCAAACAGTGTTTCATAGTGTCAAAAACTCTCTGTCTTTCACTATTCCAGGTAAAAGCAACATCCTTTCTAGTTAATTGGGTAAGGGGTAAAGCTATGACTTGTTATTTTTTAATATACTGTCTATAGTATCCACACATTCCCAAAAAACTCTGTAGCTCTCTAACTGTATTAATAGCCTTCACCTGTTGTATGGCTGCCACTTTGTTGTGGTCAACACATATCTGTAATCCTGAAACAACATGACCAAGAAGTTTTAAAGAATCAAACCAAATTTACATTTCTTCAAAGCAAGTTTCATAATTATCTCATCTATTTTTTGGAAAACTTTACACAGGTGGTTGAGATGGTCCTCAAATGTTTTTGAGAATATAATGATATCATCAATATAAACCATCAGCCATCCTTCAATTATCTCCTGATGGAATGTGTTATCCATGACTTTTTGAAAAACTGAAGGGGAATTTTTAGGGCCGAATGGCATCCTAATATACTTATAAATACCCATATGAGTAGTAATCACCAGAAAATTCTGGGAATTCTTCTCAACAGGTACCTGATGATATCCCTTGTTACCATCCAAGCAGATTATATATTTAGCACCTTGTAAGGTAGCATGTATAGAGCTAATTCTAGGTAAAGGGTAGATATCATCAACAGTATAAGTATTCAATGCTCTATAGTCACCACATAACCTGGCTTTATCTTTATCATAAGAAGTTAGGACAGGTGAGATAACACAATATTTAGGTGTTTCAACTACCTTTTCAATAATATTCATCTTCAAAAGGGTAGAGATATTGTCTTCAATATCTTTTCTCTTTGTGGGAGAAGCAGGGTAAGGCTTCTTCTTTTAACCAGGCAGTATATCAGTTAATGGACAAGACAATGAAAGTTTCATTTCCTCTTTAACTAATCCCAGTTCATGTGAACCATGAGCAAAGGCCATAGGAAAAGACTTTATCAAGTTAATGATGGAGTCTTTATCCTCACCAGAAAGTTGTTCTCCAAAAGAGGCATTGTCAATTTCAGACATAAGGGCATGCGTGTCTTTTGTAGATCTTCATTTATATTGAGCCACAGAATTACATGTGTTCAATTCTGGTTTTAAAAATTTCTTGGGGGAGGAAAACTTAAATTTTCTCTTCCCATTTATCCCCATTGTGAAACATTGGTTTGAGGGATCCAATTTCATGCCATACTTGGTTAAAATATCATTCCCTACAATAAACCAATTGCTTAAGTTATTATTTTTCATAATAACAAAATCACAAATAACTCTTACAAACCCATGGTTATATTTAAAAAACACTGTGGCTTTGTATTTACCAATGGGGGACAAAACAGAGCCTTAACCTCTCCAATTTTCAGAAATGATAGGCATAAGTTTTGATTTATAGTCTTGATCCACTGAAGCAAGTGCTCTTTCAGATACTACACTTCCTCCAGCTCCAGAATCCAGAACAACTTCAATGCTGGTTCCATTAATCAAGACTGGTGCCTTGAGAGGGGCAATAATAATTGAGCTATCCTCAATATTCTTTATTATCTCAGCATCTTCAACTTTAGATAAAGCATTATTATAAATATCAATAGTATTTAAATAATGAATATCTTCTTCCAGCATCAAGATTTCTTGTTGAGATTCATATGAAATATTTCTGGCACAATCACTTGACGTATCATCCAGTGCTACTGTGTCATCAGCATGCTCCTCTGTTTGTTCTACAAGATTTATCTTCTTGTCACAAACATGGCCCTTCTGCCAAGATTTGTTGCACTTGAAGCAAGTGTTTATTGCATACTTTTTAGGTGCAACAGGGGAAGAAGGTTTACCAATCTTTTCCAGAGGGTTTTGTTGGTAAGTGGAGGATTTCTCCAAAGGGGTCCTAGGAATGAATCTTCTGGCATCATACTTGTTGTTTAGAACGATCTCATTTCAAATATTAATGAAAGAAGAGGGTTCTCTGGAGAACTCAGTCCTAGCCACTATCAAGTCTCTCAGAGACATTGGTAATTTATAAAGGATCCTGTCCTTCCATAAATCAAACTCCATATTTGGGTCCATTGCCCTCAATATTTTTACAAGTTTCATTAAGAACTCAATAGGTTTATCAGTGGAAGAGCTATATCTAGTTTCCTCATACTGCCTTTGTTCAGCCATTCTGAACTTGGAGCCACCAAATTGTGCTTTAATCAATTTCTTCCAATCATCCCATAAGTAGTCATTTCTGTCCAGGAGAACAGATTCATACCACATTAGGGCAACATTGGTAAACAAGGAAATTAACTTAGACACAATTTCTTCATCTGGGAGTTTGTAAGAATTTTTTAAGTTATCAATTCTGCAAATAAATTGCTGCCAATCAGACGAAGAATCACCATCAAATTTTGGGTACTGGTCAAGTTTCGGCCAATTCTTTTAATTTGAAGGAGCCTCTTTAGTACAAGCTTGTTTCTGAGTAAGGAGCAGCTGTAACTTCTCTAGTTGTGCAGTAATCTCACTGTTTAATCCTTCTGTTGAAGGTCCTTGTGCATCATCAATTTTTAATGGAAACTCAGGGGTATCAACATCTATTTCTGGAACTAATTTACTTTTAGATGAACTAGCCACAGGTAACTCTAAAGCATCCTGTATTATTTGTTCATTCAAAGAAATCCCAGAAGACTTTTGATCAATAAACAATGAGTTCCTTTTCTCCTCAATGGTTTTTAGTCTGGTTTTCACTCTTGGCAGACTAGATAAACTCTTGTTGATTGTTGCAAAAGATAACTGGTTTTTATTTTGAAAAGATGAAAAATGGTCATTCAATCTTTTCAGATTCATCTTGTCTATCTCCACCTCCTGGCAACAGGCAGATACAGTATCTTTCAGTTTAGACAAATCATTTTTGTTATTTTGCCATAAAGCAACTTTCTTTTCATGGGTTGCTTTGTAATGAAACAATTCATCAGAAACTCTCTGTGATTCACTTATTAATGCTTGATAACCCTGTTCAGTTAACAAACTATTATATTTCTGAGTTATTTGCATGTTGTTCATTGTATGATTCTGTTTAGCAATAATCACCATGGGAAAGCTAGGGGTGAATTGCTAGCAATCCCCTCTCTTGAAATTTAGAGTGTCCCTTAATTATGCTAGGTTTATGAATACTTTATAAACATAAGTAAATTAGAGTTAGATTTACATTTATTCTCAGATTGATTATAGACAGAATATCAACTTATTCCAAATTATGCACAAGTTGATCCTCCGAAACTTGATTTTGGTTCTCTGTTGAGCACAAATTGAGCACAAATTTATCTAACCTAAGCTTATGCATATATATTAATTCAGGATACTTGCTCTATTAAATTTGATAATAAAATAAAATATTGATGAATTTATATAAAAAAAATTATTATGTAAGATATTAAATTATAAATTTAGGAATCATAGGAGGGCACTTAAAAGAGCTTAATTATACTATGTGACACCTAAATACTTTATCATGCAGTTTGAAACATTTAAAACAAAATGTTTCATGATGGGAAATGAAATTGCTTGGAAAGACACTTTCAAAATTAGTACTGACCATAATACACAAGTATAAAACCTTGGCATCTATCCAATAAAAGATTTTCCTTCTGATAAATAAATTTTTCTCAGTTACTCCCTGCTAAAAAGTGTCCTTGTGAGGTTTGTCTGACCTTCAGGGGGGTAATTTGGCCATATCAAACTACTTCTATTTCCATGATTGACCAAAACATCATCCTCATTTCCATCTAAAGAGTTGATCTCATCTGACTGTGGCTGATCAAAGGGGTCCACCACAAGTTTAGCCAAAATTTTGGTGAACACTTTTTTGATGGATAGTGACTAATTGGTGCTTTCCAAAATTTTCCACCTGAAGTTAGGCTAAACTTCAGGAGGATAAATTTATTATGAATACCAAATTAACTGAAGAATACTTTTGCCCTAGCTACTCTGCATCATAAAAGTGTCCAACTGAGATTTAGCCATAATTCAGGTAGACACTTTTGGAAAGGCACAGTATGATGGGTTTAATATCTATACATGGCAATAAGTATCAGTTTTTTATCAACATGGAACTTGAATTAATTTAATATGGCCAAAGTGTCCAACTGAAGTTTGGCCAAAATACAGGTGGAAATTTTTATGAGGGTTACTTGATGAAATGAAGAAGACTTGAAATTACTTTCCATCATAAAATTTTCAAACTAAAGTTTATCAAAAATTGTGGTGACACTTTTGCTAGATCCAGTCATATGGGATCAACTCTCTATATGGCAATGAGAGTCAATTTTTAGTCAATCATGGCATTAGAAGTAATTTGATATGGACAAACTTTACACCTGATTTTTGGCCAAAAATAAGTTGGAAATGTTTATGAGGAATACTAAATTAACTAAAGAAGACTTGCACCCTACTACTATCCATCATGAAAGTGTCCACCAGAAGAATTCTCAAACTTGTGGTTGACACCTTTGGCCTGGTCCAGCCATATGGGATCAATTCTGCATATGGAAATGAGGATTTAATTTGGTCAATCATGGTACTAGAAGTAATTTGATATAGACAAAGTGTCCAACTAAATATTGGAAAAAAATCAGTTGAAAACTTCATTTAGTTTTTCAAAAAATCAAATTAAGTACAATTTTATTCCTTATGATGCCCATTTTATTTAACACCTCTTATGAGCCTTAAAAGTAGGCATTTAGCTTGAATTTTTAATTCTATATAAAATCCCTTTTATTCAACCTATTTCTTTTTATCCCTTTTTTTTCTTTTAGACATCAATTAATTTTATGTAAAACAAATAATTTTCATAATTTTTTACCTGTATTTCATAAAACTATTAAAGGTTTAACATCACCCTGTAAGCATTTGGCACATGTTTTTTTTGCTATACTAATAAAAATAATAATTTACTGGTGACGAAAAATTGATCAAATGATAAAATATTAATAAAACAGAAAGATCAAATACCAGTGGATATGTTTTAAAAAAATTCCAGTTGCACTGAAGAAGAGCTGCACCCTAGATACTCACCATCAAAAAAGTGTCCAGCACAAGTGTGGCCAAACTTGTGCTGGACACTATTGGTCAGGTGCAGTCATATGAGATCAATTCTCGCTATGGCAATGAAAAAAATTATTTGTTAAAAAACTTCACCAGAAGTAGTTTTACATAGCCAAATTTTCTACCTAGAGTTCATCCAAACCACATGTGCACCATTTTTTATCTTTAAAAAAAAGTCAATTTAGTACAATTTATCCCTGATGGCTCTCATTTGCTTCAACACCTCTACTGGCCTTTGATAGTAGGAATATTACTTGGATTTCTTTTTTCATATTTGATCCCTTTAACTTAATTTTTTATTCCTAATATTGCTTTTGGATATCAATTAATAATTTTTAAAATAAACTATTTTCATTTTTTATACATTTATTTAATAATATTATAAATGGCATAACATCACCTGGTATGCATTTGGCACATGAGTTTTTTCTATATTTATAAAATTAATAATATAATGGAGACCAAAAATTAATCAAATGATATTTATGAGTGAGGAACCAAGATAAAATACCAGTAGACATGTTTGTAAAAAATACTAGATGAACTGAAGAAAAATTCTACCCTAGCTACTCTCCATCATAAAAGTGTCCAGCACAAGTTTGGCCGAACTTGTGCTGGACACTAATGGTCAGGTGCAGTCAGATTGGAGCAATTCTCTCTATGGAAATGAAGAAAAATTTTTGATAAAAAATTACACTAGAAGTAGTTTGATATGGAAAAATTTTCATGCTAAAGTTTTGGTAAAGCTCAAGTGGATTTTTTTTTATTTTTACAAAAAGGAAATTTAGTGCAAGTTTATCCCTGATTGTGCTGATTTGATTCAACATCTCTTTTTTCTGTTTATGGCAGGAATTTAAATTGGATTTTAATTTTCATCTTTGATTTCTTTTATTTTACTTTATTCCTCTCATATTGCTTTTGGATAGAAGTTTATTTTTTGTAAAATAAATCATTTTCATATTTTTTTACCTTTATTTAATAATATTATAAAAGGTGTAACATCACCCAGTATTCATTTGGCACACATGTTTTTGCTATACTGATAATATTAATAATATAATGGTTACAAAAAATTAATCAATTGATAAATATGAGTGAGGCACAAAGATTTAATAACAGTGGACATGTTTATAAGAAATTCCAGATGATTTAAAATGACTTGCACCCTGGCTACTCTCTATGATAAAAGTGTCCAGCACAAGTTTGGCCAAACTTGTGCTGGAAACTTTTGGTTGCATGCCGTCAGATGCAATCAATTCTTTTTATTGAAATGAGACTGAATGATCACTCCATCATTGCACTGAAAGTAGTTTTATATGGACAAATTGTCCCCCGGAAGTTTGCCAAACCTAAGGTAGACAATTTTTTACTTTGGTAAAAAGTAAATTTGATCCATGTTAATCTATGATGGTGCCCATTTTTTTTGAAGCCTCTACTGGCTCATGATAGCAGAAATTATACTTAATATCTTTATTTCATGTTTGATCTCTTTAATTTTAATTTTACCCTTTTATTTATCCTTTAGCTTTTAAATATCAGTTTTATTTTGGTAAAACTGATAACTTTCACATTTTTTTACATTTATTATATAATATTATTAAAGATGTACAATCACATAGTGTACATTCAGTACACATGTTTTTTCTATACTAAAAACATTAATAATATAATGGTGACTAAAAATAATCAAATAATAAATATGGATGACACAGAAAGATCAAATACCCATAGACATTTTTAAAATGAATATAAGATTAACTGAAGAAGACTTGCACCCTAGCTACTCTCCATCATAAAAGTGTCCAGCACAAGTTCAGCTGAGCTTGTGCTGGACACTTTTGGTTGCATGCAGTCAGATGGGAAAAATTTACTCAATGGAAGTTAAAATGAATTTTTGCTCAATCATTGCACAAGAAGTAGTTTTATACTGCTATACTATCCTCCTGATTTTTTTGAAAACCTCAGGTGGACACTTTTATTAATTTAAAAAAATGAAAATATATTCCAAATCTAGAACTGGTGGTGCAATTTTGGTCTGAAAACTCAAATTTTCTTTGATGCAGAAATTTTATTTGAATGTTTAAATTCATATTTAATCACTTTTATTTTACTTTTTTATTCCTCTTTTTGCTTTCAAATATCAATTTATTTACTGTAAAACTAATACTTTTCATATTTTTTTTACTTTTATTTAATAAGATTATTAAAGATGTAGCATCTCCCAGTATGCATTTGGCTTATAATTTTTTTCAATACTAATAACATTAATAGTATAATGGTGAAAAACAATGAATCAAATGATAAATATGAATGACACAGAAAGATCATATACAAGTGGATTTGTTTATAAGGAATACCTGATGAACTGAAGAAGACCTGCACCCTTGATACTCACCATCATAAAAGTGTCTAGCATAAGTTTGGCCAAACTTGTGCTGGACACTTTTGGTTGCATGCAGTCAGATGGGATAAATTTACTATATGGAAATGAAAATGACATTTTGCTCAAACATTGCACAATAGGGGGTGTCAGTTCTGGCAAATCCGCAATTAAATTAAGTGCAGATTTCAAACCAAATCAGCACTTAAATTTTGCAAAAAAGTCACTTATTTCAAAAATGGGTTTCAGTTCTGACCTCAAATCAGCACTTTTTTTGTGATTTTTTTTTCAAAATCACATGTTGGCCACATCATCCCTTTCTTTCCCATACCATTTTGTACTCTCCAAATGTCCTCTTTGTGTACTTCTTTCACTTGGGTTGGTATTTTGGTTTGTTGCATATTCATTTTTTTTTGGAATTTACAGTGAAAATCTTTTTTTTGGATGGCTCATTGGTTTTCTTTCACCAGCTCAACATGAAATTGCATATTTTCTGAAATCGCATATTTTGTCAGTGATTTTTTTTTCATTCATCCCTCATATCCTTTTCCTATTCTCCTCCAACATCCCTCAAACAATTTGGTATCATTCATTTTGTCATCTCATCTCTCCAGGTAAGTCATTTTATTCTTTTTTTTTTGATTTTTTGATTACTAATTATAATTTTTTTTGTTTTTTTCTGTTGATTTTATTTTTTTTATCTAAATTTTTTTTGTAAGTGGTTATTTTGGATTTCAATGGTATAATTAACCTTTTTTTTCTCTCCCTCTTTACTTTCTTTTTTAGCTCCATCACCCTACTCTTCATCCCTCCTTGGCATGGCCATTATCCCCCCTTTCCCTTATTTCAATTTTTTTTGGCTCCATTTCATTGAAACACATACATTGCACATTCTTTATGCATTTCACTTACTCTATATTCAATTTCCCCACAATTCCAACATCAATCTTTCTCACTATATTTTTCCTACTTTTCAATCAAGGTAAGTTTCATCTCCTTTTTTTCATGCCTATATGACATCTCATTCCTTTTATGAGAATTTCATACTTAAATATATGTATGACTCTTATCTGGATAACAGTGAACTTATAAAACTCCTTTTGATCTCATCTTCATTACCACTTTTCAAGTTTTTGTAAAATTTTGAAAATCAGACTCGGAAATAGGGTTAGGTTTATTCAAATCTAATGTTCTTTTTACTGAAGATTTTCCTGAAGGCTAACTTTAATTTCCCACAAACAGATTTGAATTTGATTCAGTGGTTGCTGAGATATTGACCGTAAAAGTTGAGCCTTTTTTTTCCAATTTAAATTTTTATTTCATTTTTTTATGTAACAAATTAGGGTTAGGTTTATTTAAATCACATGTCCTTTAACTGAAGATTCTACTAAAGCATATCTTTCATTTCCCACAAACAGGTTTGAATTAGTTTCAGTGGTTGCTGAGATTTTGACCTTTGAAGTTGAGCCTTTTTTCCAAATTTCACTTGTCTTATTTCACATTTTTATATTGCATATTTAAAGGATAAGGATTCTGAAACTCTTATATGATTATTATCTAGGCATATATCCGTTGCTCAAAAATATCACTAAAGCTCAAAAAGATGAAGATTTTTGCTTATGGGACACTCTACCTTCCTTTAACTCTTTTCTTGCTCTTTGACTCAAAAAGCACTGTAATAAAGCATTTGAAAAAAATCATGAACTTGCAACCAAAGTTGGAATACCAAATTGGTGTGACTCCAAATGGGAAGATATCAGCCACGAATATCTTTTATTTTCTAATGTTATTATCACTCATTCTGGATTCCACAATAGGATTCATATCAATAGGAATGATGCCAATTTTCTTACTTTTGGTATATTCTCATATATCAATCCGATAACTGGCCAACTAATACCATCTCCAGCTAAAATCAAAGGACATGGTTTATATTTTCCAGACCACCGGTGCATCATTGATTTTGGTTTGGGAAATGGTATCATCAAAACTATTTGGAATTCTTCTAAGGATAATCATCAAACAACCAAAGCTCCTCCTGGTTTGGAATCCTGTCAATATTTCACAAATTTTGGTTGCTCATTTCAAATCAGTCATAAGTTGATATAAAGAATTAACAAGGTAAAGAAAGAAGGTAAAGTTAATCGATTTAAAAAAACTTTATCTAGATCCAAAAAGTATGGGGATTAGAGTTGTCATCAAAAATTATATATTTTTTCATAAATTTTTAATAAATATTTTTTATGTATCAATTTCTTCAACTAAAGTAATGGGCCCACGACCTTGTGTTTTATAAAAGCTAATCATGATAACATTTATTTGTTTCATGGGGTTCCTCTGGCCTATACCTGTGGAAAGTCCCAAACTTTTTTTTCTAGATTTGATCTGCATTTTGGCTTGAGGGATTGTCATTACTTTAAACTAGGGAAATTGATATATATTAGATATTTATTTAATAATTTATGTAAGTATATTAAATTTAGATGACTTCCACCACTTACTTCAATAAAATGCAGGGGGGGGGGGGGGTATTGCCAAATTTTCAAATCTGACATGTGAAATTGATGACTTAGAAAAATTTTGGTGATATCCACCCCTTGCTTCAATAAAATGCAGGGGAGAGTATTGCCAATTTTTTAAAACAGATATAGAATTTTTTTGACTTGTAAATATTTTAGTGAAATATTTTGACAAGAATGTGAAAGTAATTGTTTCCACCTTGAGCAGGTTTCTGGCTCAAAGGAATAGTAGTACCATCAACAAAACCAATACATCCTGGGAAGCCCTCTGCTTGCATAACCTGAGATGATTCAAGTCGCTCTTCTTTTGTTGGCCAGGTGAGAAGTTGAGATTCCAAGGAGTTGATGGCAGTGAAACATCGTTTGGTATAAGTGTTAACTGAACCATACCCTAAATCAAAGACATTTTCTAAACGTTTCAAAGCGGCTCCATTACCATTTGAACCCAAATGACATAGTGTGATGGCCAATTGAATTGAAGGATGTTGTTGTTCTTTTTGAGAATTATTGTGAAATATGGGATGATCCTGAATAAGCTCAAGCAATTTAAGGAAAAATTCCTGAGAAGTCCTGAACAGCTGTCTAAAACTGGGTGTAGATAGGTTAAGAAGTGTTTGGATGGTGTACTTGGGGGTATGAAGTACTTGAGGCTTTCTGGGAAGAAGGTAACATTTCGTGGCCATTTTTGATAAAAAGACAAAATCTTCATCTAGATCAGAATCAGAATCAGAATCAGAGTCCAAGAGAAGTTCAAGAGCCATGAAAGTCATTGCTTTATGTAATTTATCACGATTTGAAAGTGAGGAAGGCATAACTCTTATATGATATGATATGAAGATGTAAGTGATGTACGATGTTTTGAGTTATGAAGTGTTATGCTGCAGAGTGCTGCGTATGAATGGGATGATGCTGACAAATCGGTGAAATAAGCACTTTTGGTTGAGAAAGTGCCAATTTGAGTTAAATAAGTGACTTATTTCATTTTGAAATCCACCAGTATTGGGGCTAGTGTGTTTTGGAAATCCGCACTTATTTAAGTGCGGATTTGGTCAAATTCAAGTACGGATTTGTAAGTGCGGATTTGCCAGAACTGACACCCCCTAATAAGTAGTTTGATATTGCCAAAATGTCCTCCTGATGATTTTTCAAAACTCATCAGGACACTTTCTTTGGTTTAACAAAAAAGAAAATATAGTCCAAGTTTAGCCCTGGTGGTGCACATTTGATCTAACACCTCTACTTGTTATTGATGGTGGGAATTTTCCTTAGATTTTTTCTTCTTATTTTATCCCTTTTATTTTACTTTTTTATTGCTCATATTGCTTTGGATATCAATTTTTAATTTTTAAAATAAATAATTTTCATACTCTTATACCTTTATTTAATAATATATGATTAAAGGTGGAACACCACCTGGTATGCATTTTTCACACAAGTTATTACTATAGTAATAACATTAATAATATAATGATGACAAAAAATTAATCAAATGGTAAATTTAAATGACACAGAAAGATCAAATACCAGTGGAAATGTTTATAAGAAATCCCTTATGAGTTTAAGAAAATTTGCTGTATGCCTACTATCAATTATAAAAGTCTCCAGCACAAGTTTGGCCGAACTTGTGCTGGACACTTTTGGTTGCATGAAATCATATGAGATAAATTCTCACTATGGCAATGAAAATGATATTTCACTCAATTATTGAAGTAAAGAATTTTTAATATTGTAAAATTGTCCCCTGGAAGTCTGTCCAAACCTCAGTTCAAAATTTTTTAGCTATACATAAAATTAAGTATAGACCAAGTCTTGACCTAGGGGTCCCCAACTGTCCCAACACCACTTCTGGCTCTTGATAGTAAAATTTTACTTGTATTTTTTATTTCGTATTTGATCCCATTTATTTTCATTTTACTTTTCTATTACTCTTTTTAATTTTAAATATCAATTTATTTTTTTAAAAACTAAACATATTCATATTTTTTTAACTTTATATAATAATATTATTAAAGGTGTAACATCACCAATTTTGCATTTGGCATGCATGTTTTTGCTATACTAGAAACATTAATAATATATATGGTGACAAAAAATTAATTATAAGATAAATATGAATGATAAAAAAAAGTTAAAAAACCAAGAGAAATTTGAAAAAAAAAACTGATGTACTGAGAAACACTTCCACCCTAGCTACTCTCCATCATAAAAGTGTCCAGCACAAGTTCGGCGGAACTTGTGCTGGACACTTTTGTTCAGGTGCAGTCAGATGGGATCAATTCTCTCTGTGGAAATTAAATTTAAAAAAATGCTAAATAATTACATTAGAAGTAGTTTGGTATGACTGAATTATCCACCTTGAGTTTTTCCAAACCTCAGGTGAAAAATTTTTTATCTTTAAAAAAAATTAAATTTTATCAAATTTAGCCCTGATGGCACCCATTTGTTTCAACACCTCTACTGGCTCTTGAAGGCAGGAATTTTCCTTGAATTTTTATTTTTCATATTTGATCTCTTTTACTTTACTTTTTTATCACTCATGTTACATTTGGATATTAATTTATAATTTTGGAAAAAAAATCATTTTCATATTTTTTTAACATTTTTTAAAAATTTTATAAAAGGTGTAATATAACATGGCATGCATTTGGCGCACAAGTTCTTTCTATACTAATAAAATTAATAATATTCTAATGACAAAAAATTAATCAGATAATAAAATATGAATAACACAGAAAGATCAAATACCAGTTGACATGTTTTAAAAAAATAACAGTTGCACTGAAGTAGACCTGCACCCTAGCTACTCTACATCATAAAAGTGTCCAGCACAAGTTCGGCCAAACTTGTGCTGGACACTTTTTGTCAGCCAGGCTGTCCCAGTAGCCCAGTAAATAAACATACAATTTACTAGAGTTAAATAAAGACATAATAATTACAGAGTATGCATTTAAAATTAATATTATATTACATAATATGTCGGTCAGTCGTCTAGAAGAGGTAAGGAAAATAGGAGAAAAGGAGGAGAGAAGGAGGAGGACAAGGGAAAATAAAGAAATAAATCACAATAATATATATTTAATTTATTTGAGAGGGAAACAACGGTGAGCAACTTTGAGAGGTGACAAAAACTTAGATTTTATTAACAATAATATTATTAAATGTAAGGGTTCTGCGCGGCAAACACTTTTAATTACTATCAGACTTAAAGCAACCTTTAATTTGTTATATAGACTTTTAATTAGATTTGTATTACTAATAAAAAAAAATATAAACGTAATAAAATAGTTATTTAATTTGTTGAGTGTGTAATAAGTGATGAGGCTACAGGGGATTATCCAAGGCCCTTTTATAGGCAATGGGTCCTCTGAAGCGCTACTATATTTGTAAATACAATGATTAGAATAGAATAAAACAAATGTATCAAAGAGTAAATGAAACATAACAATATAGAGAAAAACATGAAACAATTAATTAAAACCCCAATTAAAAATCCAATTTTCCTGCCATTAATTCCCAAATCAGTAAGTGAAAATAGTGAATAACTAAACAAGATTGGAACATAGGAACTATGAGAAAAATAATTCCAAACAGATGGTACAGTCTGATTAAAGGATATTTTAAGTGAAACAAAAAATACTTTGATGCAACAAAACATGTAATTAATCTCAATTTAGTATCAATTAATTTATTTGTTTTTTCTAACACAATTAAGGGTCAAAAGAAGCGTCATTAATTATTGTTTAGTATTATATGTGAGGTATTATTTAATATATAAATTTAAGTAATTAATTTAAATATATTATAAGTCAATTTTACACTTATAATTTTAATATATGTTTTTCAATTAATTAAATATAAATTTATAATTATTAAATACATAAAAATGCGCCATTATTTGTAGAATATATTGTATTATGTTCAATTTAACTGTATATAAAAATTTATATAACCAATAAATTTAATGTAACACTTGTATATAATAAAATACTTATATAATTTCATTATGCAATAAAATATTAAGTTATATTCATTAAATACAATTCTTAACCACTCTTTCAGGTCTTATAAGTTATATATCATTTACTGGACTCCTGGAATAGCCTGGCTGACACTCCCTCACTCTAAAAAAACAATAAAAAAATGCTAAGATTTTTTCTTTTTGTATTTTTTCAACAGAGAAGGCAGATTTGAAATTTCCTTGCCAGGTATCCATGCATCATGTTCAGATGATTTGTTCTTATATCTCAATAAATATTCAGTACCTCTCTCAGAAGTGATAATTCTATCATTGAGAATTTTATCAATTTCTGCTGTTTCTGTGACTTCCTGAGGGTTCTTCTTAGGTCTTCCTCTTCTTTTTGGAAATAAGTCACTGTTGGAAGTATAAGGCTTAAGCAAAGAAATGGGAAAGACAGGATGTTTCCTATCATATGGAGAATACAATACAACTTCTACTGCATAATCACCAACCATTCTTTTAACAACAAATGGTCCTACAAAAGGATCTTTCAATTTGTGGTTACCTTGTAAATTGAAATGGACAGTAGAGATCAACACTTCATCACCCTTGTTAAATGTGTATTCTTTATGGGATTTATCCCATCTTTTCTTTTCATATTCAAATGCTTTATCAATACAACTCTGAGCATGTTTTCTGCATAGCTGTTGCATTTGCATAAAAGATTTTACACCAGGGTGTAGTTCCAACTTAGGTAATTTATTATTGAGAATCTGAGCAGGAGTGTTTTGGACATAACCTAACCAAAGCTCAAAAGGCTTTTTCTCAGTGACAGAATGAACAGTGCTATTATATGCAAATTCAAGACCAGGCAAAAGAGTGACCCAATCATGAGTAAATCTGTCATTGTCTTTATATTCTAAACCAAAGGCACAATACCTTCTAATCATATCTTCCAGAGTTTGAGTCATTCTCTCAGCTAGACCATCAGTCTGAGGATGGTGAGCTGTAGACAATTTTAACTCACAGCCACAAATATCCATCAAAGAGGTCCAAAACTCAGAAGTGAATTTTGGATCCCTATCAGAGATAATGGCTTTTGGAAAACCAATAATATTAAACATGTAAGACCACCATAAGAAAGCTAATTCTTTGGTGGATACATCTTTGTGGGTTGGAATAAATTTGCACATTTTTGTGAATCTATCAACTATTACCCAACAAGAGTTAAAGCTGTCTTTACCTGCAACAGGAAGACCAGTGACAAAATCCATATTAATGATTTGTTAGGGAGCACTAGGTGCCTCAATATATTGTAATAACCCTGCTCTCTTACCTGTTAAACTTTTAGATTTTTGGCAGGAATCACAAGATACAACATATAATTTTGTGTCTTCAGACATATTAGCCCACCATGCAGTGTTTTTGATTCTAATCAATGTTTTTTCAAGATCAAAATGACCAGCTAATATGTCATCATGACAAAGTTTGAGGATGGTTTCTTTCATTGAAGGAGGAATAACAATTACATTGGTAAGCTTCCTTCTATAATATATATAACCATCTTCAATAGAAAACTTTCCTTTATTTAAAGCATTTTGGTATTTTGCAGGAAGAGCTTTTATTAATGCTTGAATTGAAGCATTCTTAGGATCATTCAAAATAGTAACTAATTTATTTAAATCAGAATCTTTATCATATGAATCTAGTATTAACTGTAATAACTCTTCTTCCATATCAACTATAAATATACCATGTATATGAACAGTATCATCTTCAGGTACATAAGCAGGATTGGAGTCATTATTTGGCAGAGGCAATCTGGAGAGCATATCAACATTAGAGTGAACATTTCCAGCTCTATGGATAATAGTCATCCTTCCTCTGTATTCCTGAACAGCAAGTTGCCACCTGAACATATGTCTGTTAGGTGTCTTGAGGTTTAAGAGAGATTTCACAGCACTACAGTCAGTTACCAACTCAAATTTTTGGTCATCCAAGTAGTAATGAAGTTTCTCAAGAGCCCAAACAACTGCTAAGCACTCCAATTGAGTGGCACCATATTTCAATTCACTATTTCTTAAGGTTCTTGAAATATAACAAATTAAAACCTCTGAGGATTTATCATTAATAATTTGATTTTGGTGAAGGGCAGCACCCAGACCAATAAAGCTAGCATCTGTATAAAGTACAAATGGTTTGTTAAAATCTGGAAGAGCCAATATAGGGGCTGTCATTAAGCAACTTTTTAATGTATCAAAAGCTTTCTGACAGTCATTATTCCAGAGAAAAGCAACATCTTTTCTGGTCAGTTTTGTAAGAGGCAAGGCTATGACCTGATAATTTTTAATATATTGTCTATAAAGGCCACACATACCCAAAAAACTTTGGATTTCTCTTACAGAAGTTGGTGCTTTCACATTTTGAATGGCAGCAACTTTATTATGGTCTACACAAATTTGTAAACCTGACACAACATGGCCAAGGACTTTCAAAGATTGAAAACCAAATTTACACTTTTTTAAAGATAAGGTCATATTGATTTCATCCATTTTTTGGAAAACTCTATTCAAGTGAATCATATGTTCATCAAAAGTTTTAGAAAAAACAATAATATCATCAATATAAACCATGAGCCAACCTTCAATAATTTCTTGATGGAAAGTGTTATCCATGACTTTCTGGAAAACTGAAGGAGCATTTTTAGGGCCAAATGGCATCCTAACATACTTATATATTCCCATATGAGTAGCAATAAGCAAAAAATTTTGAGAATTTTTCTCAACTGGAACTTGATGATAACCTTTATTACCATCCAGACAACTAATAAATTTTGCACCTTGCAAGGTAGCATGTATTGAATTAATTCTGGGTAAAGGATAAATATCATCAACAGTATAAGTATTTAAAGCTCTGTAATCTCCACATAATCTAGCTTTATCTTTTTCATAAGAAATCAAGACTGGGGAGATGACACAATATTTAGGGGTGACATCCACTTTCTCAATGATATTCATTTTCAATAATGTTTCAATATTATCTTCAATATCTTTTCTTTTTGATGGAGAAGCAGGATATGGTTTTTTCTTAAGGGTAGGAAGAATATCACTCAAATTACAGGATAAGTTAATTTTCATTTCTTCCTGAACAATTCCCAAGACATGAGAACCATGAGAAAAAGCCATAGGTAAAGAGGTAATAGAGGCAAAAATAGAATCTTTTTGCTCACTAGTCAACTGATCACCAAAAGAAGCAGTATTTATTTCATGTAATAAATCATCCATTTCAGTTGTTGTTCTACCTTTACATTGGATCAGTGAGTTACAAGATTTCAACAAATGCCCAGAAGTTCTAGGAGAAGAAATTTTGAACTTTCTTTTCCCATTCATTCCTAAGGTAGAGCAATTATTTGCTGGGTCCAGTTTCACACCAAACAAGGCTAAAATATCATTTCCCATAATAAACCAATTGCTCAAATTATCATTTTTCATGACAACAAACTCACAAATAGCTCTGACAAAACCACCATTATATTTGAAGAATACAGAGGTTTTGTATTTGCCAATAGGAAATAAGGTAGAACCATACCCTCTCCATTTTTCAGAAGTTATAGGTAATAATTTACTCAAATATTCCTTATCCACTGAAGCCAAAGCTTTTTCAGATACTACACTTCCTCCAGCACCATAATCAAGAACTACATCAACATTTTTACCATTAATGATAACAGGTGCCTTTAAAGGGGATATAGGAATAGAATTGTTAGTAATATCTTTAATTATCTCAGCATTTTCTACTGAAGATAAATTCAATACACAATCTTCAGATATATTATTTAAATAATGGACATCATGTTCTAACATTAAAATATCTTTAACAGATTCATTGTCATAGGAGATATTACTTTCACAGTCACTGGAAGAATTATTGACATCAAGTTCAACTTCATCAGTATCTTCATTTTGTTCAACAAGATGAATTTTCTTGTCACAAACATGACCCTTCTGCCACGGTTTGTTACATTTATAACAAGTATTTGTTGCATATTTTTTAGGTGCAACTGGGGCAGAGGGTTTACCAGATTTTTCTGGGAGCTTTATAAAAGGTTTATTTTGATCATTATAAGATTTACTAAGGTAATTCTTTGGTTCATATCTATGGTTGAGTAGTACTTCATTACAGATATTAATGAAAGAAGAATTTTCCCTTACATGCTCAGTTCTGGCAACAATCAAATCCCTAAGAGAATTTGGTAATTTATACAAGATTTTATCTCTCCAAATATCATCATCCATCTTTGGATCAATTGCTCTTAGGATTTTTGTTATTTTCATCAGAAAAACAATGGGCTTTTCAACAGAGGAGGATACATATCTAGTATTCTCATACAGTCTCTGCTGAGCTAACCTGAATTTTGAACCACCAAACTGATTCTCAATCAAGGATTTCCAGTCATTCCATGTATAATGATTGTTATCTAAAAGGACAGATTCATACCACATCAAGGCTACATTGGAAAATAAAGAAATTAGCTTAGAAACAATTTCCTCATCAGGTAGTTTATAAGATCTCTTTAAATTATCAATTCTTTGGATAAAGTGTTGCCAATCAGAGGAAGAATCACCATCAAAGGTAGGATATTGGTCTAACTTAGGCCAATTTTTCTGACTACTGGGATGGTCCACTTTTTGGTTTGAATTATTCATTATTAATAATTCCTGAAGTTTAGCCAGGTGTTCAGAAATTTCATTATTTACAGAAACAGCTGGTGCATGACCATCACAAGATTTTTTGCTAGTAGCAAAAGATTTTACAGACTCATTGTCAGTTTGTTTAATGGTTGAAATATGAGGAAGAAAGGATGAACCTTGCTCAGGTTTTTTCCCTTTATTTTTATGCAGCTTATTTATAGAAATCTCATTTAATTCATTATTGATGGTTAAGGTTGAGAACTTTTCCTGTAGGTCAGACACATAGTTTCTTATTCTAGGAATTTCAGACATCTGGTCATTTACTTTTGCAAGAGATAGAACATTTCTGTCCTCAGAAACTGAGTGTTTGGTACTTAGTGCATGGAAATCATTTTTTAGCTTCTTAAACTCATTTTGCAGAGATTTTATTTCATTCTTGAATGAATAATTTTCCTCAATAAGGGGTTTCAATTCACTCAAGGTCTTATGTAGACTGATATTTCTATCTGAGATAGCTCTATGGTCACTTCTTATTTGTTTTTGTTGACTAAGAACAATATTCAAGGTTTCTTTGATTTTTAAATAAGCTGTATCTTGTACAGAAGAACTCACTTTACATTGCAAGTGTAAATTATTTAATCTATCATTTTCATGGATTAACACATCTCTCACATGTTTGTCTTTCACAATATTAAAATCAAGGGTATCTTTCAATATTTCCTCAGAAGTTTTTTCAATTAAGGTATTGATTTCAGGGGGAACAGAATAATTTTTAATTGCAAGAGAAGGATTAATTAAAGATGTAGAAGTTAAATGTAAAGGTTCATCAAATGACAATTTGCTAATTACATCAATAGGGCTACTAGTTACAGGAAGCTGTCTTTTAACAGGTTTAACTGTTCTTTCACCATGTTCAATAATATTACCTGCAGAAGAAGATTTATTAGAAAACATACCCAAGTGACTATCAACCAAATTACTTACCATGGCAGAGGAGGAAACTTCCCCTGGGACTGGGTCTGGGATTGTGCTTGGGCCTTCTTTCTCCTGCCTTATTGGTAGGGATGAGGAGGTGGATGGAAATTGGGTGTTCTGGATGGGCCAGGCTGATGATGAGGAGGGTGTTGCACATTCTGTTGGTAGTGACTTTTTAGATAATCCCATTTCCATTGCTCTACTTCCATAGTATTTGGATTTTGGATGGTTGAGCTGGGTGGCTGTGAAGGTTGAGCCTGAAACTGAGGCTGATTGGGAGGCAACTGAGAAGGGGCCTGGGCCTGAATCTGGTTCCTGAGTTCTTGGACCTGATCCCACAATGTGTCTACCTTTGCTTTGTACGTCATATTTTCTGTCTTCAACTCTTTTATATGGCAGGATAGGTTGCTGATTTGTTGTGGCAGAAGAAGCTTTTTTATTTTGAAGCCTTTTGGAAGACCTTCTTGAGGCACTATAGGCTTTACTTCCTTCTGTGGTACTGGGGGAAGGGGGTTTGGTTTGTTTGCATTTCCTGTCATTTCCACATCCTGCAGTATGTGAATTCTTTGTGTTAGCATAAGATTTTTTATGACCAACTTTAGAAGAACTTACAGTGTCAGCATCATAGTCGATTTCTATTTCATCCACTTGCATGTTATCCATTTTTTCTGCCAAATTGTTGGACATACTAGTGGGAAGATTTATAATTTAATTTTTATTTTATAAAAAAAATAATAAAAGTTAGTCAATAATTGCTCCAAATAAAAAAAAATTAATTAATTAAATTATAGAAAAAATAATTTTCAATATAAAGTAATAATTAAAAAAAATTAATTTTTTAAAAAAATGGATTTCAAGGTTAAATTGGGAATAACAATTAAGTTAATTTCAACCAATTAATTACCAATATAAAATATGGCAATATATTTGGGACCAAGGACAATGTACTTTTAAGTCAACCAAAATTAACAATAATTAATAATAAAAAAAAATTAAATTAATAATTCAATTTGTATTAATTTAAAAATGTCAATTCTTCTAGGACTAAGAGGATTTAACACTCTATAATGGTCAACTAGGAAAAAAAATTTTAAAAATTGAACACTTACACTCAGTGAATCAGCAATTAAGCCACAATCACTGTTATTGCAATAAAAATATAGTAATATGAGTGAGAGGCGCAAAGGTGAACTTACTATAGTGATCGAAAAATCACTTCAAAATAATATAAAAATTAATATTATATAAACCTAAGATGTCGAACCCAAGTTCGAAACACAGTCGCGGCAAAAGTTTTGTTTTTTCTAGGTGGTCCGTGCGTTTTGTCGTTTGTCGCCAGGCTCAATCGTCGTCGTTGTTTGGAAAGGTCCCCAGTTGTCCGTCAGTCGTCTAGAAGAGGTAAGGAAAATAGAAGAAAAGGAGGAGAGAAGGAGGAGGACAAGGGAAAATAAAGAAATAAATCACAATAATATATATTTAATTTATATGAGAGGGAAACAACGGTGAGCAACTTTGAGAGGTGACAAAAACTTAGATTTTATTAACAATAATATTATTAAATGTAAGGGTTCTGCGCGGCAAACACTTTTAATTACTATCAGACTTAAAGCAACCTTTAATTTGTTATATAGACTTTTAATTAGATTTGTATTACTAATAAAAAAAATATAAACGTAATAAAATAGTTATTTAATTTGTTGAGTGTGTAATAAGTGATGAGGCTACAGGGGATTATCCAAGGCCCTTTTATAGGCAAATGGTCCTCTGAAGCGCTACTATATTTGTAAATACAATGATTAGAATAGAATAAAACAAATGTATCAAAGAGTAAATGAAACATAACAATATAGAGAAAAACATGAAACAATTAATTAAAACCCCAATTAAGAATCCAATTTTCCTGCCATTAATTCCCAAATCAGTAAGTGAAAATAGTGAATAACTAAACAAGATTGGAACATAGGAACTATGAGAAAAATAATTCCAAACAGATGGTACAGTCTGATGAAAGGATATTTTAAGTGAAACAAAAAATACTTTGATGCAACAAAACATGTAATTAATCTCAATTTAGTATCAATTAATTTATTTGTTTTTTCTAACACAATTAAGGGTCAAAAGAAGCGTCATTAATTATTGTTTAGTATTATATGAGAGGTATTATTTAATATATAAATTTAAGTAATTAATTTAAATATATTATAAGTCAATTTTACACTTATAATTATAATATATGTTTTTCAATTAATTAAATATAAATTTATAATTATTAAATACATAAAAATGCGCCATTATTTGTAGAATATATTATATTATGTTCAATTTAACTGTATATAAAAATTTATATAACCAATAAATTTAATGTAACACTTGTATATAATAAAATACTTATATAATTTCATTATGCAATAAAATATTAAGTTATATTCATTAAATACAATTCTTAACCACTCTTTCAGGTTTTATAAGTTATATATCATTTACTGGACTCCTGGAATAGCCTGGCTGACATAATAAATTTATATTAATATTTTATTTATATAAATAAAGTAAATATTATTTTAATTTTATTATAAGATAATTTAAAATCATTTAATTCCATAACAAAGGGCACATTGTTTATTTAATAATTATAAATTAATTAATTAAAAACTTATAAGATAATTATATTCAAGTGTTTATCTTATATTGTAATTACTTTAATTAATTAAATTTAATTATTAAAATATACCTTTTCATATACTATTATCCATAATTATTGCCGCTGTTTTTTGGACCCTTAATTGTGTCAATAAAAAATTAAAATAAATTATAATACTTATTTTAAAAAATAGTATTAAATTTCTCAACTTAATTTAGTAATAAATTAATTACTTGTTTCATTTAAATTAATTATTTAATTACATAGTTGGAACAATTAATTAATTTCTTTATACTAAATTGAAATCGATTACATATTTTGTTGCGTCAAAATATTTTTTCTTGTTTCACTTAAAAACCCTTAAAGCAGACTGTACCATCTGTTTTGAATTATTTTTCTCATAGTTCCTATGTCCCAGGCTTGTTTAGTTATTTACTATTTTTACTTACTGATTTGGGAATTAATTGTGGGAAAATTTGATTCTTATTTGGGGTTTTAATTATTTGTTTCATATTTTTCTCTAAATTGTTATGTTTCACTTACTCTTTAATTTTCTTGTTTCATCTTATTATGACTCTTGTATTTACAATTGTAGTGGCGCTTCAGAGGACCCATTGCCTATAAAAAGACCTTGGATAATCCCCTGTAGCATCATCACTTACTATACAAACCAACTCGGAATAAACTATCAATATAATACGTTTTATTATTATTTTTATTAGCATTAAGATTCTAATTTAAATTTTATATAACTATTTACAGGTTTCTTTAAGTCTGATAGTAATTACAGTGTTTGCCACGCAGAACCCTTACTCTAAATAATATTGTTTTTAAATAAAACCTCATTTTGTGTCATCCCTCAAATAAGTCGTTGTTTCCTCACTTTAAATAAATTATTATTTCATTTCTTTTAATTCTATAAACCTTTATTGCCTTTTTTCTTTTCTTCCTCTTTTCCATCTCCCTTTTCTTATCTTCTTCTAGACGACTGGCCGACACTTTTGGTCAGGTGCAGTCAGATGGGATCAATTCTCATTATGGAAATGAAAAAAATTATTTGAAAAGAAAATTCACTAGATGTAGCTTGATATAGCTGAATTATCCACCTAGAGTTCATCCAAACCACAGGTACACAATTTTTTTTCTTTAAAAACAGTCAATTTAGTACAATTTATCCCTGATGGCTCTCATTTGCTTCAACATCTCTACTGGCTTTTGATATTAGGAATATTACTTGGATTTCTTTTTTCATATTTGATCCATTTAACTTAATTTTTTCTTCCTCATATTGCTTTTGGATATCAATTAATAATTTTGAAAATAAATTATTTTAATATTTTTATACATTTAATTAATAATATTATAAAAGGTGTTGGCCGGTCATCTAGAAGAAAGGTGAAAAAAGAAGGTAGAAGGTGAAATAAAAAAAAGGAACTGAAATAAGTATATATAAAAAATTTAAAGACTTTTAATGAGGATGGACGGGGATCAATGTGGTTTAATAAAGTAAGTATGGTTTTATTCTCTCTGTTCAATTATCAACTATTAATACTAAAATATTCTTATTACAACCTTTTAATATTTTAATGTATTACTTAAATAGTAGTAAATAAAATGTATTTTGTAGTGTAATTAAAATTTGTTTGAGTAGTAAGTGATGAGCAAAAATGAAATAAAACAAGGCCTTTTATAGGCAAAGGGACCAATGAGACGCTACCACTGAGTATATACAAAATAATAATAGGATGAAACAAAAAGATAAAAGAAAATAATTGAAACATAAGAATGGAGAGAAAAAGATGAAACAAGTAATTAAAATCCCAATTAAGAAAACAATTTTCATGCAACCATTTCCCAAATCATTTAAGTAATATACTCAGTAATTAAACAACTCTGAGACATGAGAACCATGTGAAAAAGTAATCAAATTAAGTATAACAATATTTTTTATAGATTTTTTAAGTGAAGCAAATGGAATGTTTTGACGCAACAAAATATTGTAATCAATTTTTGTATTAGTCTGTAGAAAATTAATAAATTGTTTTAACTATGTAATAAATAGTTGAAACAAGTAATTAAATTTTCTACTGAACCAATTTTAGAATTTTTAAATTTATTATGATAAATATTATAATGCATTTAATATTCATCACAAATAAGGGTCAAAAAACAATGTCAATAATTATGGGTAATTTTGAATATGAAAAGGGTTCAATTTAAATTTAAAAATTAATGTAATTAAAATATAAGATAACTTAATAAGATATAATTATATTATCAACATTTAATAAATTAATTATTAATTAAATACACATAACACCTCTTTATATGGAATATAATAATTATTTTAATGTATACTTAATTAATATGATAATAAAATTAGTATAAAATTTATTTTAATTATAAAATAATATTTTAATATAATTTATTATGTAATATATATTTAATATATACACATAATCTGCAATTATTATGTCATTTATTAACTCCAATAAAATTGTATGTTTATTACTTGGCTCCTGGGACAGCCTGGCTGACACTCCCTCACTACAAAAAAAAAAATAAAAAAAATGCTATGATTTTTTCTTTTTATACCTTTTTAATAGAGTAGGAAGGTGTGAAATTTCTTTACCAGGTATCCATGCATCATATTCAGATGACTTATTTTTAAATCTCAATAAATACTCAGTACCTCTTTCAGAAGTGATAATTCTATCATTGAGAATTTTATCAATTTCTGCAGTTTCTGTGACTTCCTGAGGGTTTTTCTTAGGTCTACCTCTTCTTTTTGGAAATAAGTCACTGTTGGAAGTATAAGGTTTTAACAGGGAAATGGGGAAAACAGGATGTTTTCTATCATATGGAGAGTAAAACACAACTTCAACTGCATTATCTCCAATCATTTTTTTCACAACAAAAGGACCCACAAAAGGATCTTTTAATTTGTTGTTACCCTGTAAACTGAAGTGGACAGTAGATATCAACACTTAATCACCTTATTTAAATGTGTGTTATTTATGGGATTTATCCCATCTTTTCTTCTCATATTCAAATGCTTTATCAATACAAGATTGAGCATGTTTTCTGCGCAGTTGTTGCATTTGAACAAAGGATTTGAAACCAGGGTGTAATTCCAATTTAGGCAATTTACTATTGAGTATTTGAGCAGGAGTATGAGGGACATAACCTAGCCAAAGCTCAAAAGGTTTCTTTTGAGTAACAGAGTGAACAGTGCTATTATAAGCAAATTCAAGACCAGGGAATAAGGTGACCCAGTCATGAGTAAATCTGTCATTGTCTTTATATTCCAATCCAAAGGCACAATACCTTCTAATCATATCCTCTAGAGTTTGAATCATTCTTTCAGCTAGACCATTAGTTTGGGGATGGTGAGCAGTAGATAATTTTAATTCACAACCACATATATCCATTAGAGACATCCATAATTCAGATGTAAATTTTGGATCTCTGTCAGATATAATGGCTCTAGGGAATCCAACTATATTGAACATATTACACCACCATAAGAAAGCCAAGTCTTTGGTGGAGACATCCTTATGGGTGGGAACAAATTTGCACATTTTAGTAAATCTATCCACTATTGCCCAACAAGAATTATAATTTTCTTTACCTGAAATAGGAAGACCAGTGACAAAATCCATATTAATGATTTTCCAGGGAGCATCAGGTGCTTCAATATGCTGTAATAACCCAGCTCTCTTACCAGTCAATCTTTTGGATTTCTGGCATGAATCACAAGATTCAACATATAATTTTGCATCTTCAGACATATTAGCCCACCAAGCAGTGTTTTTGAGTCTAATCAATTTCTTCTCAAGATCAAAATGACCAGCTAATATGTCATCATGACAAAGTTTGAGGATAATTTCTTTCATAGAAGGAGAAATTACAATTACATTAGTAAGCTTTCTTCTATAATAAATATATCCATCTTCAATAGGAAACTTTCCCTTAATTAAAGCATTCTGATATTTAGCAGGAAGAGTTTTAATCAATGCCTGAATAGAAGCATTTTTAGGATCATTTAAGATAGTAACTAATTTATTTAAATCAGAATCCTTATCATATGAATCCAGAATTAATTGTAATTACTCCTCTTCCATATCAACTATAAATATACCATGGATAAGAACAGTATCATCTACAGGTACATAAGCAGGATTTGAGTCATTATTTGGCAGAGGCAATCTGGACAGCATATCAACATTGGAGTGAACATTTCCAGCCCTATGGATAATTGTCATCCGTCCTCTGTATTCTTGAGCAGCAAGTTGCCACCTGAACATATGTCTGTTAGGTGTTTTTAGGTTTAAGAGGGACTTCACAGCACTACATTCAGTTACCAATTCAAAATTTTGGTCATCTAGATAGTAATGAAGCTTCTAAAGAGCCCAAACATCTGCTAAGCACTCTAACTGAGTGGCACCATATTTCAATTCACTATTTCTCAAGGTTCTGGAAATATAACAAATTACAACCTCTGAGGATTTATCATTTATAATTTGTTTCTGGTGAAGAGAAGCACCCAGACCAACAAAGCTAGCATCTGTGTATAGGAAAAAAGGTTTGTTGAAATCTGGAAGAGCCAATATAGGGGCTGTCATTAAGCAACTTTTTAATGTATCAAAAGCTTTTTGACAGTCATTATTCCAGAGAAAGGCAACATCTTTTCTGGTCAGTTTTGTAAGAGGCAAGGCTATGACCTGATAATTTTTAATATATTGTCTATAATAGCCACACATACCCAAAAAACTTTGGATTTCTCTTACAGAAGTTGGTGCTTTCACATTTTGAATGGCAGCAACTTTATTATGGTCTACACAAATTTGTAAGCCTGACACAACATGGCCAAGGACTTTCAAGGATTGAAAACCAGATTTACACTTTTTTAAGAACAAGGTCATATTGATTTCATCCATTTTTTGGAAAACTCTATTTAATTGAATCATATGTTCATCAAAAGTTTTAGAAAAAATTATAATGTCATCAATATAAACCATGAGCCATCCTTCAATTATTTCTTGATGGAAAGTGTTATCCATGACTTTTTGAAAAACTGAAGGAGCATTTTTAGGGCCAAATGGCATCCTAACATACTTATATATTCCCATATGAGTAGCTAAAGCAAAAAATTTTGAGAATTTTTCTCAACTGGAACTTGATGATATCCTTTATTACCATCCAGACAACTAATAGATTTTGCACCTTGCAAGGTAGCATGTATTGAATTAATTCTGGGTAAAGTATAAATATCATCAACATTATATGTGTTCAATGCTCTGTAATCACCACATAATCTAGCCTTATCTTTTTCATAAGAAATCAAGACTGGGGAGATGACACAATATTTGCGGGTGACATCCACTTTCTCAATGATATTCATTTTTAATAATGTGGAAACATTATCTTCAATATCCTTTCTTTTTGTTGGAGAAGCAGGATATGGTTTTTTCTTAAGACTAAGAGGGATATCACTCAAGTTACAGGATAAGGTAGTTTTCATTTCTTCCTGAACAATTCCTAAGACATGAGAACCATGAGCAAAAGCCATAGGGAAAGAGGTAATTGAGGCAATAATAGAATCCTTTTGTTCACTAGTTAACTGATCACCAAAAGAAGCTGTATTTATTTCATTTAATAAATCATCCACTTCAGTTTTTGTTCTGCCTTTACACTAGATTAGTGAGTTACAAGACTTTAACAGATGCCCAGAAGGTTTTCTAGAGGAGGAAACTTTGAATTTCCTTTTGCCATTCAATCCCAAGATGAAGCAATTATTTGCTGGGTCCAATTTCACACCAAAGATGGTTAAAATATCATTACCCATAATAAACCAATTGCTTAAATTATCATTTTGCATGACAACAAACTCACAAATAGCTCTGACAAAACCACCATTATATTTGAATAATACAGAGGTTTTGTATTTGCCAATAGGAATTAAGGTAGAACCATACCCTCTCCATTTTTCAGAAGTTATAGGTAATAATTTACTCAAATAATCCTTATCTACTGAAGCTAAAGCCTTTTCAGACACTACACTTCCTCCAGCACCAGAGTCAAGAACTACAACAATATTTTTACCATTAAAGATAACAGGTGCTTTCAAGGGGGAGATGGCTACAGAATTGTTAGTAATATCTTTAATTATTTCAGCATTTTCCACTGAAGATAAATCCAATACACATTATTCAGATATATTATCTAAATAATGGACATCCTGTTCTAACATTAAAACATCTTTAACAGAGTCATTGCCATAGGAGATATTACTTTCACAATCACTAGAAGAATTATTGACATCAATTTCAGCTTCATCAGTGTCTTCATTTTGTTCAACAAGATGAATTTTCTTGTCACAAACATGACCCTTTTGCCATGGTTTGTTACATTTATAACAAGTATTTGTTGCATATTTTTTAGGTGCAACTGGGGCAGAGGGTTTTCCAGATTTTTCTGGGAGTTTTGTAGAAGGTTTATTCTGATCATTAAAAGATTTACCAAGGTAATTCTTTGTTTCATATCTATGGTTGAGTAGTACCTCATTACAGATATTAAGGAAAGAATAATTTTCCCTTACATGCTCAGTTCTAGCCACAATCAAATCTCTAAGATAATTTGGTAATTTATACAAGATTTTATCTCTCCAAATATCATCATCCATCTTTGGATCAATTGCTCTTAGGATTTTTGTTACTTTCATAAGAAAAACAATGGGCTTTTCAATAGAGGAGGATATATATCTAGTATTCTCATATAGTCTTTGCTGAGCTAACCTGAATTTTGAACCACCAAACTGATTCTCAATAAAGGATTTCCAATCATTCCATGTATAATGATTGTTATCCAAAAGGACAAATCCATACCACATCAAGGCTACATTGGAAAATAAAGAAATTAGCTTAGAAACAATTTCCTCGTCAGGTAGTTTATAAGAACTCTTTAAATTATCAATTCTTTGGATAAAGTGTTGCCAATCAGAAGAAGAATCACCGTCAAAGGTAGGATATTGGTCCAACTTAGGCCAATTTTTCTGACTACTGGGATGCTTCATTTTTTGGTTTGAATTATTCATCATTAATAATTCCTGAAGTTTAGCCAGGTGTTCAGAAATTTAATTATTTACAGAAACAGCTGGTGCATGACCATCACAAGATTTTTTGCTAGTAGAAAAAAATTTTACAGACTCATTGTCAGTTTGTTTAATGGTTGAAATATAAGGAAGAAAGGAGGAACTCTGCTCAGGTTCTTTTTCTTTATTTTTATGCAGCTTATGGACAGAATTCTCATTCATACCATTATTGATGGTTAAGGTTGAGAATTTTTCCTGCAGGTCAGACACATAGTTTCTTATCCTTGGAAATTTAGACATCTGGTTATTTACTTTTGCAAGAGATAAAACATTTCTGTCCTCAGAAACTGTGTGTTTGGCACTTAGTGCATGGAAATTATTCTTTAGCTTTTTAAACTCATTTTGTAGAGATTTTATTTCACTTTTTAATGAATAATTTTCTTCAATAAGGGGTTTCAATTCACTCAAGGTTTTATGTAGATTGATATTTTTATCTGAGATAGCTTTATGGTCACTCCTTATTTGTTTTTGTTGGCTATGAAAAATATTCAAGGTTTCTTTGATTTTAAAATAAGCTGTATCCTGTACAGAAGAGCTTACTTTACATTGCAAGTGCAAATTATTTAATCTATCATTCTCATAGATTAACACATCTCTCAAATGTTTGTCTTTCACAACATTAAAAACAAGGGTATCTTTTAATATTTCTTCAGAAGTTTTCTCAATTAAGGTATAGACTTCAGGTGAAACAGAATCATTCTTAATTGCAAGAGAAGGATTAATTAAAGAAGTAGAAGTTAAATGTAAATGTTCATCAAATGAAAATTTGCTAATTAAATTAATAGGGCTACTAGTTACAGGAAGCTGTCTTTTAACAGGTTTAACTGCTCTTTCACCATTCTCAATAATATTACCTGCAGAAGAAGTCTTATTAGAAAACATTCCCAAGTGACTATCAACCAAATTACTTACCATGGCAGAGGAGGATACTTCCCCTGAGACTGAGTTTGGGATTGGGCTTGGGCCTTCTTTCTCCTGCCTTGTTGGTAAGGATGAGGAGGAGGATGGAAATTGGGGGTTCTGGATAGGCCAGGCTGATGATGAGGAGGATGTTGCACATTCTTCTTGTAGTGACTCATTAGATAATCCCATTTCCATTGCTCTACTTCCATAGTACTTTAATTTTGGATGGAGGAGCTGGGGGGCTGTGAAGGTTGAGCCTGAAACTGAGGCTGATTGGGAGGCAACTGAGGAGGGGCCTGGGCCTGATTTTGGTTCCTGAGTTCCTGAACTTGATCCCACAAGGTGTCTACTTTTGCCTTGTATTTCATGTTTTCTGTCTTCAGTTCTTTGATGTGACTGGACAGATTGCTGATTTGCTGGGGCAGAGGAAGTTTTTTTATTTTGAATCCTTTTGGAAGACCTTCTTGAGGTACTGGAGGTTTTACTTCCTTCTGTTGTGCTGGAAGAAGGGGGTTTGATTTGTTTACTTCTCCTATCATTTCCACATCCTGAATTATGTGAATTTTTCTTGTTAGCATAAGATTTTTTATGTTCAACTTTAGAAGGACTCGCAGTATCAGCATCATAATCAATTTCAATTTCATCCACTTGCATGTTATCCATTTTCTCAGCCAAATTGTTGGACATAATAGTGAGAAGATTAATTAATTTCTTAAAAAAAAATTAATAAAATTCAGTTAATAATTTGCTCAAAATATTAAAAAAAAATTTTTTATTAATTAAATTATAAAAAAAAATTTTTTTAATATAAAGTAATATTTATAAAAAATAATTAATAATATGGACTGTAAAGGAAATTTTGGAATAAACAATTAAGTTATTTTCAACCAATTAATTAAATTACCAAAATTAAATATGGCAATTTATGGGACTAAGTACAAAGTACTATTTAAGTCAACCAAAATTAAACAAAAATTAATAATAATAAAAAATTAATTTAATAATTCAATTTTTATTAATAATAATGTTAAATTCTTCTAGGACTAAGAGGAATTAAACACTCTATAATGGTCAACTAGGAAAAAAAATTTATATAATAAATGAACACTTACACTCAGTGGCTCAGCACAAGGCCACAATCACTGTTATTGCAATAAAAAATCTAGTATAAGAGTTGATAGGAGCAAAGGTTGACTTACAGTAGTGATCGTTAAATCACCCACAAAAATATATAACTTTTAAGATTATATAAGCCTAAAAGTTAGATCCCCGGTTCAATTCACGTTCACAGAAAAAGTTTGACTTTTCGCGCAAGGTGGTCCGTGCGTTATGACGTTCATCCAAAAAAGTCGTAAAAGTCGATCGTCGATTATTTGGAAAGGTCCTCAATTGTTGGCCGGTCTTCTAGAAGAAAGGTAAAAAAAGAAGGTAGAAGGGAGAATAAAAAAAAGGAACTGAAATAAAGATATATAAAAAATTTAAAGACTTTTAATGAGGATGGATGGGGATCAATGTGGTTTAATAAAGTAAGTACGGTTTTATTCTCTCTGTTCAATTATCAACTATTAATACTAAAATATTCTTATTACAACCATTTAATATTTTAAGGTATTACTTAAATAGTCAGAAGCGCAATTTAAATAGTGTTAAATAAAATGTATTTTGTACTGTAATTAAAATTTGTTTGAGTAGTAAGTGATGAGCAAAAATGAAATAACACAAGACTTTTTATAGGCAAAGGGACCAATGAGACGCTACCACTGAGTATATAAAAAATAATAATAGGATGAAACAAAAAGATAAAAGAAAATAATTGAAACATAACAATGGAGAGAAAAAGATGAAACAAGTAATTAAAATCCCAATTAAGAAAACAATTTTCATGCAACCATTTCCCAAATCATTTAAGTAATATAGTCAGTAATTAAACAACTCTGAGACATGAGAACCATGTGAAAAATTAATCAAATTAAGTATAACAATATTTTTTATAGATTTTTTAAGTGAAGCAAATGGAATGTTTTGACCCAACAAAATATTGTAATCAATTTTTGTATTAGTCTGTAGAAAATTAATAAATTGTTTTGTACTATGTAATAAGTAGTTGAAACAAGTAATTAAATTTTCTACTGAACCAATTTTAGAATTTTTAAATTTATTATGATAAATATTATAATGCATTTAATATTCATCACAAATAAGGGTCAAAAAACAATGTCAATAATTATGGGTAATTTTGAATATGAAAAGGGTTCAATTTAAATTTAAAAATTAATGTAATTACAATATAAGATAACTTAATAAGATATAATTATATTATCAACATTTAATTAATTAATTATTCATTAAATACACATAACACCTCTTTATATGGAATATAATAATTATTTTAATGTATACTTAATTTATATGATAATAAAATTAGTATAAAATTTATTTTAATTATAAAATAATATTTTAATATAATTTATTATTTAATATAAATCTAATATATACACATAATCTGCAATTATTATGTCATTTATTAACTCCAATAAAATTGTATGTTTATTACTTGGCTCCTGGGACAGCCTGGCTGACAAAAGGTGTAACATCACTCAGTATGCATTTGGCACACAATTTTTTGCTATACTTATATAATTAATAATATAATTAAGACAAAAAATTAATCAAACAATATGTATGAGTGACGCACAAAGATAAAATACCACTAGACATGTTTGTAAGAAATACCAGATGAACTGAAGAAAAATTCTAACCCAGCCACTCTCCATCATAGAAGTGTCCAGCACAAGTTCGGCCGAACTTGTGCTGGACACTTTTGGTCATGTGCAGTCAGATGGGATCAATTATCTATATGGCAACAAAAAAACTTTTTTATCAAATTTCACTAGAAGTAGATTGGTTTAGCTGAATCATCCACCTGCTGTTCTGCCCAATATCAGGTGTATAATTTTTTATCTTTAAAGAAAAGGTCAATTATTACAATTAAGCCCTGATGGCTCCCATTTTCTTTAACACCTCTACTGGCTCCTGATACCTGGAATTTTACTAGTATTTTTTTCATATTTGAACTCTTTGACTTTTATTTTACTCTTTTATTCCTCTTTTTACTCTTAAATTTCTATTTAATTTTTGTAAATATAATCCTTTCCATATTTATTTACGTCTATTTTAAAAAATTATTGAAGGTATAACTTCACATGGTATGCATTTGGCACACAAGTTCTTCTTATACTAATAACATTAATAATATAATGGTGATAAAATATTAATCGGATGATGAATATGAAAGATACAGACAGATCAAATACCAGTAGACATGTTTATGAGAAATACAAGATGAATGAACTGAAGAAAATTTCCACCCAAGCTACTCTCCATCATAAAAGTGTCCAGCACAAGTTTGGCCGAACTTGTGCTGGACACTTTTGGTCACGTGCAGTCAGATGGAATCAATTCTCTCTATGGCAAAAAAAAACATCTTTTTATTAAACTTCACTACAAGTAGTTTTGTTTAGCTGAATCATCCACCTGTCGTTCTTCCCAACCTCAGGTGTATAATTTTTTATCTTTATAAAAAAGGTCACTTATTAAAATTTAGCCCTGATGGCTTCCATTTTTTTCAAGACTTCTACTGGCTCTTGAGAGCAAGAATTTAACTAGTATTTTGTTTTTCATAATTGATCTCTTTGAGATTAATTTTACTTTTTTATTTCTCTTTTTTTTAAATATCTATTTAAATTATTGTAAAGCTAATCATTTTCATATTTTTTTACTTTTATTTCATAATATTATAAAAGGTGTAACATCACCTGGTATGCATTTGGCACATGAGTTTTTTCTATACTTATAATATTAATAATATAATGGTGACAATAAATTAATCAAATGATATATATGAGTGAGGCACAAAGATCAAGTACCAATGGACATGTTTATAAGAAATACCAGATTTACTGAAGAAAAATTCTACCCTAGCTACTCTCCATCATAAATGTGTACAGCACAAGTTCAGCGTAACTTGTGCTGGACACTTTTTGTCACATGCAGTCTGGTGTGATTGATTCTCTCTCAATCATTGCACTAGAGGTTGTTTGATATGGCTAAATGGTTCTGCTGAAGTTTTGTTAAACCTCAGATTGGCACTTTTTTTTTTCAAAAAAGAAATGATAGTCCAAGTTTAGTGCCACTGGTGAGCGTTCACCCCAACATGTCTACTTGCTCTTGATGGAAGTAATTTTATTTTACTTTTTTATTTCATATTTGCTTCCTTTAATTTTACCTTTTTATCCCTCATATTGCTTTTGTATATCAATTTATTTTTTGTAAAACAAATCATTTTCATATTATTTAACCTTTATTTAATAAAATTATAAAAGGTGTAACATCACCCGGTATGCATTGGGCACATGAGTTTTTGCTATACTTATAATATTAATAACATAATGGTTACAAAAAATCAATCAAATGATAAATATGAGTGAGGCACAAAGATCAAATACCAGTGGACATGTTTATAAGAAATACCAGATGAACTGAAGAAAAATTCCACCCTAGCTACTCTCCATCATAAAAGTGTCCAGCACAAGTTTGGCCAAACTTGTGCTGGACACTTTTTGTCACATGCAGTCTGATGTGATTAATTCTCTCTATTGCAATGAAAATGAATTTTTCTTCAATAATTGCACTAGAAGTTGTTTGATATGGCAAAATTGTCATCCTGAAGTTTTGGTAAAGCTCAAGTGGATTTTTTTTTATTTTTACAAAAAAGAAATTATAGTCCAAGTTTAGTGCCACTGGTGGGCGTTCACCCCATCATGTCTACTTGCTCTTGATGACAGGAATTCTACTTTAATTTTTTATTTCATATTTGATCCCTTTAATTTTACCTTTTTATCCCTCATATTGCTTTTGGGTATCAATTTATTTTTTGTAAAACAAATCATTTTCATATTTTTTTACCTTTATTTAATAATATTATAAAAGGTGTAACATCACCTGGTATGTGTTGGGCACACAAGTTTTTGCTATACTTATTATATTAATAACATAATGGTGACAAAAAATCAATCAAATGATAAATATGAGTGAGGCACAAAGGTCAAATACCAATTAATCAATAGTTCTTTTAAATATTATAAATTTTTTGATTAAATAAAATGGTAATAATGAATTATATTTTTCATCCACAATTCCACTCTAATGATTCCCACTGCACAAAAAGGGTTCACTCAGTCCTTTCTTTACTGCTTGTGCATATATTTTATTGCCCACAGTACTACAATTTTTTGTAGTGATTATCCCACATCTGATTCAGGAATATTTTTGAACAATATAAGTTTTTTTTACAAAAGACCTTATCATATCCAATATCCCACAAAAAATACAACCTGTTTTTGTATTAAAACCCATTAATTATTAAGAAATTGTTAAAATAATTTGATTAGACCCTGGCACAGCTAGATCCATACCAACCAACCTAAAGTCTTTTCAATATTGAAAACAATTAAATATAATTATGATATCACACTAAATTATGGGCACCAACCATAATTCAGCACTTCTCATTTGCTCTGCTACAAAATGAGTGCATGTAGCATTTTTCTAATGTTGGACTGTTTTTCTTCCTTCCCTCACACCTTAAGTCCAGAATGAAAATTTAGTATGAGTTTTGGTCAAGTTGGTTTGCCAGTGTTATCTGTATGCAATATGAATTCATATTGCATCTTTCTATTTATACATAAAATATACTTGTTAAGCATCATTTTTTTTGCATTTTTCAATCATTATTCATATTTATGGATACACATATTCATATTCATTATACAGATTTATATGCATATTAATATATTTTATTCATATACATATATGCACCTTTTTTTTGCATATTCAATATGCATATTTTTAATGCATATTCAATATGCATATTTTTAATGCATATTCAATATGCATATTTTTAATGCATATTCAATATGCATGTTTTTATGCATAACCACTATGCATATTTTTATGCATATTTTTATGCATATTTATTCTTCATAGTCATTATGCATACAATTTAGATAGGCATTTCACATCAATTTTTAACATGCAATAAGTATCCACCATGCAAATTCAAATGCATATGCATCTATATCATACACACAACATATATTCAAGTTTAATATTTGAATATTAAGGTATTCTAAGTGATGTTGTTCAACCTTTTGCCAAACCTGAGATTAACTGATGTTCAATGTGGTTCCTAAGCTCTGCTCAAGGAGGGATTGTTCTGGATTCAATCTGTGACAGTTTATTTTTTCAATGTTTTTTCATCAGATTTAAAAACATATTTCTGACAGTTTCAGGATGGTTTCCCAACAGTTTCCTGACATATTCCTGATAGTTTCAAATAGAGGGAACTGCTAGCAGTTCACCCCCAGATTTCCCGTGGTGAATATCTCTCAGATATTCATTCTCAATGTTTGCTATATCTGGAGTGTTTTTTAATAAGAAAACAGAGTAACTTTCCAGCATCTCATAAAAGTCAGGTTCAAGTGTCTCATCAATAATAGCCATATCAGGATTTATTATTAAAGTAGAAATTAGAACTAAAGGATTAGATACATTTGAAATTTGAGCAATTTGTCTACTGTTCTCAGCCTCTACAGGTCTCACAGTCTCATCTCCTCCTCCAGAATTACCTGAGGGAACTGAATTAGTTACAAGAAATGGTACTTGAAAATCAATAGAGGGGCTTACCAGGGTTTGCTGGGCAAGATCATATTGTTTTTACTTCTTCTTCCTCCTTGATAGGGGTGAGAAGGTGTGGGGTTTACTTGGCTGTGTCTTGATGGACCTGTTTGGGGTGTCTGTTGATTTTGGACAGGTAATCCCACTGAGTGTTCAGCCAATCCCACTGCCACTTGGATACTTCCACTTTCTCTTGCTGCTGGGGAGCCAATTGATGAAGATCCCTGGGGGGAGGAGGTCTCCTCTTCTCTTGAAGAAAAACATCTATTTTTCTTACCATTTCTTCTAGAGTATCTACTCTTGACCTCAATTTCAAGTTACCTGTCCTTAATTTCTTTATGTGTGTTGACAGGTACTTTACTTGTTGAGGTAAAGGCATCTTTTTTATTTTTAAACCTTTTGGAAGTCCTTCTGGGGGGTTTATTATAGGTTTCTGTTCCTGAGTTGTTTCCACCAGAATTTCTACTTCCTCCATCTCTACATCCTGATTGGGGAAATGATTGATTAATTTGAGATAATTTTCTAGTCAAATGGGAACTCACAGAAGTAGCCTCATCATAATCAATCAAATCCAATTCCTCTTCATGTGCAGCAGAGATACCTTGATAAGTCATTTCTAATTTTTACTGCAATGAGAGAGGGAGATTAAGATGAATTAGTTTATATTTTTACTTTTTATTTAAAAGAAAAATAATAAAATAAAATTTTTCAGGATAAAATCAACTAAAATAATAATCATTTTATTTATTCAAAACAATTTAAAACCAGAATATAATAATCAACTGAAGAAAAAAAAATTTTTATTAACAACTTTATGATAATTATTTATCAGGATTTTAAATCAACTGAAAAAAAAATAATTAATTACCAGGACTTAATTTCAACTGAAATAATTAAATATGAATTTTATTAATTACATAAAAAACTTTATTGTCAGGACAATTTGTCAACTGGAACAAATAAATTTTAATTTATCATGACAAAAGTCAACTGAATATTATAATAATTAATTTTAAAATATAATTTTTATTACTTCTAGGACTAAGAGCATAATTGCTCTATTATTGTCAACTAGGAAAAATAAAAAAAATAAATAATAAAAAATAATTCCAAGTAACCAGACACCTCCCCCTGTAAAATGAGCAAATTAATGCCACTTACAGAGTGCTGAGTAAAAGGAAATACATAGAGAATGAAGAGTGCAAAGTGACCCAAAACTAGTATTTTCAATAATTACCACAAAATATACGACGTTTAGTCAATATATGAACCTAATTTTTGAAGCGCGGTTTGATTCCCGTTTGCAGCAAAAAAATTTGTCACATGATATATGACGTTCTTTGTTTTATCGTTCACTTGTCCTTACAGGTACCTCGATGGCGATTGTCCCACGGTATCTGGTCCTCAAGATATCAATGTGCCGTTGAAGATTCGGGAAGGTCTCCAATTTTCAAGGGGTCTTTTGGTCTAGAAGATTTATTAGAGGGTTCTACGAGGATTTTAAGTGGTTTAATGGACTCTCAAAAGCAAGGTACGTATTTCTTAATCTATTTGATTGTTTTACTCAAATTATAAAAGGTAATTTTAAATATTATTATAATTTATATCTTTAGAATTAAGGTGATGTAAGTACTAATGTTTATAAATAATAGTAATAAATGTGTTTTAATTGATGTGTTATAAAAGTTTGTAAGTAAGTAAAAGAATGAATCAAAAGGTAAAAAAAGGAAAGGCTTTTTATAGGCAAAATGTGAGAAATGAAACACGGAATTATCACCACCTGATACAAAAGTGTGAGAGGGAAAAAACTTAAATAAAGAGAGTATGTGAAATAATAAGAGTAATACTAAATAGTGCGTAAATAAAAAGTATTTATTTTATTTGAAATAAAACTCTGAATCCCTTGTTCCATCACATTTAGTGCAAGAATATTTGATTTAAAATATTGAATCAATAAAATCTAAATAAGGAATTTGAAAAAGTTTTCTTCTGTTTATAATTTTATAATTTTTAATACTAATTTTATTCCCATCTCATCTGTATTATTGAGCATGGTGTTTGGGAGTAAAAATATATATGGGACAAGTACTTATTTTTATTAATTATCTACACTACTTAGTGTACTTAGCTAGTTAGTTTTAAGTAATACATAAGTAGTTAATAAATAATTAATTATTAATAAGGATTTAAAAGACGTGGCTTCACCTCAGTAAGATAATCAATTATTTTACTGTGTAAGTCTAGTAGCCTGGCTGACAGAACCCCTCTTTAATCTGTCTCCACATTAAATATCTATATGAAACTATGGTTGAGTTTACTGCTTTATACCTGCAAAACATTGCAGGAAACCTAATCCTGAAACTTGAATTTTTTGCCAGAGCTTTTACCTCCCCTTCTTAATTCAAATGCAAATAGTCATGTGAAGCACATGTCTAGTATTTTCGTCAGGCTGAAGTCAAGTACAAAGACATGAACTAGCTTGAATGGTCAGTTGTCTAGAAGATTTTAATGGTCCTATATGAATACTGTAGTATAAATCCAACAAGTAGTAAAATATAATCAAAATTAAAGGTCTCAGTAATATAATTCTCACTATTTTTATATATGGCTTACAATCTTTGTAGTTGGTAGAAAAATAGATTTTATCATTCAGATACTGTCAGCCAGGCTACTAGACTTACCAAGTGAAATAATTAATTATTTATTGGATGAAGCCGCACCTTATCATTTTAAGTATTATTTAATTATAATTTAGTTACATTAAAATTAGTTATAATAAATTAACTAATTACAGAATGATAAAATTAAATAAATAATTAAAATTAAAATATAAAATTGTCCCTTATATTTTTCTCTAACACCATGCTCATTTGACAGGTTGGAAAAAATAAAAATTTATATTAAAAAATAGATATTAAGTTAAAATAAGATTTTAATATTCAAATAATATTAAATATATACAAAAAATTCAAATTTCTAATTTAGAATTGACTTCTACAGTAAATATTAAATAAATGGATGTATTTTCTGACATCCTCTGTAAATACATCTGTTTGACGCCTTCTTTTTAGAATAACTTTATTATTTGAAATACTCCTTCTGGAATATTCTTTTCTCTCTCTCATACTACTGTTTTTAGAATTTAATTGCCATGCTTTGTCTCTCCTTTGCCTATATAAGGCCCCTCTTTTTGTTGTCTTTTAATCATTCCATTACTACATTATTTTATTACCATTACAAAAAATCAAACTTATTCTTATATTCTATAACATTAGTATTTACAATAACGTAACTCTAATCTATAATTTATATCAATATTTTAATCCTACCTCTTTTATTTGAGTAATTAAATCACTTAGATTAAGAAATACATACCATATTGTTGAGAATCCATTTTAACCCTTAAAATCCTCATAAAACTTCATACCAAATCTTCTAGACCAAAAGTGTACCTTGACAATTGGGATCCTTTCCAAAATATCGACGGCGCAACTTTACTTGAGGCGTAATCGAGGGGGCCATCGGCATACAAGTACCTGTAAAGGACGAGAGAAGGCGAGAAAACGACGGACGTCATACGTCACGTGATAAAAGTTTTTGCTGCGAACGGGAATCAAACCGCGCTCCAAAACTTATGTTCATATACTGACTAAACATTGTATATATCGTGGTAATTATTGTTATTACTATTTGTGGGTTACTCTTCACTCTTAATTTGCTACATATTTCCTTTTACTCAGCACTATGTAAGTGGCATTAATTTGCTCATTTTGCAGGGGGAGGTGTCTGGTAATTTGGAATTTAATTTTATTATTATATTTTTTTTATTTTTCCTGGTTGACCATGATAGAGAAATAACTGTTCTTATTCCCAGAAGTAAAATAATAATTATATTTTAATATTAATTATTATCATTTTTCAGTTGACAATTGTCCTGATTAATTTGAATTTTAATTGTTCCAGTTGACAAATTGTCCTGACAATAATATTTTTTTTAATTAATAAATAATAAAAAATTACTTCAGTTGACCATGAGTCCTGGTAGTTCAAGAAATTTTTTTAATTAATAAAACTCATATTTAATTACTTCAGTTGACATTAAGTCCTGGTAGTTAAGTAATCAGTTTAATAAAAATTTTAAAAAAAAAATTATATTTAATTACTTCAGTTGACATTAAGTCCAGGTAGTTAAGTTAATCAGTTTAATAAAATTTTGTTAAATTAATAAAGTTTCATATTTGATTACTTCAGTTGACAATAAGTCCTGGTAATAAATTAGTTGATTTAAATCCTGAAAATAAATAATTATTAATTAAAATTTTAATTTATTTCTACAGTTGATTATATTATAATCCTGGTTTTAAATTTTTTTTACTAATAAATTAATTTATTTAAGTTGATTTTTATCCTAAAAAAAATTTTTATTAATATTTTTATTTTATTTCTGTTAAATAAAAATTAAAAATAAAAGACTAATTAATTTGTCTCTTTTTTCATTTCAGTTAAATCTTAAAATGACTGACCAAAGTGATTTTGCTGCACGTGAAGAAGAACTAGACTTAATTGATTATGATGAGCCTACTTCTTTAAGTTCTCCTTTAACAAGAAGAATTTCTCAAACTAATAAATCCTTGCACCAAACAGGATGTAGAAATGGAATAAGTAGAAATCCTAGTAGACACAACTCAGGATCAGAAGCCTATGATAAACCCACCAGAAGAACTTCCAAAAGGCTTCAGGATAAAAAAGATGCCATTGCCTCAACAGGTAAAGAATCTGTCAACTCACATAAAGGAGCTAAGGACAGAAAACTTGAGACTAAAGGTAAGGGTAGATGCCTTGGAAGAAAAGGTGAGAAGAACAGATACTTTTCTCCAAGAGAAGAAGAAACCTCTTCCTCCCAGGGATCAACAACAATTGGCTCCCCAGTCCCAAGAGAAGGTGGAAGTGTCCAAGTTGCATTGGGACTGGCTCAACACTCAGTGGGATTACTTGGCTCAAAACCAGCATCAGTTACCTCAGGTAGGTCCATCAAGGCCCACCCAGGCCGACCCCACTCCTCCCCACCCTTATCAAGGAGGCAAAGGAAGAAGGAAGCCCAATATGGTGATACCCAGCAAACCCTGGTATGTCCCTCTATTGATTCTCAAGTGCCTTTTCTTGTGGCTGACTCTGTTCCTTCATGTAAATCTGGAAGGCAGGATGAAACTTTGAGACCTATAGAGGCTGGGAATAGTAGAAAGATATCTCATGTATCTAATCCATTACTTTTAATTGCTACCTCAATGATTAATGCTGATATGGCTGTAATTGATGAAACTCTTGACCCTGAGTTCTATGAGAGTCTGGAAAGTTACTCAGTTTCCTTATTGAGAGACACTCCAGATGTAGCAAGAATTAATGATGAGCACTTGAGAGATATTATTGCCAAGCAAAATCATATAATAAACAATATGCAATTGACTCAGAGATATAATAGTTTGTTAATTGATCAGGGTTATCAAGCATTAAGAAGTGAAGCACAGAGAGTCTCTGATGAATTGTCTCATTACAAAGCAACCCATGAAAAGAAAGTTGCTTTATGGCAAAATATAAAAAATGATTTGTCTAAACTAAAAGATACTGTATCTGCCTGTTGCCAGGAGGTAGAGATAGATAAGATAAATCTGAAAAGATTGAATGACCATTTGTCATCTTTTCAACATAAAAATAAATTATCATTTGCAACTATCAATGAGAGTTTATCTAGTCTTCCAAGAATGAAAACAAGACTAACAACCATTGAAGAAAAATTGAACTCATTGTTAAATGACCAAAAATATTCTGACATTTCTGTGAAGGAACATATAAGACAGGATGCTCAAATAGTACCTGTGGCTAGTTCATCTAAAATAAAAATAGATCCAGAAATACCTGTTAAAAACACTGAGTTTCTATCAAAAACTGATGATGCACCAGGATCTGCAACAGAAGGATTAAACAATGAAATTTCAGCACAATTAGAGAAATTACAGCTGCTTCTTACTCAGAAACAAGCTAGTACTAAGGAGACTTCTTCAAATCAAAAGAATTGGCCAAAACTTTACCAGTACCCAACATTTGATGGTGATTCTTCCTCTGATTGGCAGCAATTTATTTGCAGAATTGATAACTTAAAAAATTCTTACAAACTCTCAGATGAGGAAATTGTGTCCAAGTTAATTTCTTTGTTCACTAATGTTGCCCTGATGTGGTATGAATCTGTTCTCCTGGATGGGAATGACTACTCATGGGAGGATTGGAAGAAATTAATTAAAGCACAATTTGGTGGCTCCAAGTTCAGAATGGCTCAACAAAGGCAGTATGAGGAAACTAGATATAGCTCTTCTACTGATAAACCTATTGAGTTTTTTATGAAACTTGTAAAAATCTTGAGGGAAATGGACCCAAATATGGAGTTTGAGTTATGGAAGGACAGGTTTCTTTATAAATTACCAATGTCTCTGAGAGACTTGATAGTGGCTAGGACTGAGTTCTCCAAAGAACACTCTTCTTTCATTAATACTTGCAATGAAATACTTCTAAACAATAAGTATGATGCCAGAAGATTCATTCCTACAACCCCTTTGGAAAAACCCTCCACTTACCATCAGAAACCTCTGAAAAAGGTTGGTAAACCTTCTGCCCCTGTTGCACCAAAGAAGTATGCAACAAACACTTGCTTCAAGTGCAACAAGCCTTGGCAGAAAGGCCATGTGTGTGACAAGAAGATAAATCTTGTAGAACAAACAGAGGAGCATGCTGATGACACAGTGGAACTGGATGATACATCAAGTGATTGTGCCAGCAATATTTCATATGAATCTCAACAAGAAATCTTGATGCTGGAAGAAGATATTCATTATTTAAATACTATTGACATTGATAATAATGATTTATCTACAGTTGAGGATGCTAAGATCATAAAGAACATTGAGGATAACTCAATTGTTATTGCCCCTCTTAAGGCACCAGTCTTGATCAATGGAGCCAGCATTGAAGTTGTTTTCGATTCTGGAGCTGGAGGAAGTGTAGAATTTGAAAGAGCACTTGCTTCAGTAGATCAAGACTATAAATCAAAACTGATGCCTATCATTTCTAAAAATTGGAGAGGGTATGGCTCTGTTTTGTCCCCCATTGTTAAATACAAAGCCACAGTGTTTTTTAAATATAACCGTGGTTTTGTAAGAGCTATTTGTGATTTTGTTGTCATGAAAAATGATAACTTGAGCAATTGGTTTATTGTAGGGAATGATATTTTAACCAAGTATGGCATAAATTTGGATCCTTCAAACCAATGTTTCACAATGGGGATGAATGGGAAGAAAAAATTTAAAATTTCCTCCCCTAAAAAATCATTAAAACCAGAATTGAACACATGTAATTCTGTGGTTCAATATAAAGGAAGATCTAAAAAGGAAATGCATGCCCTTATGTCTGAAACTGACAATGCTTCTTTTGGAGAACAAATTTCTGGTGAAGATAAAGATTCCATCATTAACTTGATAAAATCTTTTCCTATGGCCTTTGCTCATGGGTCACATGAACTGGGATTAGTTAAAGAGGAAATGAAGCTTTCATTGTCTTGCCCATAAACTGATATACCACCTAGTTTAAAGAAGAAGCCTTATCCTGCTTCTCCCACAAAGAGAAAAGATATTGAAGATAATATCTCTACCCTTTTAAAAATGAATATTATTGAAAAGGTAGTTGAAACACCTAAATATTGTGTTATCTCACCTGTCCTAATTTCTTATGAGGAAGATAAAGACAGGTTATGTGGTGATTATAGAGCACTAAACACTTATACTGTTGATGATATCTATCCTTTACCTAGAATCAGCTCTATACATGCTACTTTACAGGGTGCTAAATATATCAGCTGTTTGGATGGTAATAAGGGATATCACCAGGTACCTGTTGAGAAAAATTCTCACAACTTTCTGATGATTTCCACTCATATGGGTATTTATAAGTATATTAGGATGCCTTTTTTGCCCTAAAAATGCCCCTTCAGTTTTCCAAAAAGTAATGGATAACACATTCCATCAAGAGATAATTGAAGGATGGCTGATGGTTTATATTGATGATATCATTATATTCTCAAAAACATTTGAGGACCATCTTAAACACCTGTGTAAAGTATTCCAGAAAATGGATGAAATAAATATGACACTTGCTTTGAAGAAATGTAAATTTGGTTTCCATTCTTTGAAAGTTCTTGGTCATGTTGTTTCAGGCTTACAGATATGTGTTGACCAGAACAAAGTGGCAGCCATACAAAAGGTGAAGGCTCCTACAACAGTGAGAGAGCTCCAAAGTTTTTTGGGAATGTGTGGATACTATAGACAGTATATTAAAAATTACCAAGTCATAGCTTTACCCCTTACCCAATTAAATAGAAAGGATTTTGCTTTTGTCTGGAATAGTGAAAGACAAAGAGCCTTTGACACTATGAAACACTGCTTGATGTCAGCACCAATTCTTGCTTTACCTGACTTTAATCAACCATTTGTTTTGTGCACTGATGCCAGTTTCATTGGTCTTGGTGCTGCCCTCCATCAAAAACAAGTGATGAATGATAAAGTTTCAGAATTAGTAATTTGTTATATTTCAAGAACCCTGAGAAATAGTGAATTGAAATATGGTGCTACTCAATTAGAGTGTTTAGCTGTAGTATGGGCTCTAGAAAAGCTTAATTTTACCTAGATGACCAGAAATTTGAACTTGTCACTGACTGCAGTGCAGTTAAATCCCTTTTAAACTTGAAAACACCTAACAGACATATGTTCAGATGGCGGCTGGCTGTTCAAGAGTACAGAGGGAGAATGAAAATTATTCATAGGGCTGGTATTGTTCACTCAAATGTGGATATGTTATCAAGGTTACCTTTACCAAATGATGACTCTAATCCTGCTTATGATCCTGAGGATGAAATTATTCATATTCATGGGATATATGTGGTTGTTATGGAGGAAGAGCTATTACAGCTTATTCTGGAATCATATGATAAGGACACTGACTTGAAAAAGTTATGCACCATATTAAATGATCCAAAGAATGCTTCAATACAAGCATTAATTAAAACCCTTCCACCAAAGTACCAAAAAGCTTTGGAAAAAGGTAAATTTTCAATTGATGAAGGATATCTATATTATAGAAGAAAGTTGAGTAATGTTATTGTTATTCCTCCTTCTATGAAAGAAATCATCTTGAAAATTTGTCATGATGACATACTAGCTGGACATTTTGATCTTGACAAAACAATGATCAGAATTAAGATCACTGCTTGGTGGGCTAATATGTCTGAAGACACAAAATTATATGTTGAATCTTGTGATTCTTGCCAAAAATCAAAAAGATTAACTGGTAAAAGAGCAGGATTAATGCAAAATATTGAACCTCCTGATGCACCATGGCAGATAATCAACATGGATTTTGTAACAGGATTACCTATTGCTGGTAAAGACAGTTATAACTCTTGTTGGGTTATTGTGGACAGATTCTCAAAAATGTGTAAATTTATCCCTACCCACAAGGATGTTTCCACTAAAGAATTAGCTTTCTTATGGTGGTCTCATATGTTTAATACTTCTGGTTTTCCTAAAGCCATAATCTCTGACAGAGACCCTAAATTTACTTCTGAATTTTGGATGTCTCTGATGGATGTTTGTGGTTGTGATCTGAAACTTTCTACTGCCCATCACCCTCAGAATGATGGTTTAGCTGAAAGAATGATTCAGACTTTAGAGGACATGATAAGAAGATATTGTGTCTTTGGCCTTGAGTATAAAGATAATGACAGATTCACTCATGATTGGGTTACCTTACTTCCTGGGTTAGAACTTGCTTATAATAGCACTGTTCATTCTGTTACTCAAAGAAAGCCTTTTGAGCTCTTGCTTGGATATGTTCCAAATACTCCTGCCCAAATTCTCAATAACAAAATACCTAAATTGGATATACATCCTGGTTTAAAATCTTTTCTTCAAATTCAACAACTATGTAGAAATCATGCTCAGAAATGTATTGAAAAATCATTTGAGTATGAGAAGAAAAGATGGGACAAATCTCATAAAGAATACACTTTTAAAAAGGGTGATGAAGTGTTGATTTCTACAGTCCACTTCAACTTACAAGGTAATAACAAATTGAAAGATCCATTTGTTGGTCCATTTGTTGTCAGAAGAATGATTGGAGATAATGCAGTTGAAGTTATTCTGTATTCCCTATATTACAGAAAACATCCTGTTTTTCCAATATCTCTTTTGAAACCTTACACATCCAATAGTGATTTATTTCCAAAAAGGAGGGGTAGACCAAAGAAAACCCCAAATGAAATCACTGAAACAGCAGAAATTGAAAAAATTTTAAATTACAGAATAGTCACTGCTGAAAAAGGTACAGAATACTTATTGAGATTCAAGAATAAATCATCTGAATATGATTTTTGGATACCTGGGAAGGAGATATCTAATCTTCCTACTCTACTAAAAAAGTATAAAAAGAAAAAATCATAGCATTTTTTTTTATTGTTTTTTTAGAGTGAGGGAGTGTCAGCCAGGCTACTAGACTTACCCAGTGAAATAATTAATTATTTATTGGATGAAGCCGCACCTTATCATTTTAATTATTATTTAATTATAATTTAGTTACATTAAAATTAGTTATAATAAATTAACTAATTACAGAATGATAAAATTAAATAAATAATTAAAATTAAAATATAAAATTGTCCCTTATATTTTTCTCTAACACCGTGTTCATTTGACAGGTTTGAAAAAATAAAAATTTATATTAAAAAATAGATATTAAGTTAAAATAAGATTTTAATATTCAAATAATATTAAATATATACAAAAAATTCAAATTTCTAATTTAGAATTGACTTCTACAGTAAATATTAAATAAATGGATGTATTTTCTGACATACTCTGTAAATACATCTGTTTGACGCCTTCTTTTTAGAATAACTTTATTATTTGAAATACTCCTTCTGGAATATTCTTTTCTCTCTCTCATACTACTGTTTTTAGAATTTAATTTCCGTGCTTTGTCTCTCCTTTTCCTATATAAGGCCCCTCTTTTTGTTGTCTTTTAATCATTCCATTACTACATTATTTTATTACCATTACAAACAATCAAACTTATTCTTATATTCTATAACATTAGTATTTACAATTACGTAACTCTAATCTATAAATTATATCAATATTTTAATCCTACCTCTTTTATTTGAGTAATTAAATCACTTAGATTAAGAAATACATACCATATTGTTGAGAATCCATTTCAACCCTTAAAATCCTCGTAAAACTTCATACCAAATCTTCAATACCAAAAGTGTACCTTGAAAGATACTATTCAAAAGTCTTATGAAAGTACTAATTGATATGTATTGTAATTACTTGGTTATATTGGTTAAATTGTAAATGATAAAGAATGAAGAAATACAACCATAAACCCTCCTCCTTTTATACACAATGAGTTCTCCAATGATTCCCTTGATGTACCACCCAATACACAGCTAATGACGCCTCTAAACAACTAATAAACATGCCCATCAACATTCCCAGTAATCCCTGACATAATTATAAGAGTAATAACCGCCAAAATCCTGTATTAATAAGGAAAATCCATCAAAATTAAGAAATAAGATAAAAAGAGAATATATGCATAGTAAACAATAATATAAAAGCCTAAAGGGGAATTTTTAAGTTTAATAATAGCTTATTAATAAGGGAGATTCACTCTAGAAATAATGGGGCTAATCCTGAAATTATACTATGTGAAATTCCCATTCAAAAATACCCAATATTGACTGAGAAACCACCCAAAAATCCAAAAAAGAGCGTGAGATGTGGGGTAACTACATGCAGTCCTTGGCAGGTGCTTGCACAGGTATATCCTTGACTAAAATTAGGCAAATTTAAGCATGGTGATGAAATAAGACGCCAAGAATAAGGTCATTAATGAAATTAGTGCATATAAACAAGGTCAATGCATTATTATATAAGCTAGGACACTAAATAAGCGCCTGTTGCCTATTTTAGTGTGTTTCCCCACAGTGGGCGTAGAATGTGGGGTAATTATAGTGTGAAAAAGCCAACTTTGCTAAAAATGAAGCTATTCACACAGGAAAAAAGCAGGCAGTATGTGGCCAGTACACAGAAGCCATTTCTGGCATAAAAAACACCAAATTTGAAAAGTGTTATTTTTATGCATTTAAATAGCCAAATCAATAGTCCTAAATGAGACAAATTGATCTTTCAAAGCAAATTTTTGATATTCTCAATTTTATGGCACATATAGTCAACTTTTAAGTAAAATAAAGTGCATTTCTTGTTTTTTTGCATAAAACAGTGAAAATAACAGCTTTAAGTGTACTTAAAAATTATGTAGCCTTATACTTAAGGTTCTTAAGCTTACCCTAACATATTACAACTTAATATTAAGTAACTAAGACTTATAAAAGGTGGATATATGCGTGTATATAAGGTGTTATAATGGCATATTTTGTATATTATCATAAATTTACTTATGTATACTATTTGTGTACTCTTAATTATTATTCCCATGTATAGTTCATGTGTTTAGCATAAATTATAAGTACTTTTTACTCAGTCCTGGGGATATACAGGCTGACAATTTTAATCTGTATAATAGTCACCACAAAAAAATACCTGGAACCTGCTAGCAGGTGCCAATTCCTCAATCCATTTGTGGGACAAGAATAACTCAGATTTGATGCTTTAGGTGTTTAAATATTTTGGTGATCAAATAGTGTGGCACAGACCCTAGAAATAGAGAACTGACCTCCTGAGTATATAAAGTGACTCTCATCATTTCATATCCTCAGTGGCCTTAATCTATTGCTAGGTGAAGTACCTTTTCCTTCTCTTCAATATCTCTGTATTTTTCCTAATGTTTGTATTGATTGCGCTACATTTAGGTTGTTAGCTCATGCATAGATTGAAGGCTTGTGAGAAAGACTCACAAGACTATTTTATATTTATAAAGGTACTTCTTACTTTAGTTATTCTGTGTGCAATGCATGTCACTTAGAAGTGGCCTTAATCTATTGCTAGGTTGCTAGCGCACTCATAGATTGAAGGCTTGTGAGAAAGACTCACAAGACTATTTTATATTTATAAAGGTTCTGTTGTATAATAATACTCCATAACATTCATAGATGCCACGGAAGCCAGTGTGCTCAGTTTTCAGTTCGCGGTCTTTCCAGAAGAATTACAGCTGAGCTAGAACTGAATCAAATCAAAGATAGAGATTGGCACCTGCAATCAGGTGCCCACATTTTTTTTCTGGTGAGTATATTGAGAGTCAACCAAACACCTGAATACCTATAAAATGTACAAGGAGCACAAAATCTCACGTGAATGCACATTGAATTACAAAGATTAACTGATATGATTCTATATTCAATATTCCTGCAATTCATTTTTCAAGTATAAGTTACAAGGTAATTTGTTAAAATTTCATTCTTGGAAAAAAAATTACTGGGCTGTGCCCTAAGAATGAAATACCTTTGAAATAATCAAGAATCTAGATGTATAAAATAAAGAATGTCTTTTAGTTATACAAGGGGTAAAGGGAAAAAGGTCTCTGGTCTTGTCAAACTAGGTATCCCCACAACTGAGTATTTATTATGCTTAAAATAAGATAACCTTAATTACATTAAGCTTATAAGTAAAAATTATGGTTATAATACTTATATATATGGTTATTATGCTTATATATATATTTATTACACTATTAAATGACTTGTATAAGTTTAAATAGCTTATCCATGGCCTTATAATACTTATTAAGGTGCTAATGGAATCATAATATACTTATATTAAGTGATATTAAGTAATTATAGACATACATAAGCTTATATGTATACATAAACCTCATATTCAGTGAAATGTGTAGTTATATTATGTATATATAGGTCTATAAGTGGGTTTTAACTTCTATATAGCCTAAAAGCTTTATTTTTCTGCTTATTTTAGGTCATATGGACATATTCAATGGATTCACAATGCCTACACAAGCACATACACCTTTTTCAGGTGCATATATCCAGTTTGGACAACTTAATCTGCTTCCTTTTATGGATTGGGATATGATTACTGGGTTAATATGGATTCTTGGGGGTGTTATTGGGGGCTTGGAAAGTTGATTTGGTTCATTTATATGCTTTGGGTTTCATTTTATACTCTTTGGATGAGTTATTTTACCTGTTTCTTTATGGTATCCACTTTTATCTGTTTTCTCTATTTATGGTATGGGTTTATGATATCATTAATTGTGATGGAGGGTCCTTACTGGAGGTCTAGGTGTTGAAACTGCTTGAAGTGGACACCATGGGAAGGTGATGGGCCCTCACAGTTCTGTAATTTCTGGGGAGAGCAGTGACATTATCTGGATTGAAGGTCTGTGCACTCCTGTGGATTTTGGTATAAGTAAGGGAGGATTTGACAGGTTATTGGACATCAATTACTTACTGCAATTCAAATAAAAATTATAAAAAAATTATTATCATATAGAAATATATTATAAAGCATTTATAAATTGATATTATCTTTATATTAGCTATAACTATATTTTAATAACTTATTTTCCACCACTAGCATGCACCAATCCAAATATTGTGAGTTGATATTGAGCATAACTATTTTATTAGTCTTCCCCTGAGGTTTAATCACTAAATCATTTATCAATAAGTAGTTGGACCATTAATATTTACTATTAAATCATACCTAGATACAAGCATACACTGACAAGTCTAGATTGAAGTGATTTTAATTCTCTGAGGGATAGTGTAAAAGAAGGAATTCTTGGAGGGTGTGAAATGGTTTTATTGCGGCATTTCAGTAGTATTTTATGTGCATATGAAGCACTGGAACTAAAGGAGTCATTCACACTTAGAGTAATTATATTGAAAGGAGTTGGTGAATATAACGAGAGATGGATGAGATAAATAGTATGTGTTTAGTTTTGTGTAGAGAGATGTGCAGATATATTTCAACCAAGATAGAACAGTAGTTATTTAACTATTAAAAATTAATATAGAAGCCGCCCATTTAAAAACAAATTGGAATACACCTATATTAGGAATGGTTGGTTTAACTTGCATCAACCATTCCCAATATATCTGTTGTATATGAAATCATTCATACCAGAAAAAAAATGCATGTACCTGATAGCAGGTGCCTATCCCTATCTTCAATCTGATTCAGTTTTAGCTCAGCTGTAATTCTTCTGAGAAGACCATGCACTGAACACTAAGTAAGCCAGCTTGCGTGGCATCAAATCTTAGTTATTCTTAAATCACAAATAGATTAAAGGATTGGCAGCTGCTAGCAGGTGCCAGGTATTTTTTTGTGGTATCATAAATTATTTTTTGCACCTTAAAATAAATAATCTTACCAGTAAAGGTAGAAATCAGAAATGATATTTAATACTGTTCTACAGCTTACCAAAATTATTGCACTTAAATTTATTGAGAACTGGAAGGTATTTGTTTTTAACCCAGGTTCAGATCACATTTGGTTTTGCCATCCAGGACTATTCATTTGTGTCAGGTTTTCTAAGTTTGACAATATGATACTCTAGCCATCCTTTCATATCTTTTTCACACTGTTTTGATGTATGGTACAGCCCTCTGCCAATTATTTATGTCTCTTTTATAAGTTTAATTTTTTCATTCCCATCTCTTCATGTTTGTTTTAGATAACAACCATCTCACCAATTTTGAGTTCATATTGTGATTCTAGATGTCAACATTGACCATAGTACATATTTATATTATAAACGAGGAAGGCATATATTAGACATTGTTTAGTAAAAATTACGTGATCAGAGAAAGGGGATCTGATAAAAGGTTAACTTACAAAATGAAATGTTAACCAGTTTTTCTTTCATTTTTATTGTTAAATTCTTAACCTACAGATTATTTTTGAAAAGAACACATGTGCTTCTTATGTTTCAGACACTCACCACGGATAATATTGAGGGCACTTGCTAGCTAGTCCCTACCAAAAAATAAATAAATTGTGGGGATATTTTTAAGTTTAAGACTTTCTAGTAACTATTTGGTAATCTGTGCGCAGCGATATTCATCTACAAATATGTCAGGTTTCATTTTCTTTAAACCCAACCGTTTTACCCAATACATCTTACAATCAGTCAATGGGGACGGAGACTAATGATTGTTACCTTTGACGGGGACATCGATTTTTTCAAAATTGAGTTCAGACGTCCCTTCTAGGAGGTCTGAGGTCAGTTCCCTGTAATATTATTACTTGACATTATTTTAGGGTTCAATGCGATGGTATCCTTCACCGGAAGATATTATGCGTCACTAAATCGAGAATATCTTACACCTTTAAGAAAAGTGGCTTAAATTATATCAAAAACTGTCTTTGTTCCATCTAATTTTATCTTTTCTTTTTTTATAAAAAATAAAAAATAAAACATTCCTGTTAATCCGGCGTTCTATTTTTCAGCTACCTTGTTTATCATATTGAGCCATTGTAGTACAAGTTTTTAATAGTAATATATTATAAAATGTCGAATAGACCATCATCAGGTTCAAATTTTTCTTCAAATCATCTAGAGAATCCGATGAAGCAAAATTTAGACTTCAGCTCTCGTCGAAACCTTTTGGATTCTTACTCCTTGTTCGGTAGTTCTTCGGAGCTTTTTAATAATAACTCACATAGTCGAGATGATAAAGAATCTAATTTCACAAAGTCCCTTACTCTTGATATCTCTTCTGGAAATTCAGATGATCACATTACACTTGTACCCGAATCACCTGAAAGTATGATTGATCCTGATTTTTTATCAGTAACAAAACGTGACCTTTTGGTATTATTAAACCAAAGTAATGAAAATGAAGGAATGGTTGATTATCAATTTACGACTAGTAGACAACTCTCGAGTTCAGAGGAAAAAATCTTTATGAAACATGACTTTCATACTTCTGAGTAGGTTTATTTCAATCTTCTTTTTTTTATGTAATTAAATTTGTTTTACTGACGGATTGCGTTTGCTAATAGTCACTATACGCATAAGACTCATCACACTTATTATCAATCTGATGGTATTGAAAACTGTCCTGGGTTTGGTCATTCCAAGAACTATTCGCATCATGATGGTCACTTTCATCATCATGATCACCACTCTCACCGCTCTCACACCAAAGATCCTCATCCCAAGCATCATCACATCGAGCACACTGGTCAACTCAGTCGTCATAAGGAACATTCTTATAAGAAAGAACATCATGATCACAACACTCATCACAATGATCATTACGACCACGACTCCCATCAAAGGGAGCATCATTCTCGGAACAATAATCAGCACCATCATCATAAGGATCATTCTAATTATAATAATCACCACCATAATCATAAAGACAATTCTCATCATAATAATCACCACCATCATCATCACCACCATCACCATAAAGATCACTCTCATCACAAAGATAACAAGCATTATCACAAAAATCATTCTCATAATGAACACCACCATCATTCCCATAAACACCACCAACAAGACCATGCTTATCTTGAGTATTATAAACAGCACCATAAAAATCATCCTCATCTGAATGATCATTTCCATCCAGAACTCTCTCATCAACCCCAGCTTGAAAACATTAAGTTTAACTCTCATCAAGATGATATAAATCACAAGTAGTAGTAAGTTAGTCGCAACATATGGTCTAATGTTGGGTGTATGGATCTGTATATTATATGATTTTTTTTTCTTATTTTTTAATGCTAATCATGTCAGCTTTTAAGCTATTTTCTTAGTTGTCTCCTTTGGACAACTTGTGTATCTTATCATTATTATTCTGTTGATTAGAGCATGTACAATCGTCCATCAATTTAGCCAAATTATGCAATTTTTTGCATTAATTTGCCATTTTTGCTCCAATCATCACTTGCACTAATGTTCATCAGAAAATTATCTTTATAAACACCAATTGCATAATTGAAGATAATGGAGGATAATTGAGCACCATATGATCTTAACACCACAGGACATAAGGTTCTTATGTTTTTTATCACTTTTTTGGTTTTCATTTATGTCCTTTATGTTAATTTCTGTATGTCTCTGACTCACCTTTATTTTAACTCAAATTAGTCTCAAATTCTTATATTTTCAATGCCATGCCTACAACATAATCATCAGACACAAAATTAAGTTTTATCATGTTTCATGACTCATTTAGATTTTTTAAGCAATCAGATTGCTTCAAATGTGACTGAAGTTGTCTCAAGACTTTGGAAGGATACACATTTCATTAATCCAAATCCATAGAGCTAATCAGATTCAAAATTGGGGCAAAATTGAGCAAGATATGATCATTATTGACGGAAAAACTCATGTGGCACTGATATAGCCATATTTCAGTCAATATTGAGCAAATGTTGAATTGGATTAGCTCAACATTCAATTTGCACAGCATCTTCAATCAAAGAAAATGAATTTGTGATGTCAAATGCATAAAACATAATGTGAGGTCCTGTATCCTGTTAAATTTAGTTGGATTGATGTGATTTGGCATGAAAAATAGCTAATTTCCATTATATATTTGAGTGATTGCATGTGAAGTAGTATTAATCCAATATCTTTTGCATAATTGTGAAAAAGATTCCCATGATTGTGTGCACTGAAATATAATTCAATATACTTTAATTCAAACTCCATTTTCAGACACTTTGTATGAGATGCAACACACATGAAAAGTAGATATTTTCAATATTATAGCATTTACTAAATGTTACTTATATATATATATATTATTAGTCTTAACTATAGTCTTACTTAAACAATTAATACTTAAAGCACTTTCTCACATCAGTGTTACTTTTATTGATATACTATCTACATATCTAAGCCTTACCTATACTTTTAACCTAACATCACTACTCTTGTATTTAAGAATGCTCTCTCATTAACAAGTCATCATTCATTCTTGTTTCCTTTTATTTTAATTATTTATTTACGTCCATTTATTCTTATCTACTTTTCTCCTTTAGTTTCTTTCTCTATCTTTTCTTCCTTCTGTCCTTGCTTGTCCATCCTTTTTCTGTTGTCCACTATTTTCCTTAAGTCACTAACACAATCCATCAATTTTTATCAGGGTTATGGGCCCAGAGCCACTGCATGTAATTTAAACTGGCAACTCCTCAATCAATCAATACTTCATCATGTTCACCTAGTCCATCTCAATATTCCACACACACTGCAGTTCCAGACATGGCTTCCAATTCCAAACCTTCCTCAGTTGTCAGGTTTCAAAACCAATACTTCCTAACTCCTCATGACAACGCGCTAGCTCAGCCATTCTACTTTTATATAAACTCTATCTAATCTGTATGATACTGGGTAGTCTTAAATATAGCTAATAGTTTGAACATAGGTTTAGAATAGTGATAGTACCCCATGATATTTATTGGCACAATCTGTCTTTTCATCTTCATTGATTTTCTATTGCTACTTTACAAAATCAATCTACTCATCCAAAACTATTGTGCTATTTTCCATCTGCGATATTGACTCCCCTCGTTACACTCGTGCTTAGTTATTACTAGCATTTAGTCTCTTTTTCTACATTATTCTTTTCTGATCTTCTTCATTCATAGGTTGGCTCCTTTGAGTTTTGCCAACCAGCAACAATTATTGTAACTAACAAAATTGTCATTGTTTATTAAAAAGGTCAGATATTAACTGATGATTTGGTTACCTCTTCATCTAATTCTCAAAACTGTTTACTTATTTCTTACATATTATATATTCATTGATTTTCTATTGCTACTTTACTAAATCAATCTACTCATCCAAAACTATTGGGCTATTTTCCATCTGCGACATTGACTCACCTTGTTACACTTGTGCTTAGGTTGGCTCCATTGAGTTTCGCCAACCAGAAACGATTATTGTAACTAAGAAAATTGTCATTGTTTATTAAAAAGGCTTATTAAAAGTCTCACATCAGTTCCCAATTTTTCCTATCTTCAGGACTCCTCTAATTACTCCGAAATTAAAGGAATAGAAAAACTTAATGATAAAAATTACAGATCATGGAAGACAGACATCAAATATTCTCTTACAGTGCGAAAACTAGATCAGTTCATATCAGAGGACTGTGTCATTCCAACCGACCCTGACTTACTGAATATGTCAGTTTATGCTAGTATATAAGTATGATTTAATAGTAAATATCAATGTTCCAACTACTTATTAATAAATGATTTAGTGATTAAACCTCAGGGGAAGACTAATAAAATAGTTATTCTCAATTTAAACTCACAATACTTGGATGTTATGCGTTGTGGTACGCACCTCGCAGGTAACATAATTTTAGACCAATCAGCACGCGTAGTCCAGGAAGGACAAAGGGAGTTAGTGCAGTAGGTAGTGCCAAAATATAATATGTATTTGTGTGTTTCAAAGAACAAAGGAAATGGAAGCGCAGAAAAGGATTAAGGGTCGGTGTGCTCACATTTTGCAGCGAGATATGCCGCACAATGGGGAATAGTGTGTTATTGATTTAGGACTGTGAGCGCTGAACAATATGGATTTGGATTTTTCAATAATTGTGTGTTACGCATTAAGGAAGGAGTTATGGCTTAAGGACGACTCAAGTGCATAGTATATTGCACCGCGGCTAGTTGGGTAAACTTACTGAAACAGGTAATAAAGGAGGCTAACTAGTTAAGTGAATTGTCAGAACTATGAACTTAGTATTAAGGAAAGGAGAGTGGGGACTCAATCACAAAACTACCTAAGAGTCAAGGCGACTTGGATCAGCGTTAGAATGGTTCAAAGCTGAAAGTAGCGCTGAAACATAACAAAGGTATAGTCAAAAGCGCATATGTGGAGTATGAGTGAAACAAGTTAATACTAGTGTTAGTAATCATAGGATATGTTTTAGGTGCTGCAGTTGCTACAAGCAGTGTACGTAGTTTACTAATAGATTAGTTATTGTTTTACTAATGTGGCACTAGAGCCAGAGCTGAAGATCCACTAGGGAACTGTGTCTTGAGTACTGGAAAAATATAAAAAGAGGACTATTTGATAGATATAGAGAGACTTTTTCGTAAGTAGAATATAAGAAGAATAGAATAAGTGAATTAGAGATATTTTTCTAAATCTTTTATCATCCGTGTGTCTGTGTGTGTATTTTAATATAGTATAGTGAAAAGATTGCAAAATAGAAAGAATATATAGATTTAGTAGGATTGACTATTACTAGAGTTATTTTATTGCTATAATAAGGCATATTCAAAGAGAGTGCTTCAAGAGAGAGTAGCTGTGGATATTAGCGCTTGTTAAGAATAGAAATATCCAGATAGTAATACTTGTTTTTTTCCTGATCTCTAAAACTCATCTCTCAACTTATAAATTTTCTGATCAAATATTAGTGTTAAACATTATTGTGCTGTCTTTAAAAAAAGAAGAGTGGCAGGTGCTTCTTTTTTAGAAATTGAAGAGGAGAACCAACCCATCTCATATTGTGTCTACTTCTTAGTACTTTAGAACAGTCTACAATTGGTGTCCCAACAGTGGCGTAATTAAAACTAGTATTTTTTGATTAGATTTTTTGGTTTTTTAGGGTTTCGTCAAGAGGATGTAATCAAGCCGGCGCTTCAGCGGAAGAGTCGTAGGGTCTACAATGAGTGGATCAATAGCCATTATCAGGGGATAGCGTAGGGATGTATCAGAAATATAGTCAGTTTTTATTACCAAGTGTGTGTTTTTGTGATCTCTGTTTTGATTTCATATTTTGGGAATGGATCCTACTGCGACTACATCTAGGGGATTTCAGGAGAGGGTTAAATCTCCCAATTCTTCGGCATCATTGCCAAAGATGGTAACTATGATTATTAGGTGTAAAGATGAAAGCTTGCGTTTTGTGGGAATTAATACCAAGAAGTTTTTATGCAGGTTTGAAAAAGCAGCTGAAGTTCATAAAGCAACCAAACATGATATGGTGCGTCAAGTACTATTCTTTGTAACTAATGAATGCAAAGACAATTTAGAGGATCTAAAGGGGCATGAAGAGCAAAATTGGTCAGAGCTAAAAGAACAGATGCTCAAGAGATGGCCAAAGGTTACCAAGGAAACTAGGTATACAATGAAGGACCTAGATATCTTGGTAAATAGGGTCAAAGCTAAAGGGGGTGTTTGAGACCCTAAGGAATTTAAAAGATTTAGGGAAGACTTTGACCAAATAGTGGAATATTTAGTTAGAAATGAAGATTTTAGTGATGCTAATGCATCTTTACCTTGTTTTTGTGAAGCGTTAGCACCAGAAGTTGAAGACTGGACAAAAAGGCACTTGGATGACAAAGGAAAGCTGGTTATTAAAAGGGACAGAAATTATAAGTACCCTGAATTAGAAGAAGTAGAAATGGCAGTGGAAGCTGAAATGAAGTTGCGTTGAGTTGAGCATCAAGCAGCTAGGGTTGCTTTGGATAATGAGGAGATGAATGAAGATGCATCTGGCATACAATCGGCTCCTCAGATGTCTTCTCCTAAAGTCAAAGTTTTCACTAAGGAGCCAGATTCAGTTATGGCAAGAATTGATGAGTTGGAAAAAAGGATAATTGAAGTGGCAAAGGCAAAAGAATTGTTTAGGCCCAAGAGTTCTCCTCAACCTTTGCGTTTTTCTTCTATGGTGTGCTATTATTGTAATAAAGAGGGGCATACTAGGATGAGGTGTAATGTGCTTCAAAAGGATAAAGAGGAAAAGGTAGTTTACAAGGAAGGGACTACCCTTATGTTGGAAGATTGCACTAAGCTTGTTAAAGACAAGGATCAAGGGATGCAAGCCATGGTCATCGATCATATTAATAGAAAATCTATGGAAGGCAGGTCAAGCAAGGGCAAAGAGCCTGAAATAAAAGAGAAAGTCAAGGATTCAAAGTCAGTCAACTTTGAAGTTACTTGTGCAGTGCTGGATTTTTAAGTAAAAGAGGGAGAAGTTGCAGCGCCACTTACCACAGCGCGTTTGGAGATGTTTGCAGCAAAGCACAAGAAAATGGCCCCACCTACAATTACTAGGCCAAGAAGGACTGGCGCTAGGTATGCAAATCCAGAGAATATGGAGGAAGTAGGGTATACTACTAGAGATAATACACCTGCACCTATCGAGGATGTTGAAATGGATGGTATGGAACCAGGTGGTTATGATGTGGATCATCAGGTAGAAGATCAAACGGCAATGTTGGAGGAGTAAGAGGTAGTACAGCAAAGAGCGGTACCTGCTGAGTGAATGCCAGGAGCAAGGCATAATACTCCAAAGAACCCACCTGGAAGAGCGAAAGCTGGTGTGAAGGCGACTCAACCTAAATGGAGAATGCAGCGCCCGGTTCAATCTAATTTTCCTAAAGCGGCTGAGGATTTAGTTACGTAATGTTTGAAGACTACAGTCTCTGTTCCATTGGGGATTCTGACAGCAGTGGCGCCGGATGTAGCAAATGGAATTGTGGATAAGTGCAGGAAGAAAAGGATTTCTAATTGCACTGAGTTTGATGTTCAACAGCAGTCATTTCAGCTAGTTGTTGGATTACCTAGGGCTCCACATTATGCAGGACCCTTAGGGTATTTAACAATTACTGTAAATGGTAAGCAAATTAAAGCATTAGTGGATACAGGTTCACAAATCAACGTGGTGTCAGTGGATGATAAAGTGGAGTTAGGTCTTCCTGTTAAAGATGGTGAAGGCACTGTCGCAGGAATTGGTGGAGGTAGGCTACCTGTTATAGTTGTAGCAGAGTATGTACGCACTAGAGTTGCAGGAGCAAAGAGGGATATACATTTTTATGTTCCAATGGGTGTAGTTAAACCAGTTTTAGGCACACCATTTTTAATGGATTATTCTGAAACTATAAATTATTTTTTGAATAAGACTATTGGAATAAGGATTATGGGTGATTATGGTGTTCAAGTAACAGCAGTCTTAGTAGCACCCAAGGATGGTGGCTGGGAAACTAAGTACTCTGGAGTTGCGCAGCTAGAGAAAGAAAGAGAATTTTATGAGGAAGTCTCAGATGACAAGATAGGGAAACCGCCAGGAAGGCGCCAACATTTTTATTAGGGACTGGCATTTTAGGTGTTACTATCTCCCAGGATGAGAGGAACCCAGATAGTGACCAGTCAGTCCAACAAGAAGGGATACGTAAAGCGGTACTTCATAGGTGTCTTGGGAATACTACTGTAGAATGTATTATACCTAAGCTTTTTAATTTCTTTGATTATGGATATTGTTATACTAATATTAAAAAGAAAAGACAAAAACAGGATTTAGGTGCAACCCGTAGTTATATTAGAAAGGGTTTGATCTTAATTAATGAAGGAAGCAGCAAGAGCTGTTTTGCATCAAAGTATAAATCAGTAGCCTTTAAAGTTAAACCAGTGAATGTAGCAATGCCTGATTTGAATCCTCCTTTTTAGAGGCCAGCCCTGTCCAGGAATACTTATGATACTCCTTTAACGAAGTTTCCACCTGATTTTGCGCCTACTAATAAGATTATGATGGAAAGGCTTCAGATGGTTAATTTTGGACCAGAGGATTGGTTATTTCAGGAAGAAAAGAAGTTGTTGTTACATGTTATGGTTCTTAGGCAAAATGCTATTGCATTTTCAGAAGAGGAAAGAGGTTTGTTGAAACACTCTTATGGTAAACCTTATATTGTTTCAGTTATACCTCATGCGCCGTGGCAGAAGAAGGCTTTTCCAATACCAGCGGCTATAAGAGAAGAGTATACGGAATTAATTAGGGGAAGGTTAAAGTCTGGCTTGTATGAACAGTCTATGTCTAGTTATTCAAGTCCAGTTTTTTGTGTTGTTAAACATAATAGTAAATTAATGGTTGTTCATGATCTTAGGGAGATGAACAAGGTTACAGTAAAGGACGCAGGGATGCCACCAATGCCAGAGGAGTTTGTGGATTCTTTTGCGGGATGTGCATGTTATGGATTAGGTGATATTATGGGAGGATACAATGAGTGCGAATTGGATGAATCATCCAGACCCATGATGAGGTTTGAAACACCACTGGGGCGCTTCAGGTTGACAAGGTTACGGCAAGGCGCAACAAATTCTGTGGCTGTATATCAAGCACAGATGATGTGGATATTGCAGGATAAAATTCCAGAACATGTGGGAATTTTCATTGATGATGGCGGTATTAAAGGACCAGCCAGTGATTATGATGGGGAAGTGTTAGAAGAGAATTCTTATATTAGAAAGTTTGTTTGGGAATATGTGATTACTCTGGAAAGAGTGCTATTTAGGATAGACAAAGCAGGATTAACAATTTCTGGGTCCAAATTTGCTTGTTGTGTTCCAGTGCTAGATATAGTGGGACATGTGGTACGCAAGGAAGGGAGAATCGTTGCTGAAAAACAGAGGAATAAGGTACTTACATGGCCAAGACTACAAAATACTAAGGAAGTTAGAGGGTTTTTAGGCATCTGTACATATGTAAGAATGTTTTTTTGAGATTTTGCTTTGTTGTCTTCACCTTTACGGCGCTTAACAAGAAAAGATGTTGTATGGGATTGGACAGAGGAATGTGAGGATTCATTTGAGTTATTTAAAAGGATTGTATGGAAAGATATTCTTTTGAAGAAATTGGAGTATGGACAAGGCGCTGGGAAAATTACTCTAGCGGTGAATTCTAGTGTGTCTGCAGTGGGTGCAGTTTTGATGCAGGAGGATGAGGAAGGTAATGATAGACCTGTCCTTTATGAGTCTAAAACTATTACCAAAGTGGAGTCCAGGTACTCTCAGTCCAAGCTGGAGTTATGCGGAGTAGCAAAAATTCTTAAGAAGCTAAAATGGATGCTTTGGAGGCAACATTTTGAGCTGCAGGTTGATGCGCTATTGTTGGTGCAAATGATTAGTAGCCCGAGTTTACCAGATGCGCCCATAACAAGGTAGATAGCACAGATTAATTTGTTTTCTTTTGATTTAGTCCATAAGTCGGGAAAATTGTTCACTATGCCGGATTCATTGTCAAGAAGACTGTTGTTTCAAGAGGACTCAGAAGTGGAAGAATTTGAAGAAAATAAGTGATGGGTAAATGGGATAGATTATTGTTATGAAAGATTTGATAGTAACATCAGCAATGACAATAAAATAGAAGGTAGTATTGTCTGCGACAACAATAAACTAGTAACGTGGAATGTCCATAAAAATCTAAAACTAGATATTGAAGATGCAAAGGATGTTTGTAGCAAGGGTATTCTGCAACTGGATTTAGGGGACGCTGAAGCTAACAAAGTGACAAGAAGTGCGCAAGGCGAGGTAGTGGAAGAGTCAGATGATGAAGATGATTCAAGGGGAAGTCATGACAGTAGTACTCATCTCAAAGAGGGGGAGTATTTTGAAGACAATGCATCTACTGATGAGGGAGTAGAGTTGTTAAGGTTATATTTTGAAGGTAGTAGTCAACCAGATTTCTGCAAAAAAAGGGTTTGGCGTGATATTAAGAAGCGCGCTAAGGGTTACTTTATTAAAAATGGGAAGTTATGGAAGAATCAAGCTTTGTCTCCTCAGTTAGTTGTTCAAACTAGGGAAGGGAAGGAGAAGATACTCAGGGAGTTGCATGAGAATTTAAGACATAGAGGTCAAGATGAGACGTATCACAGAGTTAGGGAAAGAATCTGGTGGCCCAATATGAAGAATGAAGTAAGAGATTGGGTTAAATCTTGTCCTGAATGTCAGCCCTGGAGTTACAGAAAGCCAAAAGAGAAAGGTAGAGCAACGGGCAAATATACTGTTTTTGGTAGGGTCAGTTTAGATGCAGTTCATATAAAAGAAGGACACTTTAAATACTTGGTAGTGGCCAGGGATGATCTATCAGGATGGGTTGAAGCAGCGCCGTTGGTAAATCTTAAGGTGAGTAATGTAGCTGAATTTTTGAAGAAAGAATGGATTTACAGGTATGGGGTAATGAAGATGGTAACCGTAGATGATGGCACTGAGTTTGCTGAAGAATTCCAAGAGGTAGTAAAAGGTAGTGGCACAAAGTTACAAGTTGCAACACCATATTATCCTTAAGAAGAGGGAATGATAGAAAGAGGGCATAAAGTTATAAAGGATGAGCTAGTTAAATTATGTGGAAATAATGGGGCAAAGTGGAAGAACTACTTGCCATTAGTTTTGTTTGCGATCAGGATTTCAGTTAAAAAGACAACAGGGTTTTCACCGTATGAACTGATGTTTGGTCAAAGGGCGGTATAACCTATTGATCTGGAGGCTGGATCTTTTCTAGGATGTGACTGGGATCAATTGCGCTCAACTGAAGATTTGATTCTAGTGAGGGCAGCGCAGCTTGAAAGGAAAGACTAGCTTGTGGAGAAGGTGTATGAAAGAATGCTGCAGATCTGGGACAAGTCAGTTAAATATTGGGATGAGCGCTTAGCTCATCGGTTAAGAAAGCCATTGAACCCAGGAGATTTGGTCTTAGTTTATAATAGAAGTTTAGAAAGCCTATGGGGAAAGATGTTTTCTGACAGATGGAATGGTCCTTACAGGATAAGAAAGCAGATAACTGGAGGGTCTTACTTACTGGAGGAATTGGATGGTATTGAGTGGAAGCGACGTGTGGCTGCATATCAGATCAAAAGATTCTACCCAAGGGGTGTTCCAGTGATACAAGATAACCTGCGGAATGAGAAAAAACTACCAGAATAATACCTCTGGGAAGAGGCTAAACTTTCAATGATTTTTATGATTTTTATGTTACCTCTGGGAAGAGGTTAAACTAACAAGTTATGTTAAGTTTTGTTTTTTCTAAGAGGACTCACAGGAGGCTTTGACACATTTGTGGCGGATAGAGGGCGCTAACTGGAAGTTAGGCGGACTATGGCTGAACAGGCAACTGGCATAAGCGCTCAGATGAGGGTGTAGAGGAAAATGAAATCTTATATTTTCATTGTTTGAGGGGACATGACGAGATAGGCAATTGGATTAAAGGAGACGCATACCATGTAAACATAAAGGACGGTGGGAGTTTAGCTAATGAGTTAACTAACCAGGAGTGGAATAGCAATTTATAGATGGGGCGCTCTACAGTTCAATTCTTATTTTACATTGTATATTGCTGTATCGCAGTAAAGGCGGTAACGTTTTATGATATAAAAGTTTATTTATGATTTTTTTTAGGGTCTACAGTTGTTTTAAAGAAAGTAAAGGGAGCAAAGTTAGGCGCTCTATAGTATGGAAGACAGGTGTAATAAAATAGCGCCATGTCTAAAAAAAAAAAAAAAAAAAAAAAAAGAGATTATTTGAAGGCATAGCATGAAAAATTTATGAAGACTATGTACAGGGAGAACAGACAGAGGAGTCTAATAAGGAGAAGCGCTAGTGGGCTATTCAGTATCAGGGTGAAAGCTAATAGAATATCCTTTCCAGTCTTCAGGCATGAAAAAGCGACGGGGATCGGCGGGGAATCCAAGAATAGTTGGTGAGCTGATTTTGTTAATTAGTTGACCTATCATTTCTATATGGGTATAGCGGGCTTCAAGTTCAGCGTCAGAAAAAGCTGGTGCATTAGAATAGGATAGAGACATAGCGTCATATATAAGACGAAGTCTGGAAAACATTTGCATGAAATGGACAAAGGGTAAAGGAATAGGAACCCATCTCAGGCAGATGGATTCATTGAAGCCTGACAAGGAGTCAGTGGGCAAGGGGAGCATAAGTATGATGAAGGAAACTTACTTGCTAATAAGTTTTGTGGGCGCGCTGATGGAGAAGTAATAGTAACCACGTCAGGAGCAGCTGCAGTGGAGCCTGAGCGCATAGAAGCATTAGAACTCGGAGTGGAAGAAGGTGTAGCACTAGGCTGAATAGATATTTTGCGCTTGGGAAAACAAGGAAGCGGTGATGATTCATAAGGAACATTATTATTAGTGGAAATAGTGGGACTAATGGTGGTAACTATGGGAGCGCTACTAGTAGAGCTAGGTGGAAAGCGAATATAACCAGTAGGCTGAGGAGTATTCGGGTTTAGAGAGATATTTCAAGTTTTGTGGTATCTAAAGCAATTGTCACAGGCAGGTCTAAAGGAGGCATACCCCCGAGGTTTAGAAAATTTACAATGAAAGTTTTGGAGCTTACAAAACAAGCATGCTTGATCTTTGGGAACCATATGATATTGATCATGATATTTGGATGAAAAAGATCTAGGTTATTAGAAGGGCTATTTATAAGATAACAATGGCATTATAAAGAAGACATCAGTTGTGCCATGTCTGACTTGAGCGCTGGATGGTTTCTAAGAAGATAGTGAAAAATTTTTTGTCATAATGAAGGGCCCTAGGAAAGGCAAATCTGTCTCAGTCGAGGGAAAGTCATATATTGCGAAGATCTGAAGATTACAAGAGAGATCATGTTCATATGACGCAGGGGAAGTATTTGCTGCTATAGAAAGTAGCAATGATCTCAAGTTTTTTTTTTGTTGTTTCATCATTCATAGGCACTTAGTAGAAGGGTGTGCGGTTAGAAAAAGAATGATATTTTTTTTTTGAAGGCAACTCATCTCGCAGTTGTAGAATTCTCACAGGAAAATTAAGGGAAAGTAAAATTACAGTTTTTTACAAGGTTATATACAATTTACAGGGAATATATACAAGGAGATTTTTAGTATTCTGCGTCATCAAAGATGGGAACGCAGAAAGCCCAGTCATTAACAGCCTCTTGAATGTTTTGTTGCAAGGTGGTTATTAGCTATTTTTGTTTATCATACTTGGCGCAAGTATAAACCGGGACCGCCTGGAGGAATCCTTCGACAGCAGTTAACATGTTGTTCATACGACACATGGTCACGTCGTATGGAGCGCAGGAAAATTGCTCTAAAAATTCTCAGTTTTGAGCCATGGAGGGCTCTTCATCATCAATGTCTGGAAAAGTTTTGATGGGCTATTTGTCTGGGATGATGGTATTGAAGACCAGCTGCATAGTTTTCCAGTCAGGAGTAGATATACGAGGAGTACACTCCGGAATAGGTTTGGTATCCCAGACAGGATCTTCTTCCAAGGCTGGAAGGAATAGTGGAATGCTAGGAGGCGGAGGGGTTTCAGCATAAGGTGTGCCTGGCGCATTCTAAAAAAAAAGAGAATTTTAGCATTAGAAAAGGAAGAAGTAGGAAAAGAAGACTTACTGTACTCTCCTCTGAAAAGAGAGATCTTGGGATAGAAGCGACGCTACTGGGTGTAGGTTTGCAGTAACCAACCTTGGCTTGTTTGTTGCCAGGTGGGGTAGTAGGAGCAGGTGCCGGGCTCTTGATGGTCATTGGACTCATCATATTAGTTGTGGAAGCGTTAGGGTCCAGGCCTGAAACGGTGGGCGGCCCATTGTAACTACACTTCTTTTTGTGTTTCTTGCAGTAATTGCACGACTAAAAAAAAGGGGGGGAAGAAATGAAAGGTTAGTAACAATAAGGAAGGAAAGTGAAGATAACTTACAGTAAAGAAATTATTGCCACAATGGGCTTTTGAGAAATGACAGAGAGCTATGCCATTCTCGATACAGCAGGTGCATCTTGTCCCACCCATCAGTGTAGTTACTGGTGCTGTAGGTGGAGCAGCAGGGGGCTGAGTGCGCACAAACTGTTGAATTGCGTCCATGATGTTGGTGGTATTTTCAGTGTTAGGATTGGTTCTTCTAGTATTAATTTAAAGATATAATGGAAAATAAGAGAAGAAGATAGAAGATGGAAGAAGGAGGAAGGAAACACTGCGGGACACAAGTATTTATGGGCTCCTGGGGACAGTTGCGAGTAGAGGTAGGATGTGGTACAGGCCACGCAGGTAACATAATTTTAGACCAATCAGCGCGTGTATTCCAGGAAGGACAAAGGGAGTTAGCGCAGTAGGTAGTGCTAAAATATAATATGTATTTGTGTGTTTCAAAGAACAAAGGAAATGGAAGCAGGGAAAAGGATTAAGGGTCAGGGCGCTTGGATTTTGCAGCAAGATATGCCAAACAATGGGGAATAGTGTGTTATTGATTTAGGAATGCAAGCGCTGAACAATATGGATTTGGATTTTCCAATAACTGTGTGTTACACATTGAGGAAGGAGTTATGACTTAAGGACGACTCAAGTGCATAGTATACTTCACTGCGGCTAGTTGGGTAAACTTACTGAAACAGGTAATAAAGGAGGCTAACTAGTTAAGTGAATCGTCAGAACTATGAACTTAGTATTAAGGGAAGGAGAGTGGGGAATCAATCACAAAACTACCCAAGAGTCAAGGCTACTAGGATCAGAGTTAGAATGGGTCAAACCTGAAAGTAGCGCTGAAACATAACAAAGGTATAGTCAAAAGCGCATATGTGGAGTATGAGTGAAACAAGTTAATATTAGTGTTAGTAATCATAGGATATGTTTTAGGTGCTGTAGTTGCTACAAGCAGTGTACGTAGTTTACTAAGAGATTAGTTATTGTTTTACTAATGTGGCGCTAGAGCCAGAGCTGAAGATCCACTAGGGAACTGTGTCTTGAGTACTGGAAAAATATATAAGGAGGACTATTTGATAGAGATAGAGAGACTTTTTCGTAAGTAGAATATAAGAAGAATAGAATAAGTGAATTAGAGATATTTTTCTAAATCTTTTATCATTCGTGTGTCTGTGTGTGTACTTTAATATAGTATAGTGAAAAGATTGCAAAATAGAAAGAATATATAGATTTAGTAGGATTGACTATTACTAGAGTTATTTTATTACTATAATAAGGCATATTCAAATAAAGCGCTTCAAGAGGGAGTAGCTGTGGATATTAGCGCTTGTTAAGAATAGAAATATCCAGATAGTAATACTTGTTTTTTTCCTGATCTCTAAAACTCATCTCTCAACTTATAAATTTTCTGATCAAATATTAGTGTTAAACATTATTGTGCTGTCTTTAAAAAAAGAAGAGTGGCAGGCACTTCTTTTCTAGAAATTGAAGAGGAGAACCAACCCATCTCGCATTGTGTCTACTGCTTAGTACTTTAGAACAGTCTACAGCGTGCTACTGGTGGAAAATAGAATAATAAAATATAGTTATAGCCTATATAAAGATAATATCAATTTATAAAGGCTTTATAATATATTTCTATATAATAATAATTGTTTTGCAGTGTTTATTTGGGTCGTATTAACTAAGTGATGTCTAATAACCGTAAATATACTCCCTTACTTGTACCAAAATCTACTAGAGTGCACAGACATTCAATCCAGATGATGTCACGGCTATCCCTGGAAATTACAGCACTGTGAGGGCCCATCACCTCCCCATGGCATCCACTTCAAGGAGTTTCAACACACAGACCTCCAGTAAGGACCCTCCATCACAATTAATGATACCTCAGACCCATACCATAAATAGAATAAACAGATCAAAGCGGATACCATAAAGAAACAGGTAAAATAACTCATCCAAAGAGGATAAAATGAAACCCAAAGCATATAAAGGAACCAAATTAACTCTCCAAGCTCCCAATAACATCCCCAAGCATCCATATTAACCCAGTAATCAGATCCCAACTCATAAATCCGTGAAAATCCATCCAAGGAAGCAGATTAAGCTGTCCAAACTGGATATATGCACCTGAAATAGGTGTATATGCTTGTGTAGGCATTTTGAGTCCACTGGATACATCAATATGACTTAAAATAAGCAGAAAAACAATGGTTATAGGCCATTAAGAGTTTAAAGCCCACTTATAGACCTAAATATGCAAAATATAACTACATATTTCACTGAATATGAGGTTTATGTATACATATAAGCTTTTGTATGTCTATAATTACTTAATATCACTTAAGATAAGTATATTTTGACTACATTAACACCTTAAGAAGTATTATTAGGCTATTTATAAGCTACTTAAACTACTATAAGTCATATAATTGTGTAATAATTATATATATATGTATTATAATCATATATATAGGTATTTTAACCTTATTTTTAAGTAATAAGCTTAATGTAATTAAGGTTATATTATTTTAAACATAAGAGTTACTCAGTCCTGGAGATACCTAGGCTGACACTCCCTCACCAAAAAAAACCAAAAAAAAAATGTTAAGACATTTTAATTAATAATTAAGGAGTGAATAGAAAAATAATTTTAAAATTTCTATGATACATATACTGAATTAAACAGTATTATTTGGATTTAAATTTTTCCAAGAGATTTTTAAGATAAGAGATTTCATTTTCTGGAATCCACTGGTAATATTCACTTGATTTATTTTTAAACCTTAATAGATACTCAACTCCCTATTCTTTAGTAAGGTGTCTCTTTTTAAGTATCTTTTCAATTTCTTCCTTTTAAACTATTTCTTCAGGTTGCTGTTTATGCCTTCCTGATCTTTTCGGAAATAGAGAAGTATCATTAGAATGGTATGGTTTTATAAGAGAAATAGGAAATACTGGATGTTTTCTATCATATGGTGCATATAGAATAACTTAAACAGAATTGTTACCAACCATCTTTTTTACTGAAAATAGTCCAATGAATGGATCCTTCAATTTAACATTACCACTTAAATTGAAATGTAGTGTAGAAATAAGGACTTCATGACCCTCTTTGAACATTTTTTCTTTATGGGCTTTATCCCATCTTTTCTTCTCATTATCAAATGCCTTATTTATACATTCTTGAGCATGATTTCTGCATAATTCTTGCATCTGAATAAAAGATTTTGTACCTGGATGGATATCCAATCTAGGTAATTTAATAAGAGTTTTAGCAGGGGTATTAGGTGCATAACCCAACCATAACTCAAATGGCTTTTTGCCAGTGACAGAATGTACTGTACTATTGTATGCAAATTCCAAACCTGGGATAAGGGTTACCCAATCATGCATGAATTTGTCATTGTCTTTTAAGTTAAGACCAAAATCACAATATCTTCTTATCATATCTTCTAAAGTTTGTATCATTCTTTCTGCTAGCCCATCAGTTATTGGATGGTGTGCTGTAGAAAGTTTTAATTGACACCCTGAAACATCCATAAGTGATGTCCAGAAATCAGAAGTAAATTTAGGATCTCTGTCTGAGACTATTGCTTTGGGAAACCTGCTATATTTAACATTTGTGTCCACCATAAAAAAGCTAAGTCTTTTGCAGAAACCTCTTTGTGGGTAGGAATAAATTTACACATTTTTGTAAATCTATCTACAATTACCCAGCAGGAGTTATAACTCTTATGCCCTGCTATTGGCAAACCTGTTACAGAGTCCATGTTAACTATTTGCCATGGAGCTTTTGGTTGCTCGAGTTGCTGTAATATACCAGCTCTTTTGCCTCTAAATCTTTTAGATTTTTGAAAAAGAATCACATGTCTCAACATATTTTTGAACATCATCAGACATGTTAATCCACCAAGCTGTATTATTTACTCTGGTTAATTTTTTATGGAAGTCAAAATGACCTGCTAATATATCATCATGACATATGCTTAACCTTAACTCCTTCATTGAAGGGGGAATTTCAATTAAATTGCTTAATTTTTTTCTGTAATATATAAAACCATCCCCCATGGAAAATTTTCCTTTTTCTAATGCTTCTTTATACTTTTGTGGTAATTTTTTTATTAAAACACTCATTGAAGCATTAGATGGATTATTTAATATTGTAGTAAGTTTACTCAATTCAGGATCAGAAGCATAATTATCAAGAATTTATTGCATATATTCATCCTCAAGATCTACAATATAAATGCCATAAATGTTAATAATCTCTGTTTCAGAAACATTAGCAGGATTTTTATCATTATTGGGTAGAGGTACTCTAGATAACAGATATACATTAGAGTGTAAGTTTCTTGCTCTATGTGTAATAGTCATCCGTCTTCTGTATTGCGGTACAGCTAATTGCCATCTAAACATATTTCTATTAGGAGTTTTCATGTTTAAGAGTGACTTAACTGCACTACATTCAGTTATTAAATCTAATTTTTGGTCTTCAAGGTAATATTGTAGCATCTCAAGAGCCCATACTACTGCCAAACAGTCAAGTTGAGTAGTACCATATTTCAATTCACTACTTCTAGAGTACGTGAAATATAGCAAATAACTACTTCTGACATTTTCCCCTCAATAAGTTGTTTTTGATGCAAAGCAACAGCCAGAACAATGAAACTTGCATCTGTATACAATACAAAAGGCGATTTGAAATCTGGTAATCCCAAGATAGGAGCTGTAATCAAACATTTATTCAACTTATTAAAAGCCTGTTGTCTTTAATTATTCCAAATGAAAGCTTCTGATTTCTTTATAAGTGTTGTCAATGGCGCAGCAATTATCTGGTAGTTCTTTATATATTGTATATAATAACCACTCATACCAAGAAAAGATTTTACATCCTTTACATTTTAAGGAATTCCAATATTCTTGATTTCAGCCACCTTATTTTGGTCTAAACATATTTTTAAGCCAGATACAATATGACCAAGCAATTTTAAAGATTCAAAACCAAATTTACATTTTTTCAATGCAAGGGTCATTTTTATTTAATTCATTTTCTGAAATACCTTCTTTAAATGGACTAAGTTTTCATCATGTCTTAGAGAACACTATAATGTCATCAATGTATACCATTAACCATCCCTCAATCATTTTATTATAGAATGTTATATCCATTAACTTCTGAAATACTGAAGGAGAATTTTATGGTCCAAATGGCATCCTGACATATTTATATATTCACATATGTGTTGTTATCAACAAAAATTTCTGTGAATTCTTTTCTACAGGAATCTGATGGTATCCTTTATTTCCATCTAGGCAACTTATATACTTAGCGCCTTTAAGGGTAGCATGTATAGAGGCAATACTTGGAAAGGGATAAATATCATCTACTGTGAATGTATTTAATGCTCTATAATCACTGCACAGTCTTGTTTTATCTTGTTCATAAAAAATTAGCACTGATGATATTACACAATATTTTGGTGTAGTTTCAACCTTTTCAATAATTTTCATTTTTAATAACATCTTAATATTATCCTCTATGTCTTTCCTCTTCATTGGTGAAGCAGGGTATGGTTTATTTTTAAGACTAGCAGGAATATTATCCATATCACAGTTTAAACTAATTTTAATCTCATGATTCTTTACAAGGCCAAGTTCATTGGTCCCATGTGCAAAAGCCATTGGAGATGCTTTAATTAAGTCCAAAATATTGGTTTTCTCAGCTTCACTTATTTGAGTGCCAAATGATGCTTTTGAAATTTCTGTTTCCAGAAGTTCCATTTCATTGGATTCTCTTCCTTTGCAAGGAATATTTATTACTGACTCAATGTGTAAGACCGTGTTAAAAGATTTTATTTTAAATTTTTTTTACCATTCATTCCAATTGTAAAATTGTTATTAGCAGGGTCTAATTTCACATCAAACTTAGTCAGAATGTCATTTCCAATGATAAAACAGTTACTACAATTAGTATTATCCATTAATACAAAGTCACAAGTTAATCTAACATAACCATGTTGATGTTTAAAGAAAACAGAAGCTTTGTATTTACCAATGGGGTGTAGTATTGATCCAAAACCTCTCCAATTTTTACTTTTAAGGGGTTCAAGCTTTGACTTATACTCACTATCAATTTTCTGTAATGCATTTGTTGAAACAACAGAACTAACAGCTCCTGTGTCCAATACTATATTAACATGTTCACCAGAAATAATAGCTGTAACCGTGATAGGTGTCATTTTCATTTTGTCAGCTTGTATATCCTTAATAGTTTCAGCATCCTCAAAATTCATTAAAGATTCATTTGAGTCCATATTTAATATTGGAGTTTCAAAGATGGACAAATAATCTTCCAACATAAAGACTTCATTCTCATCACTATATGAGATATTACTGTAATAATCACTTGAATCTTTACTTTTTTCTGTTTCAATTTCAGATTCATGCTGATTTTCAACAATATTTATATTCTTCTCACATTTGTGACCTTTTACCCAAGGTTAATTACACTTATAACAAGTATTAGTTTCATACTTTTTAGGTACTACAGGTGCAGTAGGTTTTTCTGCTTCTCCTGAAGTGCTTTTGAATTCTGATCTTTCACAGGTTCATTATATTTTTTATAAGTGGTATACCTTGCTTCATACTTATGCTTTAATAATATTTCATTACAAATATTAATAAATTCAGAATATTCATTAACCATTATTGTTCTAGCTACAACAATGTCTCTGACAGATAAAGGTAGTTTATTTATTATCTTATCTTTCCATAAGTTAAAATGCATGTTTGGCTCAATGGATTTTAATATTTTATTTAAGTTTATTAAAAATACTATAGTTTTTTCACCATTCAACAGATTATACCTAGTTTTCTTATATAATCTTTGCTGAGTGAGCCTGAATTTAGAACCTCCAAGTTGTTTTTCAATTTGTTGTTTCAATTCATCCCAAGAGTAATCTTTACCCTCAATCAAAACAGCTTCAAACTATAATAAAGCAAATTCCATAAATAAAGAAATTAATTTTGATGTTATTTCTTCATCTGGTAACTTATATGAGAATTTCAAGTTGTCTATTTTTTGGATAAAATGTTGCCAATAAGAGCTGGCTTCCCCATCATAATTTGGGTAATGATATATTTCAAGCCAGTTCTTCTGATTGGATTTTGTTTCACTAATCCTAGGTAAATTCAATAACTCATTTACTCTGGATAAATGGTCTTGTATTTTCTCTTCCACGTATTTGTGACTTAAATTTGTATTTTCAGACTTGACACTACCACCAGATGGCTTTACTTGTGGTGGTATGGGGAAGAATTGAGATTTATTTTCACCAATGAAAGGATTATTATTATACTGTGTATACTTATGATTATCTTGATTCATTTTTAGATTAGCAGTTTCAATCTCAACTTTAGTCAACCTTTGTAGCAGATCAGAGACACTCTGATTTGTCTGGGAAAAAGCTAATTTTGTTCTTGATTCAGTTTTCAATAAATGTGCTTCATACAACTTTTGTCAGCCAGGCTACTAGACTTACCCAGTGAAATAATTAATTAATTACTGGATGAAGCCGCACCTTATCATTTTAATTATTTAATTAATTAGTTACATTAAAATTACTTATAATAAATTAACTAATTACAGAATGATAAAATTAAATAAATAATTAAAATTAAATATAAAATTGTCCCATATATTTTTTCTCTAACACCGTGCTCATTTGACAGGTTGGAAGAAATAAAAATTTATATTAAAAAATAGATTTTAAAATTAAAATAAGATTTTAATATTCAAATAATATTAAATATATACAAAAAATTCAAATTTCTTATTTAGAATTGACTTCTACAGTAAATATTAAATAAATTGATGTATTTCTGACATACTCTGTAAATACATCTTTTTGACGCCTTCTGTCAGGCTAAGTCCAAGTCCACAGACGTGAATAGCTTTCTGGTCTAGTGTCTAGAGGATTTACAAAAGGTCCCAAATGAATACAATGGTATAAGACAAGCAAGTAGTGGAATAATGTCAGCCAGGCTACTGGACTTACCCAGTGAAATAATTAATTATTTACTGGATGAAGCCGCACCTTATCATTTTTAATTATTATTTAATTATAATTTAGTTACATTAAAATTAGTTATAATAAATTAACTAATTACAGAATGTTAAAATTAAAAAAGCAATTAATTAAATAAATAATTAAAATTAAAAATATAATTTTGTCCCTTATGTTTTCTCTAACACCGTGCTCATTTGACAGGTTGGAAAAAAAATGAAATTTTATATTAAAAAATAAATATAAAGTTAAAATAAGATTTAAATATTCAAATAATATTAAATATATACAAAAAAATCAAATTTCTTATTTAGGATTGAATTTACAGTAAATATTAAATATATTGATGTATTTCTGACATACTCTGTAAATACATCTTTTTGATGCCTTCTTTTTAAAATAACTTTATTATTTGAAATACTCTTTCTGAAATGTTCTTTTCTCTCTCTCTTCCTACTTTTTTAGAATTTGATTTCCGTGCTTTGTCTCTCCTTTGCCTATAAAAGGCCTCTCTTTTTGTTGTCTTTTAATAATTCCTTTTACCAACTCACTTATTACAACAACTATAACAGTTAAAAAATTATTTCTTATATTTTATATATTTAGTATTTACAACAGACGTAATTATAATCTATAACTTATATAAATATTTAAATCTACCTCTTATTTTGAGTAAAAGAATCATACTTGATTGAGAAAATACGTACCTAATTATTGAGAGTCAAATAAATCCTTAAAATCTTCATATTACACCGTACCAAAGCTTCTAGACCAAAAGTGAACCTTGACAATTGGGGGCCTTTCCGAAATATCGACGGCGCAACGTTACTTGAGGCGTAATCGAGGGGGCCATTGGCATACAAGTACCTGTAAAGGATGAGAGAAGGCAAGAAAACGAGGAACGTCATACGTCACGTGATAAAAGTTTTTGCTGCAAACGGGAATCAAACCGCGCTCCAAAACTTAAGTTCAAATACTGACTAAACATTGTATATATCGTGGTAATTATTGTTATTACTATTTGTGGGTTACTCTTCACTCTTCATTTGCTACGTATTTCCTTTTAATCAGCACTCTGTAAGTGGCATTAATTTGCTCATTTTGCAGGGGGAGGTGTCTGGTAATTTGGAATTTAATTTTATTATTATATTTTTTTTTATTTTTCCTGGTTGACCATAATAGAGCAATAACTGTTCTTAGTCCCAGAAGTAATAAAATAATTATATTTTAATATTAATTATCATTTTTCAGTTGACAATTGTCCTGATTAATTTGAATTTTAATTGTTCCAGTTGACAAATTGTCCTGACAATAATATTTTTTATTAAATAAAATAATTATTATAATTTTTCAGTTGACATTTGTCCTGATTAATTTAAATTTTAATTGTTCCAGTTGACAAATTGTCCTGACAATAATATTTTTTATTAATAAATAATTCACATTTAATTACTTCAGTTGACTTTGAGTCCTGGTAATCCAATAATTCTTTTTAATTAATAAAACTCATATTTAATTACTTCAGTTGACATTAAGTCCTGGTAGTTAAGTGATCAGTAATAAAATTTTAAAATAAAACTTCATATTTAATTACTTCAGTTGACATTAAGTCCTAGTAGTTAAGTGATCAGTTAAAATAATTTTTTTTTAATAAAGATTCATATTTGATTATTTCAGTTGACAATAAATCCTGCTAATAAATTAATTGATTTAAATCCTGAAAATAAAAATTAATAGAAATTCTAATTTATTTCTACAGTTGATTGTATTATCCTAGTTTTAAATTTTTTTTATTAATTTTATTTAAGTTGATTTTTATCCTAAAAAAATTTTTTATTATTATTTTTATTTTATTTCTGTTAAATAAACATTAAAAATAAAGACTAATTAATTTTTTTGTCTCTTTTCTTCATTTCAGTAGAATCTTAAAATGACTGCTCAAAGTGGTTTTGCTGCACGTGAAGAAGAACTAGACTTAATTGATTATGATGAGCCTACTTCTGTAAGTTCTCCTTTAACTAGAAGAATTTCTTAAACTAATAAATCCTTGCCCCAAACAGGATGTAGAAATGGAAGAAGTAGAACTCTTAGTGGACAATACACAGGATCAGAAGCCCATGACAAACCCACCAGAAGAGCTTCCAAAAGGCTTCAGGATAAAAAAGATGCCGTTGTCTCAGCAGGTAAAGAATCTGTCTACCCACATAAAGGAGTTAAGGACAGACAGCATGAGACTAAAGGTAAGGGTAGATGCCTTGGAAGAAAAGGTGAAAAGAACAGATACTTTTCTTAAAGAGAAGAAGAAACCTCTTCCTCCCAGGGATCAACAACAATTGGCTCCCCAATCCCAAGAGATGGTGGAAGTGTCCAAGTGGCAGTGGGACTGGCTCAACACTCAGTGGGACTACTTGGCTCAAAACCAGCATCAGTTACCTCAGGTAGGTCCATCAAGGCCCACCCAGGCCAACCCCACTCCTCCCCACCCTTATCAAGGAGGCAAAAGAAGAAGGAAGCCCAATATGGTGATACCCAGCAAACCCTGGTAAATCTGGAAGGCAGAATGAAAACTTGAGACCTATAGAGGCTGGGAATAGTAGACAGATATCTCATGTATCTAATCCACTACTTTTAATTGCTACCTCAATGATTAATCCTGATATGGCTGTGATTGATGAAACTCTTGACCCTGAGTTCTATGAGTCTGGAAAGTTACTCAGTTTCCTTGTTGAGAAACACTCCAGATGTAGCAAGAATTAATGATGAGCACTTGAGAGATATTATTGCCAAGCAAAATCATATAATAAACAATATTCAATTGACTCAGAGATATGATAGTTTGTTAACTGATCAAGAATATCAAGCATTAAAAAGTGAAGCTCAGAGAGTCTCTGATGAATTGTCTCATTACAAAGCAACCCATGAAAGGAAAATTGCTTTATGGTAAAATATAAAAAATGATTTGTCTAAACTAAAAGATACTGTATCTGCCTGTTGCCAGGAGGTAGAGATAGATAAGATAAATCTGAAAAGATTGAGTGACCATTTGTCATCTTTTCAACATAAAAATCAATTATCTTTTGCAACTATCAATGAGAGTTTATCTAGTCTTCCAAGAATGAAAACAAGACTAACAACCATTGAAGAAAAATTGAACTCATTGTTAAATGACCAAAAATATTCTGACATTTCTGTGAAGGAACATATAGTGCAGGATGCTCAACCAGTACCTGTGGCTAGTTCATCTAAAATAAAAATAGATCCAGAAATACCTGTTGACAACACTGAGTTTCCATCAAAAACTGATGATGCACCAGGATCTGCAACAGAAGGATTAAACAATGAGATTTCAGCACAATTAGAGAAATTACAGCTGCTTCTTGCTCAGAAACAAGCTAGTACTAAGGAGACTCCTGAAAATCAAAAGAATTGGCCAAAACTTGACCAGTACCTAACATTTGACGGTGATTCTTCTTCTGATTGGCAACAATTTATTTACAGAATTGATAATTTAAAAAATTCTTACAAACTCCCAGATGAGGAAATTGTGTCCAAATTAATTTCTTTGTTCACTAATGTTGCCCTGATGTGGTATGAATCTGTTCTCCTGGATGGGAATGACTACTCATGGGAGGATTGGAAGAAATTAATTAAAGCACAATTTGGTGGCTCCAAGTTTAGAATGGCTCAACAAAGGCAGTATGAGGAAACTAGATATAGCTCTTCTACTGATAAACCTATCACTACGCAATATAGGGGGTGGACTTGCTAGCAAGTCCCCAACCTGAACTCAGACTGAACTCAGATGGAACTCAGACTGAACTCATACTGAACTCATACTGAACTCTACTTGAAGACCCACAAAAACTGTTATGCTGAGTGGTGTTCATCCCTGATTGTATGGTTCCTTTGTCAATAGCTCAATGTGTGTTCAATCTGTGGTGAATTTGAGTCCAAGGTTGCGGACTTGCTAACAAGTCCGCCCCCCGTATTGCGCGGTGTATTGAGTTTTTAATGAAACTTGTAAAAATCTTAAGGGTAATGGACCCAAATATGGAGTTTGATTTATGGAAGGACAGGATCCTCTATAAATTACCAATGTCTCTGAGAGACTTGATAATGGCTAGGACTGAGTTCTCCAAAGAACCCTCTTCTTTAATTAATGCTTGCTATGAGATACTTCTAAACAATAAGTATGATGCAAGGAGATTCATTCATAGGACCCCTTTGGAGAAACCCTCCACTTACCAACAAAAACCTCTGGAAAAGGTTGGTAAACCTTCTGCCCCTGTTGCACCAAGGAAGTATGCAACAAAAACTTGCTTCAAGTGCAACAAGCCTTGGCAGAAAGGCCATGTTTGTGACAGGAAGATAAATCTTGTAGAACAAACAGAGGAGCATGCTGATGACACAGTGGCACTGGATGATACATCAAGTGATTGTGCCAGAAATATTTCATATGAATCTCAACAAAAAATCTTGATGCTGGAAGAAGATATTCATTATTTAAATACTATTGACATTGATAATAATGATTTATCTACAGTTGAGGATGCTGAGATCATAAAGAACATTGAGGATAACTCAATTGTTATTTCGCCTCTTAAGGCACAAGTCTTGATCAATGGAACCAGTATTGAAGTTGTTCTGGATTCTGGAGCTGGAAGAAGTGTAGTATCTGAAAGAGCACTTGCTTCAGTAGATCAAGACTATAAATCTAAACTGATGCCTATCATTTCTGAAAATTGGAGAGGGTATGGCTCTGTTTTTTTCCCCATTGGTAAATACAAAGCCACAGTGTTTTTTATCTCCCAAGAAATTATTAAAACCATGATTGAAAACATGTCATTCTGTAGTTCAATATAGAGGAAGATCTAAAAAAGAAATTCCTGCCCTTATGTCTGAAATTGACAATGCTTCTTTTGGAGAACAACTTTCTGGTGAGGATAAAGATTCCATCATTAACTTGATAAAATCTTTTCCTATGGCCTTTGCTCATGGGTCACATGAACTGGGATTAGTTAAAGAGGAAATGAAACTTTCATTGTCTTGCCCATTAACTGATATACCACCTAGTTTAAAGAAGAAGCCTTATCCTGCTTCTCCCACAAAGAGAAAAGATATTGAAGATAATATCTCTACCCTTTTAAAAATGAATATTATTGAAAAGGTAGTTGAAACACCTAAATATTGTGTTATCTCACCTGTCCTAATTTCTTATGAGAAAGATAAAGCCAAGTTATGTGGTGATTATAGAGCACTAAATACTTATACTGTTGATGATATCTATCCTTTACCTAGAATCAGCTCTATACATGCTACTTTACAGGGTGCTAAATATATCAGCTGTTTGGATGGTAATAAGGGATATCACCAGGTACCTGTTGAGAAAAATTCTCAGAACTTTATGATGATTGCCACTCATATGGGTATTTATAAGTATATTAGGATGCCATTTGGCCCTAAAAATGCCCCTTCAGTTTTCCAAAAAGTAATGGATAACACATTCCATCAAGAGATAATTGAAGGGTGGCTGATGGTTTATATTGATGATATCATTATATTCTCAAAAACATTTGAGGACCATCTTAAACACCTGTTTAAAGTATTTCATAAAATGGATGAAATAAATATGACACTTGCTTTGAAGAACTGTAAATTTGGTTTCCATTCTTTGAAAGTTCTTGGTCATGTTGTTTCAGGCTTACAGATATGTGTTGACCAGAACAAAGTGGCAGCCATACAACAGGTGAAAGCTCCTACAACAGTGAGAGAGCTCCAAAGTTTTTTGGGAATGTGTGGATACTATAGACAGTATATTAAAAATTACCAAGTCATAGCTTTACCCCTTACCCAATTAACTAGAAAGGATGTTGCTTTTTTCTGGAATAGTGAAAGACAAAGAGCCTTTGACACTATGAAACACTGTTTGATGTCAGCACCAATTCTTGCTTTGCCTGACTTTAATCAACCATTTGTTTTGTACACTGATGCAAGTTTCATTGGTCTTGGTGCTGCCCTCCATCAAAAACAAGTGATAAATGATAAAGTTTCAGAAGTAGTAATTTGTTATATTTCAAGAACCTTAAGAAATAGTGAATTGAAATATGGTGCTACCCAATTAGAGTGTTTAGCTGTAGTATGGGCTCTAGAAAAGCTTCATTATTACCTAGATGACAAGAAATTTGAACTTGTCACTGACTGCAGTGCAGTTAAATCCCTTTTAAACTTGAAAACACCTAATAGACATATGTTTAGATGGTGGCTGGCTGTTCAAGAGTACAGAGGGAGAATGACAATTATTCACAGAGCTGGTATTGGTCATTCAAATGTGGATATGTTATCAAGGTTACCTTTACCAAATGATGACTCTAATCCTGCTTATGATCCTGAGGATGAAATTATCCATATCCATGGGATATATGTGGTTGATATGGAGGAAGAGCTATTACAGCTTATTCTGGATTCATATGATAAGGACACTGACTTGAAAAAGTTTAGCACCATTATAAATGATCCAAAGAATGCTTCAATACAAGCATTAATTAAAACCCTTCCACCAAAGTACCAAAAAGCTTTGGAAAAAGGTAAATTTTCAATTGATGAAGGATATCTATCTTATAGAAGAAATTGAGTAATGTTATTGTTATTCCTCCTTCTATGAAAGAAATCATCTTGAAAATTTGTCATGATGACATATTAGCTGGACATTTTGATCTTGACAAAACAATGATCAGAATTAAGATCACTGCTTGGTGGGCTGATATGTCTGAGGACACAAAATTATATGTTGAATCCTGTGATTCTTGCCAAAAATCAAAAAGATTAACTGGTAAAAGAGCAGGATTAATGCAACATATTGAACCTCCTGATGCTCCATGGCAAATAATAAACATGGATTTTGTAACAGGATTACCTATTGCTGGTAAAGACAGTTATAACTCTTGTTGGGGTATTGTGGACAGATTCACAAAAATGTGTAAATTTATCCCTACCCACAAGGATGTTTCCACTAAAGAATTAGCTTTCTTATGGCGGTCTCATATGTTTAATACTGCTGGTTTTCCTAAAGCCATAATCTCTGACAGAGACCCTAAATTTACTTCTGAATTTTGGGTGTCTCTGATGGATGTTTGTGGTTGTGATCTGAAACTTTCTACTGCCCATCACCCTCAGACTGATGGTTTAGCTGAAAGAATGATTCAGACTATAGAGGACATGATAAGAAGATATTGTGCCTTTGGCCTTGAGTATAAAGATAATGACAGATTCACTCATGATTGGGTTACCTTACTTCCTGGGTTAGAATTTGCTTATAATAGCACTGTTCATTCTGTTACTCAAAGAAAGCCTTTTGAGCTCTGGCTTGGATATGTTCCAAATACTCCTGCCCAAACTCTCAATAACAAAATACCTAAATTGGATATACATCCTGGTGTAAAATCTTTTCTTCAAATGCAACAACTATGTAGAAATCATGCTCAGAAATGTATTGAAAAATCATTTGAATATGATAAGAAAAGATGGGACAAATCCCATAGAGAATACACTTTTAAAAAGGGTGATGAAGTGTTGATTTCTACAGTCCACTTCAACTTACAAGGTAATAACAAATTAAAAGATCCATTTGTTGGTCCATTTGTTGTCAGAAGAATTATTGGAGATAATGCAGTTGAAGTTATTCTGTATTCCCCATATGACAGAAAACATCCTGTTTTTCCAATATCTCTTTTGAAACCTTACACATCCAATAGTGATTTATTCCCATAAAGGAGGGGTAGACCAAAGAAAACCCCAAATGAAATCACTGAGACAGCAGAAATTGAAAAAATTTTAAATGACAGAATAGTCACTGCTGAGAAAGGTACAGAATACTTATTGAGATTCAAGAATAAATCATCTGAATATGATTCTTGGATACCTGGGAAGGAGATATCTAATCTTCCTACTCTACTAAAAAAGTATAAAAAGAAAAAATCATAGCATTTTTTTTATTGTTTTTTTAGAGTGAGGGAGAGTCAGCCAGGCTACTGGACTTACCCAGTGAAATAATTAATTATTTACTGGATGAAGCCTCAAATTATCATTTTTAATTATTATTTAATTATAATTTAGTTACATTAAAATTAGTTATAATAAATTAACTAATTACAGAATGTTAAAATTAAAAAAGTAATTAATTAAATAAATAATTAAAATTAAAAATATAATTTTGTCCCTTATATTTTTCTCTAACATTGTGCTCATTTGACAGGTTGGAAAAAAAATAAAATTTTATATTAAAAAATAAATATAAAGTTAAAATAAGATTTAAATATTCAAATAATATTAAATATATACAAAAAAATCAAATTTCTTATTTAGGATTGACTTTTACAGTAAATATTAAATATATTGATGTATTTCTGACATACTCTGTAAATACATCTTTTTGACGCCTTCTTTTTAGAATAACTTTATGATTTGAAATACTCTTTCTGGAATGTTCTTTTCTCTCTCTCTTCCTACAGTTTTTAGAATTTTATTGCCGTGCTTTGTCTCTCCTTTGCCTATAAAAGGCCTCCCTTTTTGTTGTCTTTTAATAATTCCTTTTACCAACTCACTTATTACAACAACTATAACAGTTAAAAACTTATTTCTTATATTTTATATCTTTAGTATTTACAACAGACGTAATTCTAATATATAACTTATATAAATATTTAAATCTACCTCTTATTTTGAGTAAAAGAATCATACTTGATTGAGAAAATACGTACCTAATTATTGAGAGTTAAATAAATCCTTAAAATCTTCATATTACACCATACCAAAGCTTCTAGACCAAAAGTGAACCTTGACAAATAAAATCAATTATAAGACTCAGTAAATTACTCTCACTTATTATAACTGGTATTACAAGGCTTATTGTTGTGCAGAAAAATAGATGTAATATATTTAAAATACTATTCAAAGACTCTCTAAAGTACTAATGAAATGTAAGATAAATTGTATTGGTTATATTGTAATTGTAATTGTAAAGATGATAAATTGAATGTAGAAAACAAGACCAAAAACCCCCTCCTTTTATACCCACTAAGTTCCCCAGTAAACACCTTGAAGTACCATCCAATACAATGTTAATGACGCCTTCAAACAAGTAATAGACCTTTCCATCAACGCCCCTAGTGACCAATAACATAATTAAACAAACAACAACCACTAAAATCCTATTAATAATAAGGGAGATCCATCAAAATTAAAGAAAAGACAGAAAGAGAGTATATGCGTGGAAAACAATATTATAACAAGGTCAAAGGAGACTTTTTAAGGTTAATTATAGCTTAATAATAAGGATGATTTACTGTAGAAATAATGGGGCTAATCCTGACATTATACTACGTGAAATTCCCATTCAAAAATAACCAAAATTGACTGAGAAACCACCCAAAAACTTAAAAAAGAGCGTGAGATGTGGGGTAACTACATGCAGTCCTTGGCAGGCGCTTGCACGGGTAAATCCTTGACTAAAATTAGGCGAATTTAAGCGTGGTGATGAAATAAAGTGCCAAGAGTGAGGTTATTAATGAAATTAGTGCATATAAACAAGGTCAATGCATTATTAATTAAGCTAGGACACTAAATAAGCGCCTGTCGCCTATTTTAGTGTGTTTCCCCACATTGGGCGTAGAATGTGGGGTAATTATAGTGTGAAAAATCTAACTTTGCTAAAAATGAAGCTATTCACACGGGAAAAAAGCAGGCAGTATGTAGCCAGTACACAGAAGCCATTTCTGGCATAAAAAACACCAAATTTGAAAAGTGTTATTTTTATGCATTTAAATAGCCAAATCAATAGTTCTAAATGAGCCCAATTGATCTGTCAAAGCGCAATTTTGATATTCTCAATTTTATAGCGCATATAGTCAACTTTTAAGTGAAATAAAGCGCATTTCTTGTTTTTTGCATAAAACAATGAATATAACAGCTTTAAGTGTACTTAAAAATTATGTAGCCTTATACTTAAGGTTCTTAAGATTACCCTAACATATTCCAACTTAATATTAAGTACATAAGGCTTATAAAAGGTAAATATATGTGTGTATATAAGGTGTTATAATGGCATTTTATGTGTATTATCATAATTTTACTTATGTATACTGTTTGTGTACTCTCATTTATTGTTCCCATGTATAGTTCATGTGTTTAACATAACTTATAAGCACTTTTTACTCAGTCCTGGGGATATACAGGCTGACACCTTCTTTTTAGAACAACTTTATTATTTGAAAATACTCCTTCTGGAATATTCTTTTCTCTCTCTCATACTACTGTTTTTAGAATTTGATTGCTGTGCTTTGTCTCTCCTTTGCCTATATAAGGCCTCTCTTTTGGTTGTTTTTTATTCATTCCTTTACTACATCATTTTATTACAACAATAACAAATCAAAACTTATTCTTATATTCTATATCATTAGTATTTACAATACGTAACTCTAATTTATAAATTATATTAATATTTTAATCCTACCTCTTTTAATTGAGTAAAATAATCATCTTTGAATTAAGAAATACGTACAAATTTGTTGAGAGTCCATTTAAACCTTTAAAATCCTTGTAAAACTTCATACCAAAACTTCTAGACCAAAGGCATACCTTGACAACTTTTCTAACTCACAGAATTTGTTTGAAAGTTCACTATATTTATTACTCAAAGAATCATACTTAAGAGTTAGATCCAAGTGTTCATCCTCTAATTCTTTATTTCTTGTTTCCAGTTGAGAAATGTTCAATGTCAAGGACAAAATTCTATCACTTGTGAGCTTAACTGTCTGTTCCTCACAATCAGTCATTCTATTCCATAATGCTGAAAAAATTCTATGAAAAGTAGGGTCATTATTAAAATACTTTATGTCTTCCTTCTCAATTTTTTCACTGTTTTTTGAACTTCTCATCTCACTAGTAAGTGGTGGCAGCTGAGGATTAACTGTATTATTATTATAAATAGTACTGTTGTTATTGATAAAAGATAAGTCAGGTGTATCTACATCAAAACCTTATTTTCTCAAGTCCTCCTCAATTCTATGTACAAATTTTAAATCAATAATATTACTTATACTTTAATCATCAGTATTGTGTTCAATCTGAGAGGGTAATCTACTTACCACAGGATTTGTGCAATGCCTTATTTTTGGCGCTTTTGTTTTCCTTTGTAGGGGTGAGCTAAGGAAGTCTGATGAGGGGGAGGATCCCTGTTGCAATTTTGACTGGACCATTTCTGGTGGAACCAATCCCACTTCCAATTCTCTACCAGGATTTTTTCCTGGGAATGATGTGACCCTCCTTGGGTAGGAGGTTGTTGGCTTGGCTGCCCTACCTTTAACTCTACCAATGTTTTATTCATTTGTTGGAAACCCACCTTGAATTTGTTTTGCAACTGCTCTACTTCCTTTAGCATGAAAGACTTCTATTCCTCCAGTTTTAGAACCTGCTTTTCCAGATGCGACAGTTGATCCTGCAGGGGAGGTGAAGTCTTTTTGATTGTTATCTTTTTTAAGAGGAAGTCCTTTTCCTCTACGCTCATTGACTCTGGTTGTGGGTAGCATTGACCCTCCATGGTGATGTCCTGGAGCAATGTTTTTAGCTTTAGACCTGGTCTTATAAGCAGGTTTTTCACTTAAATTGTTTTTTGGAGCACTAATTGTGTCTTTAAATAACAATTTTACACATCTACAAAAGGGAAAATCTATATGGTAATTAGTAGACAAAAAATATTAGCAATACAATTAATAATAAAAGCTCTGGAGCTTACCCTGAATTTATATCCTTATTTATTTAAATAAAATATAAGAAAAATTCAAAAAAATCTGTTAAAAATTAAATAATAAGTTTAACTAGACCTTTATAAGGGTGAATAGTTATCTTACCAAGATTTAACCAAATACCAATTTAATTGGGTGTTATATTGGTGACCAAATACCAAGTGAAATTGGGTTTATATTGGGTACAGTTACTACTGTAAATACCTAATTTTTATTATAAAAAATTAGTAAAATTATTATATTGGTTCTTTTTCACAATCACTGAGTGATGACCCACTAATGTGCTTCAGACCCAAATATTTTGTTTTTTGAGATATTCTAGAGTAAAAATCATGTCCTAAGGCTTATACTAAATAATAAGTGATAACTAAGGAAAGACCCCCAATTGTCAGTTTATGCTAGTATATAAGTATGATTTAATAGTAAATATTAAGGTTAAAACTACTTATTAATAAATTATTTAGTGATTAAACCTCAGGGGAAGACTAATAAAATAGTTACTCTCAATTTAAACTCACAATACTTGGATGTTACGCGTGCTAGTGGTTGAAAATAGAATAATAAAATATAGTTATAGCTTATATAAAGATGAAATAAATTTATAAAGTCTTTATAATATATTTATACATGATAATAATTGTGTTGTAGTGTTTATTTGAGTTTTAGTAAGTAAGTGATGTCTAATAACTGTTGAAATCCTCCCTTACTTATACCAAAATCCACTGGAGTGCACAGACCTTCAATCCAGATGATGTCACTGCTATCCCCAGCAATTACAGCACTGTGAGGGCCCATCACCTCCCCATGACATCCACTTCAAGAAGTTTCAAAACCCATATCTCCAGTAAGGACCCTCCATCACAATTAATGATACCTCAGACCCATACCATAAATAGAATAAACAGATAAAAGCAGATACCTTAAAGAAACAGATAAAATAACTCATCCAAAGAGGATAAAATGAAACCCAATGAATATAAAAGAACCAAAATAACTTGCAAAGCTCCCGATAATATCCCCAAGCATCCATATTAACCCAGTAATCATATCCCAACTCATAAATCCGTGAAAATCTGTCACCGGACGACCTACGCACAAGGTCGAGGATGTTCCTGAAAGCCAGATGAGGGATTTAGAAACTTCTTCAAAGCACAGAGGAATGATTCGAGGAAATGATTCAAAGGTCACTCAAAGTAATAGCTACAGGTTCGAGGTTTGTTCAAGAAGAATTATAGACTAGTTTCAAAGGTAATAGTAATTCTTAAAATCTCACGAAGGGTTGGAAACTCAATAATCAAAGATTTAGGATTTAGAAATGAATATTGAGAAAATAAAAGAAAGATACAATAACAATGATTTTAACTTTAAGGATTTACCACTATTAATGTAAATACAATTTTATAATTTAATTCTAAGGAATATCGAACCAAATACCCAACTCCTTTTATATCCTTTGTTCCTCCTCGCATTGACCTCCCTTCCATCGCACCATTCCCATTCCATTGACCATTACTAACATACACTTAGACCCTCTTCACTAAATATCTGTCCATGCTCAATTTACCCCTTTTTAATTAATTAACAAAACTTTAATGAAAAACTACTACTTTACTATTTTGTTGAACCTAGCGCTGTGCGTCGCTTATTGAAAAGGACTAAGGTATCCTATTGGGAGATTGACTAATTTAGATTTAAAGTTTAGGCTAGCGCAGTTAAATAGTAATTACACAAAGGAAAATCGCAGTTGCTATGGAGAATTGCTTTCTGCGCTTCGAGTATAGATTTAGGACTCGATATTATTGATTTAATGAGTTGATTTTGCCTCGAGTGTCACGTGGCGCGTGACAGATGCCCAGGTATAAAAATTGCAAACTCTGTTGAGCTTGAGCCATCTTCCCACACTAGTTTCCCTTTTTCTAATAATTTTTTCCCTCACTTCTTAATTACTTATTTTATAATGAACTGCCCCACTCCCACACCTACGCCTCCACACCCTAAAGAGGATGGGGGAATGATCACACGACAGTTTTCACAGACTTGCACGGCTTGTGAAAGCATGGAGTATTTCTGTGTCAAAAGTACGGCGACTCGAGGCCCTCGCCAGAAATGCGAGTTTTGCCGTTGGCGGCGAGTGGTGTGCGATGCGTTGACGAAGAACGCGGAAATAGAAAAGCGATTTACCAAGACTAAGTTTTGGGTAATTCCGAAAACCAAAGAGGTGGTCGAAGACATTTGGGATGTCTCGATCGAAGATGAACAATCGGTGGGGGAGAATGATAAGGAATTAAACAAGGAGATCTCAACCTGGGTAACCCAGGCCACGAGTTCGAAGCGAGGTGTCGAGGAAGAGGTCGACGAGTTGGTGGAGGAGGATGAAGATGAAGTCCCTGTTCCAGGGCGGGCACCCAAGAAAGACGGGTGGTCATCGAGGACGATGAGGAAGAGAGAGAGGTAGAGGTCGAAGTGACGCCAAGGTTATTTCTAGAGCCTGACCCCATCTTCGAGGTAAGTTTTATTTGTTTATTTTAAGGATGAAGTTACTGATGAGTTTTTGTTTTAGACATCGAATAACCTTGAAGAGCCGATTGCAGAGCCTGCGTCCGTTATACCAACTGAGGCAAACCCTCCGGCCATGGAAGTAATTGAAGAACCTGAAGACACCCTGGACCAGGTGTGGTCAAAGAAACCTCGTCAAGGTCGACGAGTAAGGTTCGTGGAAGAATTATGTGGGGAGGTTGACACAATTATTGACGCGGCTTCCTTTGACGTGGCAGAGGAGCTCTTGGAGAAGGGAGAGGTGGTTCCGGTAGGAGAGGAGGAGGTATTTGAGAAATGCAGGAAGGAGATAAGGGTAGTTTTGGAGAAAATAAAAAGATTGGTTCGAGAGAAATTAAAAGAAAAGATTTGAAATGAAAAGGAGATGTAAAGAAGTAGAAAAAAAAATTTGTATTTTAGTTTTATTTTATTTTATTTTATTTTATTTTTTTTATTGTAGGTGAATGTTATTAATTTTATAAGATTTTGAGAGAGAGAGAGAGAAAGAAAAAAAAGAAGTTTTTAAAATAAAAAATTTTAGAATTTGAAAGAAGAATTTTAAAGAAAGAAAAAGGTTGTTTAATTGAAGGAAGTTTTAGTGTTTTAAAAGGAAAATTTTTTATGTAAGAAAAGAGAGAGAAAAAAAAGAAATGGTTTTGTGATTGAGATGAGTTTGTTAAATTGAGGATTAAAAAAATATTTTTTTTTTTAAGAAATTTTAGTTGAAAAGAGAGGAAGAAGAAAGAAAAGAAAAAAAACAGAATTTAGAATTTAAGAGAATTTGAAAAGAAGAATTATTTGTTTCAACGAATTATTATAAGGAGATTTGGAGGTTGAAGTTAAGTTCGAGGAAATGGTTTTGTTGTACAAGATTTGATGATTCGAAGGAAAGAAAGTTTTTACAAGAGAGAATAAATTTGTGGAAGAGAAATTTTTGAAGAGAATTTTAAATTTAAGAAAAGAATGTATTTAAAGAATTGAAAAAGAAAAGAAAGAAAATATTTAGAGAGATTTAAGAGTTTTTTATTTTATTTTATTATTTATGTTTATTCTATTTATTTTATTTTATTTTATTTTATTTTATTATTTATATTTATTCTAGTTATTTTATTTTTATTTTTATTTTATTTTATTTTATTTTATTTTATTTTATTTTATTTTATTTTATTTTATTTTATTTTATTTTATTTTATTTTATTTTATTTTAATTTATTTTATTTTATTTTATTTTATTTTATTTTATTTTATTTTATTTTATTTTATTTTATTTTATTTTATTTTATTTTATTTTATTTTATTTTATTTTATTTTATTTTATTTTATTTTATTTTATTTTATTTTATTTTATTTTATTTTTATTTTATTTTAATTTTAATTTTGATTTTATTTTTAGTTGGTTTTGGAGGAAATTTTATAGAAGGAGAAGAAAGAAAAAAAGAAGAGAGAAAAAAGAAAACAAGGCTAAGAATTTTAAGAGGTGTTTTAGATTTTAAAGAAAGAAAGAAAAAGAAAAGAAAATTTTAAATAAAGAAATTTTAAGGTTTTGGTTTTAAAGGATATTTCAAATGAAAAGATTTTAGGAGTTCAGGAGCGTTAGAAACATTGATGGCTGGTTCCCAGGATGTTTTGTCTGAGTCATTGAGGAAGCCTTCCCATTCCACGAGGTATTGAAGTTTCACCTTGCGTATTCTTGAATCAAGGATACGACTTACTTCCCACTCTAGATGATCATCTACTTCGACCGGTTCCGGAGGGGGTTGGTTCTTGCCCGGTGTGGTAGCCTAAAGTTTAGTACGGCACCTAAGTATGTAAATGGAGTTATTACGGCGTGCAAGATTGGCGTTATTATTTTTATATAAAAGGGTTTTATTTAATTTATTTGAGTTTTAAATATGAAGAAATTGGTCACGAGCAAATGCCCACACAAAAACAATTTATTTTGCGGAGAAAACTTATTTTTACGGTCTGAAAAATTTATAAGTATCAAGTCAAGTCACTCAAGAACCTTGGGAAATTTTCCCAGAATTTTTACTATTTTTCTTATATTTTTAAATGAATTTTAAAGTCTTATAGAAATATTTATGTTTTCAAAAATTACTTAACTTTGATGAATTTTAACGGGGTAATTAGAGCTGCGCAGACTACGAAAATTAGTTTGATATGTAAAGGGGAAGTAGCTCTATTATGTGTAATTTTTCTAGATTTTTTATTATAGTTTTAAGGTTCTAATTGAGTCCGGAAGTCCGGACGGACTCCGTTTCGACTCCGTATGGACTCCGTACAGACTCCGTACGGGCTCCGGATTGACTCTGGGAGAGCTCTGGAGGGGAAAACTTAGGCACGTGACTAGGAATACTTAAGCGCCTCTCAAACTCGAAATTGAGAGGGGGGACACATCATACAGCTTAATCTTTAACCACCACAGTCTCATTTTTTATTACTCAACAAATTAAATAAATTGTAATACCCTTATAACATTATATTTTATATATAACATTTTAGAAATACTACTCAACAATTTAAATCAAACTTCATACAGGGTATCTTTAGAAAGGTCTTCATCGCTGGGACTTGATTATTGCTGTCTCATATAAATTTAAAATATTATAAAAACATAAAAGTCAATCTTTACAGATCTTTCACTGGTACACCTTAATTGTTGTTATCAGTATTTCTTTCTCAACAGCCACTTTCTTTTAATCTCAATAAGCGTTAAATATTTTAGAGTTTCATTATTTTCATCAATCAGATCCAAGTAGATTGGTTAGCTTAGTGATTTAGAATTCCCATTTTGTTATTTTTATTGGAAGGACGGGGTTTTCAGCTAAATCCAAATATCTCCTCCGGATTCTGCTTACAGCAAGGCGACTGTAAGAGTTTACCTTACCATAGTTGGCGCCCAACGTGGGGTTCAAATTCTCTAGCTTTCTTTAAAGACTTACTTGGATCAAGAACGTTATTAGCCTGCAAGAGGCATATTTTCTGGAACACTAATTGGATTTTTGTTATTGGCCTGCAAGAGGCTTGTTATTTTAACGGTTGTTAACGCTTTTCTTACGTTTTGGGATGTCTTCTACTAGTGGAACTGCTGTGTTGGCTGCTGGTGTACCTTTTAGGGCATCAGTAAGGATTGTATCTTGGGTTGGGCCCAAGTTTTCTGGAGATGATTTAGAAGGATTTTTACATAGGTATGAAACTGCAGCTGCAATTGATGGTGCTTTACCTTTGGATATGGTGAAGCAGATTAGGTTTTTATTTTGGACAGAGAGGTGGAAAAGGAGGTTATTTCTATGGATGGTTATAAAGATCAAGATTGGAGAAAGCTCAAGATGGAAATGGAAAAAAGGTGGCCAAAAGTTTATTCATTGGAGGATCTAAAGGATATAGCTAGGAAATGGGAATCAAAAGGTGGTGTAACATCTCTGCATCAGTATCATCAGTTTATGGTTGAATTTCAGGTGGTTCTGGATTATTTGTTGGAGTATGAAATTTTATTTCATGATAATGCATCAAAGTATGTTTTTTGGGATGCTATGGGGGAAAAGGTTAAGAAAGATGTTTTGATGGTGCTTATTAATGGGAATTTAATGAAGGATCTCCCAGACGGAGAAACTAGGATTCCTGGTATGGAGGTGCTAAAGAAGGCTATTTTAGAACATCTGGATACTCATAATTCTGTTGATTTGGACTCTGGAAAAGAGGTTTTTCTTGCTCAAGAGATAGAAGAGGGCTGTTTAGAAGAATTAGCTTCTGTTGAAATTTCGGATTCAGCCATTCCTGAAGATTTTGTCCAGCCTGAAGATATTATTTTTGTTGACTCTTCTGTTTGGAAAGAAGATATTTTTGAAGATGAAGATATTGTTGTCATTAATGACAAAATTTTGGATGATGGGGATAATTTTTTGTTGAATGATTTGAAATCGTATTTAGAGGATTTTTTGCCTCAGGTTTTGTCTTCAGAAGCAGAGACTGTCTGCAATGAAGATATGGATATGGTGGATTTGTTACAATCTCAGGGAGAGATTGTTAAGGAGGATATGGTTTTCCCTGCACTAATAAAGAGTGTAGTGGCATTTGATAATAGAGTGCATAAATTGGATGCACTCATGTTTTGGAAAAGGGTTGTTTATTTTTTATGTCCAATGGCAGGACAAATTATGGGGGTTTATTTTTGGGTTTTATGGAATCGGTGGATAAGCCCTTGGGGCAAAATTATGGATTATCTCCAGGGGATATCAAGAATTTAATTCCTCCGAAATGAGGATAAACTACCTAAACTCGGCTGAAATTTTTTTTTTTTATTGTTATGTCTTCAATTTATTCAGGATTCAAATTATTATGGATGCCCTCATTTTTTGGGGTAGCAGGGGCTGATTGCTCTAATGTTGTAATCTCTCCTCAGGATGAGATCCCGGATTACAATAGGTCAGCTCACTTGGAGATAATTCAAGTGGATTCTCAATTATTTTCTGTTAATATTTCTTTGGAGTGCAAATACGTTATGGACTTTTCTATATGTTTATTGGATTTACCCTGTTTTTCTATAAAATTTAAAAACGGTGAAAAAGGCAAAATGGGCCAAATTAGGTTGGATAAAAATTGGAAGGGTATGTTTGATTACCTCCAGCAAGAGGGTAAACTGCAATTATCTCATCAAAACCCAATAAAAAATCTCAGTATAATTAAAACACAAAAAAATAATTTTTGTGAAAATTCTATTATGGACCTCCAGCAAGAGGTTAAACTGCAATTATCTCCTTCTATCACGGACCTCCAGCAAGAGGGTAAACTGCGAAAATCTTATCAAAATCCAATAAAAAATCTCAGTATAATTAAAACACAAAAAAATAATATTTGTGAAAATTCAATTCTGGTCCTCCAGCAAGAGGTTAAACTGCCAACTTTCTTTACGGGTGATTTACTGTTGGATAAGGGAAGCAAAGGTGTTGGAAAATCTGTTTATAAATTAGACGAGGGAAAGGAGAAAAGTGTAAAATTTAAAAATGAAATAAAATATTTTTCTAATTTTTCTTATTCTGATTCTGGCGATGAAGAAGATTCATTTGATGAAAGTTTTAATGGCGATACAAAAGAAAATGTTTTACCTCAAGTTAATTTAGATGTGGACGCAGCCAAATATAAGAAAGTAGCAAATAAAGTTCGACCTATTAATGAACCGCTACCTGCTGAATTAAATCCACCTTTGAGAAGACCAAGGTTATCAAGAGATCCTTATGAAAGTCCCTTGGTAAAGAATCCACCTGAATTTTCTGAGACGTCAAGAATCACTTTTGAGAGACTGGGTGTTGTTAATTTTGGACCTGATGGTTGGTTGTCTGGAGAAGAGAAGAAGTTGTTGTTGGATGTGATGTTCAAGCGAGAGAAGGCCATTGCTTTTGTAGAAGAGGAGAGGGGTGTGTTGAAGCATTCCTATGGGGAGCCTTACAAGATTCCTGTGGTATGTCATGAACCGTGGCAGCAGAAACCGATTCCTATTCCGGCTGCATTGAAAGAAGCTTATATCGAAGTTGTCAGAGAACAGATACGCACTGGACTGTATGAGCAATCAACGTCAAGTTATTCTAGTCCGGTATTTTGTATCAAGAAACCGAATGGCAAGCTTAGAGTTGTTCATGATCTTAGGGAATTAAATAGGGTTACAATAAAGGTTACTGGGATACCGCCTAGTGCTGAGGAGTTTGTTGAAGCGTTTGCAGGGAGAGTGTGTTATGGTTTAGGAGATATTATGGGTGGATATGATGAGAGAGAGTTACATCCGGACTCAAGGCCTCTCACTACATTCGATACACCACTAGGACGTTTACAGTTAACAAGATTACCTCAAGGAGCAACAAATTCGGTTGCAGTTTATCAAGCTCAGATGGCTTGGATCCTTCAAGATGAAATTCCACAATATGCTGTAATCTTTATAGATGATGAAGGAATTAAGGGACCAACAACCGACTATGATAACCAGGTGTTGGAAGAGAATCCCGGGATACGCAAATTCATTTGGGAGTTTGCAATTACATTAGAAAGAATCTTGTTTCCAATTGAAGAGGCTGGCTTAACTATTTCAGGTTCAAAATTTTCATGTTGTGTGCCAGCCTTAGAAATATTAGGCCATGTGGTATGTAGAGAGGGTAGGATTATGTCCAAGAAGAAAGTTAACAAAATTCAGTCCTGGCCAAGGCCCAAGAATACAACCAAAGTTAGAGGGTTTTTAGGCGTTTGCGTATATGTTAGAATGTTTATTAAGGACTTTTCTTCATTGGCAGCTCCATTGAGACGGTTAACGAGAAAGGATGCAGACTGGGAGTGGGATGAAGAGTGTGAGAAGGCGTTTGTGAAGTTGAAGGAGGTTGTAGGGAAGGATTTAGTCCTGCACAAGTTGGATTATGGAAAAGATTCTGGCAGAATTTATTTAGCAGTTGATTCGAGTCAGACTGCAGCTGGGGCGGTTTTGTCTCAGATGGATAAAGCTGGTTACATCAGGCCAGTTAGGTATGAATCTGTAGTATTTACTGAGGTCAAATCAAGATATTCTCAACCAAAATTGGAATTATGTGGTGTGGCGAAAATACTGAAGAAACTTCAGCATATTTTGTGGGGGCAACATTTTGAGTTGCAAGTGGATGCGAAATCGTTAATCCAGATGATTAATTCCCCAAGTTTACCGAATGCACCCATGACAAGATGGGTAGCTTTTATTCAACATTTTTCGTTCGATTTAGTTCATAAGCCTGGCAAAACTTTTACTATGCCAGATGGTTTATCAAGGAGACCACCCACTGAAGAAGATTCAGACTCAGAAGAGTTCGATGAAGATATACCTATTATCAAAGCCAGAACTAAAGGAGCTGAAGACTTTCCATACCTCCCCCATGAGGTTAAACTGGCAGGACTATTGTGTTTAGATTATGATGATGATGACCTCCACCAAGAGGATAAACTGGAAAATAGTTTTTATGTTAATAAAGGTGTTGGAAAAGGTGTAGATAAATTTGGCAGAGAGGAGGTAGAAGAAGATGTGGTGTATGTAGAGGAAGATGGATTGGTAGTGTGGGATAGTAGTAATTTAAGGAATGGTGTATATGTTGGAGAATTAGAGAATTTAAATAAAAGGGTGGATAAAGAGAAAGAGGTATTTTCAAATACGGTTTTCGAAGGATCCAAAGGTTCAGAAGAAAAACGTCGACATAGCTCGATTAAAGATTTATTTAGGGGTCAACGATTATTGGCTCATTCATGTGCAGGTGATATTGGTGATAGAGAAGTCCCTATTGATGTTATATTAATCAATTTTCAAGATGAAGTCTGGGGTCAGACTGGTTTTTATTTTTTGTTAGTCAAATATTTGTTGACTTTAGAGAGGCCAGAAGATTGTGAAGACGATGAATGGGTGGCTATCAAGAGGAAGTCATCTACGTTTTACCTATCTGGTCGACGTTTAATGAGGAGGAGATATACAAATCCTCAAGTAGTTATAACTCAACAGAAGGGGCAAGAATTAGTTTTGAAATCACTGCATGAAGATCTCGGGCATAGAGGCATTGGAGAAACATTTAGAAGAATTTCTGATCGATTTTGGTGGCCTGGCATGAAGATGGCTGTTAAACAGTGGGTTCAGTCATGCAAAGAATGTCAAAGACGAAGTTATTTAAGGCCAAAAGAACCTGGACACGCGACCGGTGAATATACGCTCTTTGGGAGAGTTAGTTTAGATGCCGTTCATATAAAAGAGGGACGGTATAAATATTTAATTGTGGCCAGAGATGATTTATCTGGTTGGGTAGAGGCAGCGCCTCTTATTAATTTAACTGCCAAAAATGTGGCAGAATTTTTTTTGAATAATTGGGTGTATCGATATGGAGTGATGAAATTGGTGACGGTAGACGGAGGTCCTGAATTTGGGACAGAGTTTAAAGAGGCCGTAATGAAAGTTGGATCAAAGGTTAGGGTAGCCACCCCATATTATCCTGAAGCTGAAGGCATGGTTGAAAGAGGGCATCAAGTTATTAAGGATGCTTTAGTTAAAATGTGTGGGACAAGTGCCGAAAAGTGGAGGCACTATTTACCTTTAGTTTTATTTGCTGATCGAATCACTGCCAAAAGGACAACCGGATTTTCACCTTATGAACTTGTTTTTGGACAGAAAGCAGTTTTACCGGTTGATTTAGAAGCTGAATCATATCTTGGAGTTGACTGGGACACGGTCAAAACTACTGAAGAATTATTGTGTGCAAGAATGATGCAGCTAGAAAAGAAAGAAGAATATTTAGAAAAGGCATATTCGCGGATGATGAAGATCCGAAATCAATCAGTTAGATATTGGGATGAGTGGTTGGCACATCGATTAAGGAAGCCTTTGAACCCAGGAGATATGGTCCTGGTGTATAATAGGAGTTTGGAAAGTCAATGGGGAAAGATGTTTGCAGATAGGTGGAATGGACCATATAAAATTAAGGAGCAAGTTTCTGGCGGTTCATATGTGCTAGAAGAGTTGGATGGAGTAGTATTGAAGAAGAGGGTAGCGGCCGATCAAGTGAAACGGTTCTATCCTAGAGGCACCAGGAGTGCCGAAGTCTTCCTCCGCAATGAGGATAAACTATGATATCAATGAAACTTTATGGATTCCTCCGCAATGAGGATAAACTATGACATTTATGAAATTATATGGACGAGCTCCGAAAAGAGGATAAACTACAATTTTAATGACTTTTATTAAATTTATACCTCCGCAATGAGGATAAACTATGATATCAATGAAACTTTATGGATTCCTCCGCAATGAGGATAAACTATGATATCTACAAAATTTTATGGATACCTCGGCAACGAGGATAAACTATCTTTTTTTTTTATCAAATAATTTACTATTGTTACACTGCATATGGGCAACGAAACTGTGATGAAACATAACGAAATACGAGAAAACCTTCATTGAAAATTTTCAAAATTTAAAATTCTTAAAATATGGGTGAAGATAGTGTTGGAAAAATTTTAAAATTTATTGGAAGAAGTGTTCACAGGGGAACCTTCTTAATTAAATATTGGCAAGTGTGGGGGTAATTGATGGGCTGGCTGCTCTATACACAATTACCCCATAATGCTCGTTTCCAAAATTTTCCCTGTTTCTAGTTGAATCCTGGCTTTGTCTTTTAATTTTAGGAAGTCCACTAAGACTATAAACTGGAACGAATCAAGAGACACCGCTCTCAACGCCGGATTCAAGATTTTTTTATTTTGTTTTTGATTTTTTTATGTAGATTGTGATTTCTTTTCTTTAATATATATTATGAATTAATGTAAAGGTGATGCTCACTGGTGGTCTCTAATCATTTTTATAAATTGGAGGGAGCCCACCCAGTGATCATCATTATAAAAATTATCTTCTAAAAACTTTCATTTATTTTCTTTTCTTTTCAATTTCTCAAAATTGTGTAACCACATCAAGTTGCACTTGGATGTGGGTATGATGTCGAGGGTACGGCTCATCAAATGGCCGGGGGGCATCTTTTAAAATTTTATTTTAAAAAAAATTTTTTTTTTTTAGTACTTTTTTTTATCTTTCTTTTCACATTCATTTATCTTTCTTTAAAATTAAATTTTTACTTTTATTTCAAACCTATCTTTTCTAAAATCTTTTATTAAAATAAAATTAAAAAAAAAAAAATTAAATTAAAAAAAAATAAAAAATAAAAAAATAAAAAATAAAAAAAATAAAAAATAAAATAAAATAAATATAAATAAAAAAAAATAAAAAAAAAAATAATAAATAAAATAAAATAAAAAAACAAAAAAATAAAAAAAATATTAATTAATTAAATCAAAATTATTATTATATTTCTTAGTTTTATTTTTCAGTCACTATTCTTTTTAGTTTATTCATATAGTTTAGACAGGAAACAGGGTCTAGGGGAACTCAATACCTATGGGATTTTACTTCAAGACATCTGTTAGTCCTCCAAGACTTTAAACTGGCTACTGTTCAAGACGTTCTTTAAGGTTTTTTTTATATATGTATTTTGGATCTGTTAGTCCTCCAAGACTTTAAACTGGCTACTGTTCAAGACTTTCCTTAAGGGTTTTATACGAATTTCGGAGCTGTTAGTCCTCCAAGACTTTAAACTGGCTATTTTTCAAGACTTTCATTAAGGATAATTTTCTTTATCTTGACATCTGTTAGTCCTCCAAGACTTTAAACTGGCTACTGTTCAAGACTTTCCTTAAGGTTTTTATACGAATTTTTGAGCTGTTAGTCCTCCAAGACTTTAAACTGGCTACTTTTCAAGACGTTCTTTAAGGTTTTTTTTTATATACGAATTTTGGAGGTCCACCAAGACCTTAAACTGGACTATTATCAAGTGTTGGGTCCACCATGACCTTAAACTGGATTTCTTATCGATTAAATGTTTGGTCCACCATGACTTTAAACTGGTAGTTCATTCATTGTTTAGTCCACTATGACTTTAAACTAGAAAATTAATATCTGCAGGATGATTCAACATTCATTGGACCACTATGACATTAAACTGGATCATCAAATTTATTCAATCTTTGGTCAAACCTAGGCCTTACTTAGGAATATATCAAGATATTTATGCACTTAAACGATCTTTGGTCCACCAAGACCATAAACTGGCAATCGATTATATGTTTGGTCCACCAAGACTTTAAACTGGAATGTCAATCTTGTTTGGATAACTCAATTCAATCTTTTTATTTATCACTTTCCACTAATACTCTAAACTGGTTATTCAATTATTTCTGGAATTGGGTGCTGATAGCTTTAGGAGGTTAAAATTTTAAGTGGTGATGATGCTAAGGAAAGCATAATGGTTATTTAGGTGAAATTTGTGGCGCTTTAACATGGTCTAAAGTTAATATTATTATTGGAAGCCTGGCAAAAGTATTTTATGGGTTTGCTGTATAGCAAAGTTTGAAAATTGTGATGAAGGAATCAGAAGTTAGGATGGTAGTTGGATTTTAGGGAATGATTTTTTTTTTTAGTGCCTCATAGTTAGGCCATTTTTTTGGTGTGAAGCTTGGAGGACCTTATGGCGAGATTTGAATCATAGAATTCGGCTCAGTGGGGGGCCCTATGAGGTTGGAATCAGGAGTATTCGGCTCATAGGAAGATCCAATCTCTCAATGCTGTGACAAGAAGGAAGAATGGTATATGGGAGTCTGAAGGGATTCAAACCTTGCTCTCAGTAGTGGAATCATCACAAGATTTATTTTATTTTATTTTATGTTATATCAAGCCAGAGAAGAAAGAAAACATCATTTATGTTGAAAGTTTAAGAAGACCAAGCAAAAACAAAATTTTATCAAGTTATACTGTTAGAAAAGATAATTTCTTTGAAATTGTTCAACATCATTATCAAAGCTTTGCATTAAAATTCTTCTTTTCATGAGGTCTTCATGGTTATTAGCTGGAGTTTCTTGAAAATAGGCCAGCATTTTTCGTTTCAACTCATTAGTAAAGTCAAGAAAAAGATAGCGATGAAAATTTGGGTAATGATTGATATAGTCCGTCTTCACTCTACCAACATCATCAGTGTTGGTTATTTCGACAGCTAGAAGTTCAAATATGTTATTAAGTTATAGGTTTAGTCAATTTTGATTAAAAGTTTTTTTTAGTAAGATAAATAGGGTCTTACATTTAGAGCCAGGAAACATAGTCTCAGCAAAGTTAGTTGGGGGTACTGGCGTTATAGGATTAGGATCTTGTGAAGGCAAAATTAGGCCGGGATCCGTTGATGAAGATTGAACTTTTGAAGCTGTTTTTGATCTTATTCGTTTTAAGAAGACAGGAATTTTGGATCGCTTTTTAGAAGTTGAGGGATCATGGAGAGCTGCTGGTCCTAAATATACGTTTGTTTTAGAAGGAACTATTGGCCGGTTGCATTTGACTTTTTTTACATGGCATAAGTCGCAAGCTGTTCTGCCAGGAAGATTAGGGTTGGACATTAAACAAGGTACCTGGTATCGAGCGCAGAGTTCACATGGAGTGACAAGTTCTTTGGAAGACATATTGATGAAGATGAATTTTATAGTTGATTAAAGAAGATGGTGGTTGAAGGTTAAAGATGAATATTGTGTTCGACCACTTGTGCAAAGTTTTAAGAATGGGGACATTCTCGATTGGAGGGAGGATGTGGTAGCCTAAAGTTTAGTACGGCACCTAAGTATGTAAATGGAGTTATTACGGCGTGCAAGATTGGCGTTATTATTTTTATATAAAAGGGTTTTATTTAATTTATTTGAGTTTTAAATATGAAGAAATTGGTCACAAGCAAATGCCCACACAAAAACAATTTATTTTGCGGAGAAAACTCATTTTTACGGTCTGAAAAATTTATAAGTATCAAGTCAAGTCACTCAAGAACCTTGGGAAATTTTCCCAGAATTTTTACTATTTTTCTTATATTTTTAAATGAATTTTAAAGTCTTATAGAAATATTTACGTTTTCAAAAATTACTTAACTTTGATGAATTTTCACGGGGTAATTAGAGCTGCGCAGACTACGAAAATTAGTTTGGTATGTAAAGGAGAAGTAGCTCTATTATGTGTAATTTTTCTAGATTTTTTATTATAGTTTTAAGGTTCTAATTGAGTCCGGAAGTCCGGACGGACTCCGTTTCGACTCCATTCCGACTCCGTACGGGCTCCGGATTGACTCTGGGAGAGCTCTGGAGGGGAAAACTTAGGCACGTGACTAGGAATACTTAAGCGCCTCTCAAACTCGAAATTGAGAGGGGGGACACATCATACAGCTTAATCTTTAACCACCACAGTCTCATTTTTTATTACTCAACAAATTAAATAAATTGTAATACCCTTATAACATTATATTTTATATATAACATTTTAGAAATACTACTCAACAATTTAAATCACACTTCATACAGGGTATCTTTAGAAAGGTCTTCATTGCTGGGACTTGATTATTGCTGTCTCATATAAATTTAAAATATTATAAAAACATAAAAGTCAATCTTTACAGATCTTTCACTGGTACACCTTAATTGTTGTTATCAGTATTTCTTTCTCAACAGCCACTTTCTTTTAATCTCAATAAGCGTTAAATATTTTAGAGTTTCATTATTTTCATCAATCAGATCCAAGTAGATTGGTTAGCTTAGTGATTTAGAATTCCCATTTTGTTATTTTTATTGGAAGGACGGGGTTTTCAGCTAAATCCAAATATCTCCTCCGGATTCTGCTTACAGCAAGGCGACTGTAAGAGTTTACCTTACCATACCGGGTATATTTCTCGAGCCAGTTCCAGGAGAGATACATGGAAAACAGGGTGAATCGCCTGCCATTTAGGAGGTAACTTGAGTCGAAATGCAGTTTTAGAGACTTCAGAGTTGATTTCAAATGGTCCCAAGCGCTTTTCAGCCAGTTTCTTTGATGGTCTTCTTGTTCGAATGTTTCGTGCATCGAGCCATACTTTGTCACCTGGTTTAAAGGAAGGAGAAGATTGTCAATGTTTGTCGGCCTGTTCCTTGTATCTTCGAATCGCTGATTCCAAATTTGTTTTAAGTTCTTCTTGGAGTCGTGATATAGTTCGAAGATAATGTTCCGCAGGACGATTAGTTCCTACATGGATTAAGTTGAATTGAGGATGTTGTCCATAAATGGTTTCGAAGGGAGATTGTCATGTCAAAGAATGAGTCGAGTTATTATAAGCAAATTCGGCCAATGGTAACCATGTGGTCCAATCGTCTTGTTGGTAACTGACATACATTCGAAGATATTGTTCGAGGATTTGGTTAACTCTTTCTGTTTGACCATTGATTTCAGGGTGATAGGCCGTGGAGAGATTCCTTGTGATATTGAGTTGTCGACACAGTTGGGTCCAGAATGTGGATACAAACAGTGAGCCTCTATCTGAAATAATATCATTTGGTAAGCCGTGTTTAGAAAATACATATTCTAGAAACAATTTTGACAAATCTTCTGCTGTAGCAGTAGTAGTGGTTTTAATAAAAATAGACATTTTTGAAAATCTATCTACTATTACTAATATAGCATCAAAATCATTAGAAATAGGAAGTTGAGAAATGAAATCCATCGATAAAGATTCCCAAGGTTTAGAGGGAATAGGAAGTGGTTGAAGCAACCCATGCTTCCAGTGACGGGGAGCCTTATTCCTATTACATTCGTAACAAGCTTTTATATAGGCCTTGATTTCCCTGGTCATACCTGGCCAGAAGAAATCCCTCGCTATTAACTGGTAGGTTTTATCAACCCCAATATGAACAGCTAATGGAGAATCATGTCGACTGTTGAAAATCCATAATTTTATCTCATTGTTGTCGGGTATGACTACTCTAACTTCTAATACTAATAGACCTGATTCAATACTAAATCTTTTGGCCCCTTGCTTCGAGAGTATTTTGTCTTTTAACCCTAAACAATAATCATCCTTTGACTGAGCTTCGAGAATGTTGGATAGTGGATTTCGAAAAGATTGAATTGTCATTGAATTAAGTTGATGAGTCGTTAACATTGATTCGTTGAAGATTGATTGCACATTTGCTGGGTTCTTGTCAGCAAATGTGTCCCCCCACTGTGGGTAAATGTCGTCCCGACGTGACAAGATATCTGGGACGATGCAGTTTTTTCCTGGGCGATAGGAAATAGAGAAAGAAAATTCAGACAAAAATTCAGCCCACCTGGCTTGACGCCTGGTTAACACTTTAGAAGACATGAAGTATTTCAAAGCATTATGATCTGTTAAAATTTGAAAAGGACTATCTAGGCTGAGAAGAAAAGAACGCCATTTTTTAAGACAATGGATAATAGCTAAAAGCTCTTTGTCATGAATTTCATAATTTAATTCTGCGGCTATGAGTTTGCGTGACTCAAAAGCAACAGGATGAAACAATTTTGTTTCAGGATTTAATTGGGAGATGACCCCTGAAATAGCATAATCACTCGCATCTGTCTCAACTATTGTTGAGGCAGAAGGATCAAAATGTCGAAGAATTGGGGCTGTGGTGAACACCGTTTTTAGTGCTTTAAATTCCTTTTGTGCTGTAGAAGTAAAAACAAAAGGAATATCTTTTCTAAGAAGAGAAGTAAGATTGGAAATAGTTTTAGAGTAATCTTTAATAAATCTTCTATAGAAGTTTGCAAAACCCAAAAATCCTTGGAGTGATTTAATGTTTTTGGGCTCAGGCCATTCCAGGATTTTCTGGACTTTTTTGTCATCCATGACTAAACCGTCAGTGGACAACGTAAAACCCAAAAAATCAATTGATTTGAGGTGGAATTCGCATTTATTATGCTTGGCGTAGAGACCATGATCTCAAAGAAGATTTAGGACCTGTTGAACATGATGAATATGTTCATCCAGTGTTTTCGAGAATATTAAAATATCATCTAAATAGACGACTACAAATTGTTCAACAACATCTTGAAAGATATCATTAACAAAAGTTTGAAAAGTTGAAGGTGCGTTACATAATCCAAAAGGCGTAACTAAATATTCAAAATTACCAAATCTAGTGCGCATTGCAGTCAGTGGTTCATGACCTTCCGCAATGCGAATAAGATTGTAAGCGCCTCTAAGATCAATTTTAGAAAAGAAATTAGCACCATTGAAAATGGTAAGAAGTAATGACATAGGAGGAACAGGATATGCATTCTTCTTCGTGACTGTGTTGAGCTTTCTATAGTCAACACATAACCTAAGACTACTGTCCTTCTTTTTTACAAAGAGGACAGGGTAGACGGTTGGAGATTTACTGGCTCTGATGAAACCTTTGGCTACATTCTCTGCAATGTAGTCTCAAAGAACTTGAGATTCGTCCTTCGATGAAGGATAGACAGGACCTGCCGGAGGTACTGGGCCTATTAACTCTATTTGATGGTTGTAGGGTCAATGAGGTGGTAACTTATCGGCCTTGCGGATTGAGAAAACATCGAGGAAATTGTGGTAGATTTCTGGTAGAGTTGATTTGGTCGTCCTCTTCATCTTTGAGAGAATCTGTCGAGGGGATACCTGTATTGAGAGAGCAGAATTCGATTACTTCGAGGCAATTTAAATCCTCTTCGAGTGAAGTCATCGAGCTAGAAGGGTTAGCCAATTGCTCATTTAAAGAAGTATCAGATGCTTGCAAGTCATCTGGCAGAGACTTGTCCTCTAGCAGGACGTTTTCAGGCGGGTTGTTTAACTCCCTATTGACCTGCATTGAAGAATCAGAAATATACTTAGAGCATGGGGTGATCAATCCCCTAGTCCAATAAATTTCGGGATTCAAATGCGTTAAAAAGTCATGGCCAAGAATGGTATCGTCCATCCTTGGGGCCTCCAAGACTGATAATTCCCACTCGAAGGGGGGAAAGTTTGGAAAGTTGAAAACCCATAAAACTTTCTTACTTACCCAATATTTGGGTTCCTCTGATTTGACCAAATAGATTGGAGTTCGATCGATATCAGTAAATTTTAGTTGAAGCTTCTCGGCAAAAGATAAACTAACAAAAGAAATTGAAGCTCCAGAGTCTATAAGACAACTGAAGGGGATATCCTCCTTAAAAAGAATGAATCTCAAGCGGTTTAAGGCAACTCCAGTCCTTAAGACATGGAGGTTCTGTGCACTGGGAGAGATAAGATAGTTTGCTTTGCACACAAGTAAACTATCTACTAGTTTTTTGACTTCAAACTAGTACCTTCTCTTTCCTTCAACTTTACACAGTCTTCCAACTTGTGCTTACCCCCACAATACATACATAACCCATTATCTGCTCGTCTCTTCCTCTCAGCTTCTTTAAGTTCCCCTTTAGGATCCAGTACTTTGCTGATATCGCCTGGGGTCGAGCCTTTTGGTCGAGGTTTATCCTTTCCCTAATTGGGTTTGGATTGAGTCGAGGAGGATTGATTTGGTCGTGGGTGTGAAGAAGGTCCCGATTTAAAATTTAGGCCTTGAGGTTTGTTGGCATATCGACGATGTTGAAGTCGTCCTTGATAAACGCCGTCAAGTTCGAGGGTTCGATCCATTAAATCAGTTAAGGTAGTCATCTTCTGACCGTGAAGATTTAATTGATCTAGAATCCTCGAAGGAAGTCCTTTCTTGAAATGATACTTAAGGGCAGCATCATTCCAACCTACTCAAGTTTGAAGTGCTCTGAAGTTCGAGATATATTCAGAAGCTTTATAATTATCACTCATGCGAAGAAAATCAAGTTCAATTTCCGTGTTGTCCGTTTCATTATGATCCCCAAACAACGTAAAGAGTTGGTCTTCAAACTTTTCCCAATTATTGATAAGTAAGTGGGTTTCTGTCGAAGAAAGCATGAGTAGATAAGGTTCCAACCATCTTGCTGCTTTCCCGGCTAGGAATGAAGAAGCGTAAACAACCTTTGATCGGTCGCTGTTAAAGGTTCGAGGGTCATTATGGAACAGTAGCTTTCAGGTTTGCAAGAAGGGTTGCAATCTGTCGGGGTGATCTCCGTCAAATTTGTCAGGAGATTTCATAGAAGGAGTTTTGAACTTAGATCCCTCTGAAGACGTTAGATTTGAAAGGGTTTTCATGTAAAGTCTCATGAAATCTTGCAGAGAGTTAGATGGTCCAGGTTCTGAGGATTGGCCAGAAGGGTGATTGGCAGGGGCGGATGGTGCCTCGTGCATTGTATCCTCTCCTTCTTCTTCGTCACTAGAATCCTCAAAATTTTGTGGGATGTCTTCTACAGATTGAACTGAATGTTGCCATTCCCTAAGGTCGAGTGGTTCCAAAGAGTGAGTGCAAGAAACAGACCTTGTGGCTGTTGGCCTGCCTCTAGCGCGAGCTCTAGTAGTAGCGCCCGTAGGAGGAGTGCGTTGAACAGGTGCCATTTAAAATTTTAGAAACACCTAAAAGGACGTAGTAGTGCAAAGAATGAGAACTACGGAGAATTAAATTATACTGTCACCGGACGACCTACGCACAAGGTCGAGGATGTTCCTGAAAGCGAGATGAGGGATTTAGAAACTTCTTCGAAGCACAGAGGAATGATTCGAGGAAATGATTCAAAGGTCACTCGAAGTAATAGCTACAGGTTCGAGGTTTGTTTGAGAAGAATTATAGACTAGTTTCAAAGGTAATAGTAATTCTTAAAATCTCACGAAGGGTTGGAAACTCAATAATCAAAGATTTAGGATTTAGAAATGAATATTGAGAAAATAAAAGAAAGATACAATAACAATGATTTTAACTTTAAGGATTTACCACTATTAATGTAAATACAATTTTATAATTTAATTCTAAGGAATATCGAACCAAATACCCAACTCCTTTTATATCCTTTGTTCCTCCTCGCATTGACCTCCCTTCCATCGCACTATTCCCATTCCATTGACCATTACTAACATACACTTAGACCCTCTTCACTAAATATCCGTCCATGCTCAATTTACCCCTTTTTAATTAATTAACAAAACTTTAATGAAAAACTACTACTGTACTATTTTGTTGAACCTAGTGCTGTGCGTTGCTTATTGAAAAGGACTAAGGTACCCTATTGGGAGATTGACTAATTTAGATTTAGAGTTTAGGCTAGCGCAGTTAAATAGTAAGTACACAAAGGAATATCGCAGTTGCTATGGAGAATTGCTTTCTGCGCTTCGAGTATAGATTTAGGACTCGATATTATTGATTTAATGAGTTGATTTCGCCTCGAGTGTCACGTGGCGCGTGAAAAATCCATCCAAGGAAGTAGATTAAGTTGTCAAAATGGATATATGCGCCTGAAATAGGTGTATATGCTTGTGTAGGCATTTTGAGGCCACTGGATACGTCCATATGACCTAAAATAAGCTTAAAAATAAAGGTTATTGGCTATTAATAGGTTAAACCCCACTTATAGACCTAAATATACATAATATAACTACATATTTCACTGAATATGAGGTTTATGTATACATATAAGCTTATGTATGTCTATAATTACTTAATATCACTTAAGATAAGTATATTATGACTCCATTAAAACCTTTATAAGTACTATTAGGCTATGGATAAGCTATTTAAACTACTATATTTCATATAATAGTGTAATAATTATATATATATGTATTATAATCATATATATAAATATTTTAACCTTTAGGCTGACAGAATATCTTTAAAATTGGACAAAGACAGACAAATACCATACTTAAAATGTTCATGGACAGACCCAATCAGCATAAGTTTTTTCTAGATGATGATTTAGTTGAACCTGCTAAACTTTGGAAAAGAATCAAAGACCATTACGCCTCGAAATCAAGCCAGAACTGTTCTTACATTGTCAGTCAGCTCTTCAAAATTAAATTTACCGAAAGAAACTTATTTTCTGCCATGAAAAAACTTTGAGAAACAATTAAATTACTTATAGAAGTTGCGCCAGACCTATTTAAAGAAAATATCCTACCATACATAATGGTAAATTACTTACAAAATCTTCTACCCAATTCCAATCAAACCTCAGCTACCATCATTTTGAGCAAATACAATATAACAAATCAAAATCCCACTATTGAAAACATATTTTCAGACATTGAATCAGAAATCACCCAACACAAAGCTCTAAACATAACATCCTCTGGCGCGGTCTTGGATTTGGACACCAAGATTAAGCAGCTATTTTCAAAAGGCAAACATAATCCACTGGCACCACATGCAGAATCCTCTTGTTTCTAACTGCATCCTGAGAAACGTGACAAGCTTCTCAAGAGAAAGAGAGAAAGAGAGAATGCCAAAAATCAAAGTTCTCACCAAGTATTATCAGTGATTGAGGACTTACCAAATCATAATGCCATCTTGGAAAGTGGTGCATCATTTACTATATTCAAAAATCAAAACTAATTTGACAAATACCAATCAACTAAAACTACTCACTCAATGGCCAATGGAGACAAGCTAACTGCCCTTGGAAAAGGCAAAGATTCATTTTTATCTCCCCAAGGTCACACTTTTCACATTGAAAACGCTTTTTATGCACCCTCCATAAAAGCATATTTAATCTCTTTAATGGATATTCTAGTGGACAACTGGAGCTTAACCAATGAAAATGGACTGTTCAAAATCAAAAATGGAGATACAACTCTTCTAAAATGCTCTTCCAATGGAAGAATTCTAACCTTTCCTCAAATGGGCAACTCATTTTTCAACATCATTGGCAATATCAACTCAGAGGACAAAAAACTAAACATTCTACACCATAAATATGGTCATCCAAGTAATCAAACCAAGGAGAAACTTTTCCCAGGTTTGAATTTCTCTAAATTTTCTTGTAAAACATGTGCCCTTGATAAAACCCATGTGCTACCATTCTTGGGTACCTTTCCCATTCCCAAACACCCACTGGACATTATACATATGGATTTGTGTGAATGTACCATGCCCAAATCTAAAGGCGGAAAATCTTACTTCTTCCAGATTGTCAATGGAGATACCAGATATTGACATGTTCAGTTTCTTCAACTTAAATCTGAAAACTTTGAAAAATACAAAGATTACAAAGCCCTTGTTGAAAACCAACTTGATCAAAAGTTAAATGTATTGTTTCAGATAATGGTGGAGAGTTTGTCAATACTCTGATGTCCAATCATCTTAAAAATAAAGTTATTGTACATCTTTGCACTGTACCTTATACTCCTCAACAGAACCCAATTGCCAAAAAGAGGCAATAACTCTATTGTCAAGAAGGCAAAATGTTTACTAATTGAATCTGGCTTAGACCCTCACTGTTGGGCGGAAGCTGTCAACACAGCTACTTTCCTCCTCAACATTTTACCCTTAAGTGCCCTCAATAATAATAAAACCCCATGGGAGATATGGCACAGAAACTCTCAAATACCAACTAAACTACACCCTTTTGGTTCCAATGTTGTTTATCATCTTCAGAAACATAAAAGGTTTGACAAATTTGAAAAACAGTGGAGAAGAAGTTATATTCTTGGGTTACTGTGATGGGAATGTCAATTATAGAATATATTCCCCAATTTCTGATTCTATTGTTGTGACTCCTGATGTAAAATTCATCAACACCTTTAACTTTTCCCGTCAAATCTCTAAAAATAATCTAATTGATTCTCTTCAGTTCCCTGAAATCCCTATTATTCCAACTCTAAACTTCAATGATCTGACAAATCAAGTAACGGAGACTCCACCTCAAAATCAAACAGTGGAGCATGATGATGAACAGTTCAATGAGCTTGACAATGAGACCATTATACCTCCACCTCTCAAATATTATGATTATATCCAGCATGAACCCAGGCCATCCAAAGAGATATCATCTAAAATTGATCAATATAACATAGTGATTTTAAAACAACGAGCCAACGTGACCTGCATGATCACCACTCCTTTTGACACTCCCCAAAATTATTACCAAGCAGTCAATTCACCAGAAAGTGATGAATGGCTGAAAGCTATCAATTCCAAACTAGAGAGTATCAAAAAACATGGAGAATGGGAGGAAACTCTGCTTCCAAGTAGCAAACATCTCATAGGCTCAATATGGACCTTCAAAAGAAAAACAGACTCCAAAGGGAGAATCATCAAATATAAAGCAAGACTTTGCGCCCAAGGGTTCTCTCGAATTGAGGGAATAGAGTACAATGAAACTTACCCCCGTACTGGCCGACTTGCTACACTTTGATTCCTATTAGAAGTAGCTGCATACAAAGATTGGGAGCTTTGTCAAATGGATGTCAAATCGGCTTTTCTTCATGGAATTCTAGATGAAGATATCTATCTACCCTATCCTCAAGGCTATGTTTCTAAGAACGATAACCAATGCCTATGTCTCAAGAAGTCACTTTATGGCTTGAAGCAAAGCCCAGGTTGCTGGTATCAAAAATTAGTAGCCTTCTTTAATAGCATTAATTTCAAAGCTATTGTTGCTGATCCATGTCTATTCTTCAACAATGACCCAAATTCACCATGCTATGTCTTCATACATGTCAATGATCTCATAATTGGTGGAACCAATATAGACAACTTCAAGAACAAAATATCTGAAGCCTTTGATATTGATGATTAAGCGGAATTAAATTGAGTACTTTGGATGAAAGTTATTAGAAACAGAGATTCTCAAACAATCACACTTACTCAACAGCTTTATGTTCATAAACTACTCAATGAACTCAATCATTCTGAATGTAGAACTGTTACCACCCCACTAATCCTAAATTCTCAATTCACACCAAATAGTGACACCAAATTAACAAACGTATTCAACTATTGTGGAGCCATAGGACTTCTAAACTATCTTGTGCTGTGCACCAGACCTGACCTAGCCTTTGCAGCTAGTTCACTGGCTCAATATCTTAATCAACCTACAGATCAAAAAATCCTGGCCTTCTTTCATATTTCGAAATACTTACAACTTACTAAAAATTATGGTATTACTCTTGGAAATGTGCCCAACTGCAAAATTGATACTTTAACCAGATTTTCTGATTCCAACTACAATAAATATACTGACTCAAAATCTATGTCTGGTTCACTTGTCTTTCACTTAGGAATACTCAGTTGGCAATCATGTAAACAACAATCAGTTGCACTTGCCACCAAGGAATAAGAATACTACGCTATGACAGAATGTGGGCAAGACTTACTCTGGTGTAAAGAACTAGTCAATGACTTCTAATTAAAACTTCATTCAAATTTACTCAATGGGGATAATCAAGGGGCTATCAATTGATCATTTAATCCTCTTTATCAACATCAAACTAGGCACATTAACACTAAAGTTTGCTGGTTACATGAACTTGTCAATACTCAACAATTAGCCATCAACTATATCCCTACAAACAACATGACCGCTGATATGCTAACAGAACCACTTGCTTGTGTCAAGCATCATGAATTTCTGTCCCACTTAAACTTATACTCATTGCCATCTTGAGCACAGGTGGATGTCAATATTATAGCATTTACTAAATGTAACTTTTATACATATATATATTATTAGTCTTTACTATAGTCTTACTTAAACAATTAATACTTAGAGCACTTTCTCACACCATTGTTACTTTTATTGATATACTATCTACATATTTAAACCTAACCTATACTTTTACCCTAACATCACTACTCTTGTATTTAAGAATGCTCTCTCATTACAGAGTCAGAATTTGTTCTTGTTTCCTTTTATTTTAATTATTTATTTACGTCAATTTATTCTTATCACCTTTTCTCCTTTAGTTTCTTTCTCTATCTTTTCTTCCTTCTGTCCTCACTCATACAAATTTGTTCTCTCTTGTCCATCCTTTTTCTGTTTTCCACGATTGTCCTTATGTCACTAACACAATCCATCAATTGTTATCAGGTATTAAGTATGTGCTCTATGACTGAAATGAAATTCATTCTTGTTTCTTTTATTTTAATTATTTATTTATGTCCATTTATTCTTATCTACTTTTCTCCTTTAGTTTCTTTCTCTATCTTTTCTTCCTTCTGTCCTTGTTTTTCTACCTTTGTCCTCTCTTGTCCATCCTTTTTCTGTTGCCCAGTATTGTCCTTAAGTCACTAACACAATCCATCAATTGTTATCAGGAATTAAGTATGTGCTCTACAACTGCAATGCAATTCATTCTTGTTTCCTTTTATTTTAATTATTTATTTACTTCCATTTACTCTTATCTACTTTTCTCCTTTAGTTTCTTTCTCTATCTTTTCTTCCTTCTGTCCTTGCTTGTCCACCTTTTTTCTCTCTTGTCCGTCTTTTTTCTGTAGTCCACTATTTTCCTTAAGTCACTGACACAATCCATTGATTTTTATCAGGTATTAATTTCTTTCTCTATCTTTTCTTCCTTCTTTTTTCGCTCGTCCACCTTTGTCCTCTCTTGTCCATCCTTTTTTTGTTGTCCACTATTGTCCTTAAGTCACTAACACAATCCATTGATTTTTATCAGATATTGCATGACAGTAGGCAAGAGAGCATGAGACATAAGGAGTTAATGTTGCATGGCTGCAGAACTTCACATTTAGTGCCAATTAGCAAAGGCAAAATGAATACTGATTTGTGTGACTGTGGAAAAAGGCCAATGAGCCTATTTTTTTAATTTCATGCAACATTTGCTAATGTAGTTTTTAATGCATGATTGTACATGCTTTTAATATAGCATCTAAAATTTCATTATGTGTCACTCATTCAGCTACATTTATAAATATGACTACATAAAAATACATATTTCTGTGAACATAATTATATTACATACATTGAAAGCTATATTAATGTTAAACCTATACTGATGGCAGTTGAGAGTATACATAGATTGAAACACTCATTATTTTTTCTATCTCTGTATTCTCCCAATCATCATCAGCCCTGATATCTTTTGCTTCTATCCTGCGATGTAATTGTATCTTATACTCAGATAGAGTTATTCCCTGCCGTTCAGTCAAAGTTGAGTAGAGTTTTTACTTGCCACATTCTCAAGGTGGGTAGACTTATTCCCCACCTCATGGTCCTACCAGGTAGATTTATTCCTTGTGTCTTATCAATTCATTGGGTTGTGTTACTCCCCATTTCTCATCATCTTACTGGGTAGAGTTATTCCCTGTGTTTCTTTTGCCATCTAAATCTTTTCCCAGGTTTAGTTAGTCCCTGAAGCCTTCTTATTGCCTCTCATATTATAAAATTTAACAGATTAAAAGTCTAAAATGTCTCAAATAATCATGTCTCAAACTATTGCATCTTGCATCTAAAATTTTAACAAATCATAATAATGAAAAAAAACTTAAATGTAATAAAAACCCCTAATATTTTATTTCTTATCATTTTTTTTCACATCTTTTTTCTTTATTTCGAGTTACAAATTTAGTGAATTATAGAAATTTTAAGTAGTAAAGGTTCATGATTTTATTAAAACTTGAAAAAAAGTCAAGTAATAAAAACTATTAAAAATATGTATAAAAAACATTGAAGATCTGAAAATAAGAATTTTCAGAACATTAAACAAAATTTGTTTATGTATACATGTTTGTTTGTTTGTTTTGTTTCTTTATTTCATAAATGTTAACCAAAATAAACAGCAAGAAAAAATAAATTCCTTATTTTTATTTTCCTCTTTGTTTATTATCCTTTTTTTTCTTTCCTTTTTGTTTTTATTTTATTTTATTATGTATTTCATTTCACTTTATCATATATATATAACCACTAACCAACCAAAACCATTTAAAAAATTAAAATTCTATACACACCAAAAAAAGAAAACAAATAATCAAAATAGATAAATTTACTTATTTACTTACTTATATATTTCATTTTTTAACTTTTTACTTTTTTTGTGTGTGTGTGTGTGTGTGTGTTTGTGTTATATTTTATCATATAAATCAATGATCAATCAAAATAAATCATACCTCATCATCACTAACACACTTTATTAATAATCAACATGCTATCCTTAACAACTTATCCACCTTCTCAATCACCCACACACCCACACTCAAAAACTCACACACTCACACTGTCAGCCAGGCTGCTAGACTCATACAGTAAAATAATTAATAATTTCCTGGGATGAAGCCATGCCTTTTTATTTTTCTATTATTATTTATTTTATTTTTTTTACTTTAAGTTTACATGTAATAAATAAACTAGTTAAAAAGAAGTAAATTTAGTAGAAAATTAAAATTAATATTAATTGTCCTATATATTTATTATTTATTTTTCTAACAACGTGCTCAAATGACAGTTAAAGGAAATTAAAATTAAAATATTAAAATACAATATTAAAATAAGAAAAGTACTTTTTTACTTGCAATATAATTTAAAATAAAAACATATATGTACAAAAATCAAATTACTTATTTAAAAATAACAAGTACCTGAATTTTTAAATAAATAAATTTCTTTTGACATATACTGTCAGCCAGACTGTTAGACTTATCCAGTAAAATAATTAATTATTTACTGGATGAAGCGACACCTTATTATTTTAATTATTTCATTATAAATTAGTTACATTAAAATTACCTATAATAAATTAACTAATTACAGAATGGTAAAATTAAATGAATAATTAAAATTAAATATAAAATGTCCCTTATATTTTTATTCTCTTACACCGTGCTCATTGACAGGCTGGAAGAAATAAAATTTTATATTTAATAATAGATTTTAAATTAAAATAAAATTTCAATATTCAAATAAAAATAAATATTGTCGGCTGGTCGTATAGAAGATGGTGAGGAAAAGAATAAAGGTAGAAGAAGAGGGGGAAGTGTAATAAAAAATAAAGAAATAAAAAATAATAAAAAAAATATAATGATTCTGAGATTGAGAGAGGCGACGAGTTCCTTGGGAGTTAACACAATGGTGAGGCTTATTAAATTATAATATATTTTGTTTAAAGTAAGTATTATTTTCTCTGCGCGGACAACACTATTACTACTATTAGACTTAATGCAACATGTTGTTAGTTATATAAAATTTAAATTAGAATTGTAATACTAATAAAAATAATAATAAACCGGTTATATAAAAATATGTTCAAGTTTGGAGTGTATAGTAAGTGATGAGGCTACAGGGCATTATCCAAGGCCCTTTTATAGGCAATGGGTCCTCTGAAGCGCCATTATATTTGTAAATACAAGAATCATACTAAGATGAAACAAGAATATAAAAGAATAAGTGAAACATAACAATGTAGAGAAAAATATGAAACAAATAATTAAAGCCCCAAATAAGAATCAAATTTTCCCACAATTAATTCCCAAATCAGTAAGTAAAAATAGTGAATAACTAAACAAGCCTGGGACATAGGAACTATGAGAAAAATAATTCAAAACAGATGGTACAGTCTGATTTAAGGGTTTTTAAGTGAAACAAGAAAAAATATTTTGACACAACAAAATATGTAATCAATTTCAATTTAGTATAAAGAAATTAATTAATTGTTCCAACTATGTAATTAAATAATTAATTTAAATGAAACAAGTAATTATTTTATTACTAAATTAAGTTGAGAAATTTAATACTACTTTTTAAAATAAGTATTATAATTTAATTTTTTTATTGACACAATTAAGGCTCCAAAAAACAGCGGCAATAATTATGGATAATAGTATATGAAAAAGGTATATTTTAATTATTAAATTTAATTAATTAAAGTAATTACAATATAAGATAAACACTTGAATATAATTATCTTATCAGTTTTTAATTAATTAATTTATAATTATTAAATAAACAATGTGCCCTTTGTTATGGAATTAAATGCTTTTAACTTATTTTATAATAGAATTAAAACAATATTTACTTTATTTATATAAATAAAAAATTAATATAAATTTATTATGTCATATAATATTAATTTTAAATGCATACTCTGTAATTATTATGTCTTTAATTAACTCTAACAAATTGTATGTTTATTTACTGGGCTCCTGGAACAGCCTGGCTGACAAATATATACAAAAAAATTCAAATATCTTATTTAGAATTGAATTCTACAGTAAATATTAAATAAACTTATTTATTTCTGACATACTCTTTAAATACATCTTTTTGACACCTTCTTTTTAGAACAACTTTATTATTTGAAAATACTCCTTCTTGAATATTCTTTTTCTCTCTCTCTCATACTACTGTTTTTAGAATTTCAATGCCGTGCTTTTTCCCTCCTTTGCCTATATAAGGCCTCTCTTTTGGTTGTTTTTTATTCATTCCATTACTTACTTATTTATTATAACTATTTACATATCCCTTTATTACTATCTATTATTGCTTTAGTATTTACATTCATGTAATTCAAATCCATTAATTATAATAATAATTCAACTTCTTACCTCTTTACATTGAGTAAATAATCTATAAGATAAGGAAATACGTACCCCAGTTTGAATCCCATAAATCCCGTTGTTACTGTCATTGGACCTCCTTTAAAAACCTTCTAGACTTGAAAGACCCCTTGAAATTTGGGAACCTTTCTGAGTCGTTGACGGCGCATCATTATCTTGAGGACCAGAGACCGTGGGACCACTGCCATTGAGGTACCTATAAGGACAAGTGGATGACAAAAACAACAAACATCATATATCACGCGACTTATTGTTTTCTGCAAACGGGAATTGAACTGCGCTCAAAAACTTAGGCTTATATACTAACTAGTAGTTATGTATTTTGTGGTTACTATTGATTAATGTTTGTGGGTCACTTTGCACTCTTCATACTCTATGTATTTCCTTTTACTCAGCACTCTGTAAGTGGCATTAATTTGCTCATTTTACAGGGGGAGGTGACTGGTAAATTGAAGTTTATTTATTTTTATTTATTTTCCTAGTTGACAAAGATAGAGAAATTGTGTTCTTAATCCTAGAAGTAATAAATTTTTATTTTTTTTAAATTAATTGTAATTTTCAGTTGACTTTGTCCTGATAAATTAAAAAAAAATTTTTTTGTTCCAGTTGAAAAATTGTCCTGACAATAAAATTTTAATAATTAATAAAAAATAAACTATATTAAATTATTTCAATTGAAATTGAGTCCTGGTAATTAAATATCTTTCAGTTGATTTAAATCCTGATAATTATCATAAATTAATTTGTTAAATTAAAATTTATTTTTTTCTTCAGTTGATTTCTTTTAAATCCTGGTTATAAGATTATTTTGAATTAATAAATAATTTATTATTATTTTCAGTTTATTTTTTGTCCTGAAAAATTTTTATATTCTTTTTATTATTATTTTTCTTTTAAAAAGCAAAAATAAAACTGAATCATCTTATTGTTTCTTTCCCTCATTTCAGGTTAGATTTAAAAACAATGACTGACCAAGGTTTTTCTGCTGCACGTGAAGATGAACTAGATCTGATTGATTATGATGAGGCTACTTCTGTGAGTTCTCCTTTAACTACAAAATTAGCTCAAATTAAAAAATCATTGAATCAATCAGGATGTGGAAATGGAGGAAGTGGAGATTCTGGTAGAGACAAATTTCCAGGAACAAAAACCTTCAATAAACACCCCAGAAGAGCTTCCCAAAGTCTTCAAGATAAAAAAGATGCTCTTAAACCAGCAGGTAAAACATCTCTCCACTCACATCAAGGAGTTGAGGACAGAAAACCTCAAGCTGAGGTCAAGAATAGAATGTCTAGAATACAAGGTAAGAAACATAGAGTCTTTTCTTCAAAAGAAGAAGAAACCTCCTCCTTTAAAAGAGCTTCCACAACTGGCCCCCCAGAAACAAGAAAAGGTAGAAGTCTCAAAGTGGCAGTGGGACTGGCTGAACACCCAGTGGGACTATCTTTTCCAACAGAAACAGCAACAAGCACCTCAGGCAGGTCTTTCAAGAACAAATAAGTTTAATCCAACACCTCCTCATCCCTATCAAAGAGGAAGAAGGAGAAAGAACAACCACATCAAAGTCTTTCCCAAGCCATGGTAAGCCCCTCTATGGTATCTCAAGTACCATTTCTTGTAACTGATTTAGTTCCTTCAGGTAATTCTTGAAGAGGAGGTGAGACTGAGACCTGTAGTAGAAATACAACTTTCAAATGTATCTAATCCTTTACTTCTAATTTCTGCTTCAATGATAAATCCTGATATGGCGATTATTGATGAAACACTTGAGCCTGAGTTTTATGAGAATCTGGAAAGTTACTCTGTTTCCTTATTGAGAAACACTCCAGATTTAGCTAACATTAATTATGAATATTTGAGGGATATTATTTCTAAAGAAAATAATATAATGAACAACATGCAATTGACTCAGAATTATAATAGTTTGTTAACTGAACAAGGTTATCCAGCATTGAGGAGTGAGTTACAGAGAGTTACTGATGATTTTTTTCATTACAAAGCAACCCATAAAAAGAAAGTTGCTTTATGGCAAAATATCAAAAATGATTTGTCTAAACTGCAAGATACTGTATCTGCCTGTTGCCTGGAGCTAGAGGTAGATAAGATGAACCTGAAAAGATTTAGTGATCATTATTCATCTTTTCAAAATGAAACCCAGTTATCTTTTGCAACAAACAATGAGAGTTTATCTAGTCTTCCAAGAGTGAAAACCAGACTAACAACCATTGAAGAAAATTTGAATTCATTGTTTAATAATCAAAAATATTCTGAAACTTCTTTGAAGGAACATATGGTAAAGGATGCTCCAAGTTTACCTGTTGCTAGATCATCTAAAGTAAAATTAGATTTAGAAATGCCTGTTGATACCACTGAGTTTCCATCAAAAATTGATGATGCAGCAGGATCTTCAACAGAAGGATTAAACAATGAGATTACTGCACAATTAAAGAAGTTACAGCTGCTTTTTACTCAGAAACAAGCCAATACTAAGTAGGCTCCTTCAAATCAAAAGAATTGGCCAAAACTTGACCAGTACCCAACATTTGATGGTGATTCTTCTTCTGATTGGAAGCAATTAATTTGCAGAATTGATAACTTAAAAAATTATTACAGACTCCCAGATGAGGAAATTGTGTCTAAGTTAATTTCTTTCTTTACCAATGTAACCCTAATGTGGTATGAATATGTTCTCCTGGATAGGAATGACTACTCATGGGAAGATTGGAAAAAATTGATTAAAGCACAATTTGGTGGCTCCAAGTTCAGAATGGCTCAAAAAAGGCAGTATGAGGAAACTAGATATAGCTCTTCTACTGATAAACCTATTGAGTTATTAATGAAACTTGTAAAAATCTTGAGGGAAATACACCCAAATATGAAGTTTGAGTTATGGAAAGACAGGATCCTTTATAAATTACCAATGTCTTTGAGAGACTTGATAGTGGCTAGGACTGAGTTCTCCATAGAACCTTCTTCTTTCATTAATACTTGAAATTTGATCCTTCTAAACAACAAGTATGATGCTAGAAGATTCACTCCTAGGACCCCTTTAGAGAAATCCTTCACTTACCAACAGAAAACTCTGGAAAAGGTTGGTAAACCTTCTGCCCCTGTTGCACCAAAAAAGTATGCAACAAACACTTGCTTCAAGTGCAACAAGCCTTGGCAGAAAGGCCATGTTTATGACAAGAGGATAAATCTTGCTGAAGAAAATGAGGAGCATGCTGATAACACAATAGCACTGGATGATACTTCAAGTGATTGTGCCAGAAATATTTCATATGAATCTCAACAAGAAATCTTGATTCTGGAAGAAGATATTCATTATTTAAATACTATTTATATTGATAATAATGATTTATTTACAGTTGAGGATGCTGAGATCATAAGGAACATTGAGGATAGCTCAATTGTTATCTCCCCTCTAAAAGGACCAGTCTTGATAAATGGGACCAGTATTGAAGTTGTTCTGGATTCTGGGGCTGGAGGAAGTGTAGTATCTGAAAAAGCACTTGCTTCAGTGGATCAAACTATAACTCAAAACTGATGCCTATCGTTTCTGAAAATTGGAGAGGTTATGGTTCTGTTTTGTCCCCCATTGGTAAATACAAAGCCACAGTGTTTTTTAAATATAACCATGGTTTTGTAAGAGCTATTTATAATTTTGTTGTCATGAAAAATGATAACTTAAGCAGTTGGTTTATTATAGGAAACGACATTTTAACCAAATATGGCATAAAATTAGATCCTTCAAGCCAATGCTTCACAATGGAGATAAATGGGAAGAGAAAAATTAAGATCTCCTCCCCCAAAAAATTGTTAAAACCAGAATTGAACACATGTAATTCTGTGATTCAATTTAAAGAATGGTATACCAAGGAAATGCATGCTCTTATGTCTGAAATTGACAATGCTTCTTTTGGAGAACAACTTTCTGGTGAGGATAAAGATTCCATAATTAAATTGATATAATCTTTTCCTATTGCCTTTGCTCATGGGTTACATGAACTAGGATTAGTTATGGAAGAAATGAAACTTTCATTATCTTGTCCACTAACTGACATACCACCTAGTTTGAAGAAGAAGCCTTACCCTGCTTATCCCCCAAAGAGAAAATATATTGAGGATAATATCTCTACCCTTTTGGAAATGAATATTATTGAAAAGGTAGTTGAGACACCTAAATATTGTGTTATCTCACCTTTCCTAATTTCTTATGAGAAAGATAAAGCCAGTTTTTGTGGTGATTATAGAGAATTAAATACTTATGCTGTTGATGATATCTACCCTTTACCTAGAATAAGCTCTATACATGCTACCTTACAAGATCTAAATATATAAGCATCTTGGATGGTAACAAGGGATATCACCAGGTACCTGTTGAGAAGAATTCCTAGAATTTTCTGATGATTGCTACTCATATGGGTATTTATAAGTATATTAGGATTCCATTTGGCCCTAAGAATTCCCCTTCAGTTTTTCAAAAAGTTATGGATAACACATTCCATCAAGAGATAATTGAAGGATGGCTGATGGTTTATATTGGTGATATCATTATATTCTCAAAAACATTTGAGGACCATCTCAACCACCTGTGTAAAGTGTTCCACAAAATGGATGAAATAAATATGACACTTGCTTTGAAGAAATGTAAATTTGGTTTTCATTCCTTAAAAGTGCTGGGTCATGTTGTTTCAGGGTTACAGATATGTCTTGACCAAAATAAAGTGGCAGCTATACAGCAGGTGAAGGCTCCTACCACAGTTAGAGAGCTCCAGAGTTTTTTGCAAATGTGTGGATAATATAGACAGTATATTAAAAATTACCAAGTCATAGCTTTACCCCTTATCCAACTGACTAGAAAGGATGTTGCTTTTGTCTGGAATAGTGAAAGACAGAGAGCTTTTGACACTATGAAACACTGTTTGATTTCAGTGCCAATTCTTGCTTTACCTGACTTTAATCAACCATTTATTTTGTACACTGATGCCAGTTTTATTGGTCTTCGTGCTGCCCTTCATCAAAAACAAGTGATGAATTATAAAGTATCAGAAGTAGTAATTTGTTATATTTCAAGAACCTTGAGAAATGGTGAATTGAAATATGGTGCCACTCAGCTTGAATGTTTAGCCGTAGTGTGGGCTCTAGAAAAGCTACATTATTACCTAGATGACCAGAAATTTTAACTTGTTACTGACTGCAGTGCAGTTAAATCCCTTTTAAACCTGAAAACACCTAACAGACATATGTTAAGATGGCAGTTAGCTGTTCAGGAATACAGAGGGAGAATGACAATTATTCATAGGGCTGGTATTTTTCACTCAAACGTGTATATGTTATCAAGGTTACCTTTACCAAATGATGACTCTAATCCTGCTTATGATCCTGAGGATTAAATTATTCATATTCATGGGATATATGTGGTTCATATGGAGGAAGAGCTATTACAGCTTATTCTGGATTCATATGATAAGGACACTGACTTGAAAAAGTTATGTATGATATTAAATGATCCAAAGAATGCTTCAATACAAGCATTAATTAAAACCCTTCAAAAAAGTACCAGATGGCTTTGGAGAAAGGTAAACTTTCAATTGATGAAGGATATCTATATTATAGAAGGAAGTTGATTAATATCATTCTTATTCCTCCTTCTATGAAAGGAATCATCTTGAAAATTTTTCATGATGACATATTAGCTGGACATTTTGATCTTGAAAAAACAATGATCAGAATTAAAAACTCTGCTTGGTGGGTTAATATGTCTGAAGACACCAAATTATATGTTGAATCTTGTGATTCTTGCCAAAAATCAAAAAGATTGACTGGTAAGAGAGCTGGATTAATGAAAAATATTGAACCTCCTGATGCACCATGGCAGATAATAAACATGGATTTTGTAACAGGATTACCTATTTCTGGTAAAGACAGTTATAACTCTTGTTGGGTTATTGTGGACAGATTCACAAAAATGTGTAAATTTATCCCTACCCACAAGGATGTTTCCACTAAAGAATTAGCTTTCTTATGGTGGTCTCATATGTTTAATACTGCTGGTTTTTCCTATAGCCATAATCTCTGACAGAAACCCTAAATTTACTTTTGAATTTTGGATGTCTCTGATGGATGTTTGTGGTTGTGATCTGAAACTTTCTACTGCCCATCACCCTCAGACTGATGGTTTAGCTGAAAGAATGATTCAGACTTTAGAGGACATGATAAGAGGATATTGTGCCTTTGGCCTTGAGTATAAAGATAATGACAGATTCACTCATGATTGGGTTACCTTACTTCCTGGGTTAGAATTTGCTTATAATAGCACTGTTCATTCTGTTACTCAAAGAAAACCTTTTGAGCTCTGGCATGGATATGTTCCAAATACTCCTGCCCAAATTATCAATAATAAAATACCTAAATTAGATTTACATCATGGTGTATAATCTTTTCTTCAAATGAAACCACTTTGCAGAAGTAATGCTCAAAAATGTATTGAAAAATCATTTGAATATGAGAAGAAGAGATGGGACAAATCCCATAAAGAATACACTTTTAAAAAGGATGATGATGTTTTGATTTCTACAGTCCACTTCAATTTACAAGTTAATAACAAATTAAAAGACCCATTTTTTGGTCCATTTGTTGTAAGAAGAATGGTTGGTGATAATTTAGTTGAAGTTATTTTGTATTCTCCATATGACAGAAAATATCTTGATTTTTCAATATCTCTTTTGAAACCTTACACATCCAATAGTGATTTATTTCACAAAAGGAGGGGAAGACCAAAAAAGACCCCTAATGAAATTACTGAGACAGCAGAAATTGATAAGATTGTAGATGACAGAATATTTCATTCTGAAAAAGGTACAGAATACTTATTGAGATTCAAGAATAAATCTTCTCAATATGATTCTTGGATACCTGTGAAGGAAATATCTAATCTTCCTACTCTGCTAAAGAATTATAAGAAGAAAAAATCACAGCATTTTTTTATTGTTTTTTAGAGTGAGGGAGTGTCATCCAGGCTGCTAGACTTATCCAGTAAAATAATTAATTATTTACTGGATGAAGCCATGCCTTATTATTTTAATTATTTAATTATAAATTAGTTACATTAAAATTATCTATAATAAATTAACTAATTACAGAATGGTAAAATTTAATGAATAATAAAAATTAAATATAAAATGTTCCTTATATTTTTTTTCTCTAACACCATGCTCATTGACAGGTTGGAAGAAATAAAATTTTATATTTAATAATAGATTTTAAATTAAAATAAAATTTTAATATTCAAATAAAAATAAATATATACAAAAAAATTCAAATTTCTTATTTAGAATTGACTTCTACAGTAAATATTAAATAAACTTATTTATTTCTGACATACTTTGTAAATACATCTTTAAATACATCTTTTTGACACCTTCTTTTTATAGCAACTTTATTATTTGAAAATACTATATCTGGAATATTCTTTTTCTCTCTCTCTCATACTACTGTTTTTAGAATTTCAATGCCATTTTTTGTCCCTCCATTGCCTATATAAGGCCTCTCTTTTGGTTGTTTTTTATTCATTTCAATACTTACTTATTTATTATAACTATTTGCAATTCCCTATATTACTATCTATTATTGATTTAGTATTTACATTCACGTAATTCTAATCCATTAATTATAATACTAATTCAACTTTTTACCTCTTTAAATTGAGTAAATAATCTATAAGATAATGAAATACGTACCCCAGTTTGAATCCCATAAATCCTGTTGTTACTGTCATTGGACCTCCTTGAAAAACCTTCTATACTTGAAAGACCCCTTGACATATACAGTAAATAGAATATTCTAAAATATTTTTATAGAACAATTCTATAATTTGAAATGTTTTTTATTCTGGAAATTTCTTTCTCTCTCTCATACACTTGTATTTAGAATTTTTTACTCCATCACTTGTCTCTCCTTTGCCTACATAAGGCCTCTCTTCCTGGTAGTTTTCGGGCATTCATTACTTAATTATTATTTTATCAAACCATTAATACAAACAAATATTTATTACTATCACTTATTTTTTTTAGTATTTACTGCCACGTAATTCTAAATTATTAATTATAATAATATTAAAAAAATCTTTTATCTCTTTGAAAATCAAGTAAATCAAATAAAAGATAACCCATACGTACCTTTGAAATTGAAACGCTTAAAATTCACCTATCACCGCCGTTTGACCTCCGTTATAATCTTCTAGACCATCAGTACCCTTTGATACTTGAGGACCTTTCTGAATTGTTGAGGGAGCATCGATATCTTGAGGCCGGTGACTGAGAGACTATAAACAACAAGGTACCAGTAGGATGAGTGGACAAAAAAAATGATGAACGTCATTGACCACGTGACTTATTTTTTGCTGCAACTGGGAATTGAACTGAGCTCCAAAACTTAGGTTCATATATTGGAAATTGTTGTATATAATTGGGGTAATTATATTAATTACTATTTATGGGTCACTTTGCACATTTCATTGTCTACGTATATCTTTTTTACTCAGCATTCTGTAAGTGGAATTAACCTGCTCATTTTACAGGGGGAGGTGCCTGGTAAATAAAATAATTTTTTTCCTAGTTGACCAAGGTAGAACTATATTGTTCTTGGTCATAGAAGTAATATAAAAATTAAATTATTTATTTTATATTATTTTTTAATTACTTCAGTTGACCTCTGTCCTGATAATTAAGAATATATATTATTGCTTCAGTTGACAAATTGTCCTGGCAGTAAAAGAATAATATTTAAAAATAATTAAACTGGTTATAGTAAAAACTATTTCAGTTGAAAATAAATCCTAGTAATTAAATTATTTCAGTCAAAATTAAGTCCTGGAAATTAAAATTTTTCTCAGTTGACATTAAGTCCTGGTAATCAAATTCTTCAGTTAACTTTTAGTCCTGATAATTATCAACATATACATTACTAATTAACAAATTATTTTATTATTCACTACACAATATAGGGGGTGGACTTGCTAGCAAGTCCTCAACCTGAACTCAGATGGAACTCAGACTGAACTCATACTGAACCCATACTGAACTCTACTTGAACACCCACCTAAAACTGTTCTTCTGAGTAGTGTTCATCCCTGATTGTATGGTTCCTTTTTCAATAGCTCAATGTGTGTTCAATCTGTGGTGAGTCTTGGTCCAAGATTGCAGACTAGCTAGCAAGTCGGCCCCCCACATTTTGTGGTGATTTCAGTTGATTTATTTTAATCCTGGTTATAAAATTATTTTTAATTAATAAAAATTGTGATTATTATTTCAGTTGATTTTTGTCCTGAAAAACATTATATTCTAATTATTCCAGTCGATTACAAAATCCTGATAATTACTTATATACTAAAAAAAAAATTTCCTTATTTTTATTTAAATAAAGTAAAAATAATAACAGATAAAATTTTAAATATTTCTCTCTCTCAGTTCAGGTTAATTACAACTATGACTGATCAAGGTGCTTCTTCTGGCTGTGATGAGGAACTTATTTAATTGATTATGATGAAGATTTTTCTGTAAGTTCTTCTTTGACTACAAAACTGGCTCAAATTAATCAATTACTGGACCAATCAGGAGGTGGAGATGCAAGAGATAGAGATATTAGTGGTGAAAACTGCTCAGGAACAAAAGCCTTCAAGCAACCCCCCAGAAGAGCTTCCAAAAGGCTTCAAAATAAATAAGATGCCCTTGAATCAACAAGTCTGAAATCTCTCCACCCACATCAAGGAATTGAGGTCAGAAAATCTCAGGTTGAGGTCAAGAACAGACTCTCTAGAAGACAAGGTAAGAAAAATAGAAACCTTTCTTCAAGAGAAAAAGAAACCTCCCCATCCCCCAAAAGCCCTTCCAAAATTTGGATCTCCAGCAACAAGAAAAGTTGGAAGTCTCAAAGTGGCAGTGGGATTGGCTGAAAACCCAGTGGGATTATCTTTCCCAACAACAACAACAACAAGTACCTCAGCAAGGTCTTTCAAGAACCAATCAGTTCAGCCCCACACCTCCTCACCCCTATCAAAGAGGAAGAAAGAGGAAAAACAATCACATTCAATTCTTTCCCAAACCATGGTAAGTCCCTCTATTTAATTTCAAGTACCATTTCTTGTTTCTGATTCAGTTCCTTCAGGTAATTCTGGAAGAGGAGATAAGACTGTGAGACCAGTAGAGACTGAGAGTAGTAGACAAATGGCTCAATATTCTAATGTATCTAATAGGGGGTGTCAGTTCTGGCAAATCCGCACTTAAATTAAGTGCGGATTTCAAACCAAATCAGCACTTACAAATCAGCACTTAAATTTTGCAAAAAAGTCACTTATTTCAAAAAAGGGTGTCAGTTATGACCTCAAATCAGCACTTTTTTCCCGTTTTTTTTCACAACCACATTTTGGCCACAAAACATCCCTTCGTTTCTTACCCCATCCCTGTCACATGTGACACACTGACCTTCCTCGCTACCTACCCATCAATCCTCGGCACACACCCCTTCCTGACATTTTCAATATTTTGACCAGGCATGTTTACATTCTTTTTTACTTATTTCTTCTACTTTTTAATCTTTTTTCTTGTTATGTGCCAGTTTCATAATGCCTCCCAGACATTCCAAATCTCAAAAGGTAACTCAAAAATCTGCTTCGTCACAAAAGTCTCCTCGTAAAGCAAGGATTACATATAAAAAAAATCAGTGACTTTTTCTATTACTTACAACTGTTTTTACAGAATTGAAAACTATGTTTCAGCTAATATTTTATGGAAGTGAACTCTGTTCTTCGCCCGAAGAACAGAGTTCATCCTCCTATTTTCACATTCTGTTTTACACCAATCTCCATCCCTTTCAATTCTATCAACACATGCTTGTCTTCCCTCCCCATGCCTTTCGCTATCCTCCCAGCCCCATTGTATGCCATCCTCTTTTGATCCCCATTTCACCCCTCTCAACCTCTCCCAGACCCTTTTCTTCATTTAAAATGCCTCGGAACCCTTAATCTTCCCTTCCAACTCTTTCCCAACCTTTTCGCTACCCCATACACCCTTCCTCACCCCTCTCTCCAGCCTTAGTCCCAAACCGAACAGAGTTCACTTCCATTCACTTATATTTCTTTTTTCTCAACTCATCTCTCCAGGTAAGTCATTTTATTCTTTTTAAACAGAGTGTGAAAATAGGAGGATGAACTCTGTTCTTCGGGCGAAGAACAGAGTTCACTTCCATTCACTTATATTTCTTTTTTCTCAACTCATCTCTCCAGGTAAGTCATTTTATTCTTTTTAAACAGAGTGTGAAAATAGGAGGATGAACTCTGTTCTTCGGGCGAAGAACAGAGTTCACTTCCATAAAATATTAGCTGAAACATAGTTTTCAATTCTGTAAAAACAGTTATAAGTAATAGAAAAAGTCACTGATTTTTTTTATATGTAATCTGAAATTTTTTAATAAAATTATTGTATTTAAGAATTGCAATATTGTCAATCAATTTTTATTGATCAAATTAATTTAATAAAGTATTATTTTAATAAGCTGTTTCAAAAAATACTTTGCATTGAGTAGACTCATGGAATGATTTTTTCTGGCTTCCATTCAGTTATCCTCACACTTTCACTATGTTTTCAATATAGATCCATTGTTATTTGTGTGATACTTCAAGTGAAAGTTCAGTATTACTTCAGTCTGAGTTCCATCTGATTTCCATCTGACTTCAAGTTGCGGACTTGCTAGCAAGTCCTCCCCCTATATTGCGTGGTGTTTGCTGAAAATATACGATTTCATGTTGAGTTGATGAAAGAAAACACAGACAGAGAGAAAAAAAAATAAGACTTTAACAGCAAATTCAAAAACCAAAAAAATATGCAAAAAAATTTACCATTCTCAGTGAATAATACATGCAAATTGATAATTTGAAGAGAAAGAGAAAAAAATTAAAATTGCGTTGAAAAATGTTGGAGTGTTATTGGAAGGATTTTCGCCCTTATACTAGTTGATTGAGAAATAGAAGTGTTGGATATAGTCGGAGGTGAATCAACTTGTTCATCTTCATACAGCTCTAACCATTGATCTTTGAGGTCAGCAAGTAGGTTATGAAGTATAGTGCAACACAGAATCCAGTTGATCACCGCCTCCATTTCAGATTTATTTCTAAGAGGACTTCTTAATTCCCTTAAACTAGAAAAACGGCCTTTCAAGATTCCAATAGAATGTTCAATACGGACTCTTGACTTTGCCAAATGATTGTTGAATTTGGCATTTTGACTGTCTTCTGAAGCTGCTCCCCGAAAAGCAGGAAGTACATACTTTCCATTCACATAAGCAGAATCTGCAAGAAGATACTGATTTTCATCAAAGAATTTTTCAGGTTCATTTGAAATATGCATTCTTTGGAAGACGTAGGAGTCATGACATGAGCCAGGATAGCCAGCGAAGAATGATATAAATTTTTTGTTTACGTCACATATAAGCTGAACGTTAATTGAATATCTATAAAGAAGATATATTTGTTTGTGTTAGTTTCAAGGAGGATGAAAGAAGTTAAAAATAATCTACCTCTTTTTACGGTCAAAGTAATTGTTTCCACCTTGACCAGGTTTCTGGCTCAAAGGAATAGTAGTACCATCAACAAAACCAATACATCCTGGAAAGCCCTCTGCTTGCATAACCTGAGATGATTCAAGTCGCTCTTCTTTTGTTGGCCAGGTGAGAAGTTGAGATTCCAAGGAGTTGATGGCAGTGATACATCGTTTGGTATAAGTGTTAACTGAACCATACCCTAAATCAAAGACATTTTCTAAACGTTTCAAAGCGGCTCCATTACCATTTGAACCCAAACGACATAGTGTGATGGCCAATTGAATTGAAGGATGTCGTTGTTCTTTTTGAGAATTATTGTGAAATATGGGATGATCCTGAATAAGCTCAAGCAATTTAAGGAAACATTCCTGAGAAGTCCTGAACAGCTGTCTAAAACTGGGTGTAGATAGGTTAAGAAGTGTTTGGATGGTGTACTTGGGGGTATGAAGTACTTGAGGCTTTCTGGGAAGAAGGTAACGTTTCCTGGCCATTTTTGATAAAACGACAAAATCTTCTTCTAGATCAGAATCGGAATCAGAGTCCAAGAGCAGTTCAAGCGCCATGAAAGTCATTGCTTTATGTAATTTATCACGATTTGAAAGTGAGGAAGGCATGACTCTTATATGATATGATATGAAGATGTAAGTGATGTACGATGTTTTGAGTTATGAAGTGTTATTCTGCGGAGTGCTGCGTATGAATGGGATGATGCTGACAAATCAGTGAAATGGGACTTGATGGTGAAATCAGCACTTTTGGTTGAGAAAGTGCGGATTTGAGTGAAATAAGTGACTTCTTTCATTTTGAAATCCACCAGTATTGGGGCTAGTGTGTTTTGGAAATCCGCACTTATTTAAGTGCGGATTTGTAAGTGCGGATTTGCCAGAACTGACACCCCCTAATATATGGTTTTGATTGCTACTTAAATGATAAATCTTGATATGGCTATTATTGATGAGACACTTGAACCTGAGTTTTATGAGAATCTGGAAAGTTATTCTGTTTCCCTATTGAGAAATACTCCAGATGTAGCTAACATTAATGATGCATATTTAAGGGATATTATTTCTAAACAAAATCATATCATGAACAACATGCAATTAACTCAGAAATTTAATAGTATGTTAACTGAACAGGGTTATCAAGCATTGAGGAGTGCATTAAAAAGAGTTTCTGATCATTTGTTTCATTACAAATTAACTCATGAAAAGAAAGTTGCTTTATAGAAAAATATCCAGAATGATTTGTCTAAATTAAAAGATACTGTGTCCATCTGTTTCCAGGAGCTAGAAGGAAATAAGTTGAACTTAAAAAGATTGAGGGATCACTATTCATCTTTACAAAATAAGAACCAGTTATCTTTTTCAACCATCAATGACAGTTTATCTAGTATTCCAAGAGTGAAGACTAGGCTAACAACCATTGAAGAGAAATTAAATTCATTTTTACATGATCAAAAGTTTTCTGACATTTCTTTGAAAGAACATGTGGTGCAGGATACCCCAATTTTACCTGTTCCTAGTTAATCCAAAGTAAAACTAATTCCAGAAACACCTGTTGATATCACTGAGTTCCCATAAAAAATTGATGATGTACCTGGATCATCCACAGAAAGATTAAACAATGAAATTACTGCCCAATTGGAGAAGTTACAGCTACTTCTCACTCAGAAACAAGCTTGTAACAAAGAGACTACTTCAAATTAAAAGAATTAGCCAAATCTTCACCAGTATCCAACATTTGATGGTGACTCTTCCTCTGATTGGCTGCAGTTCATTTGCAGGATTGATAATCTAAAAAATTCTTACAAACTCCCAGATGAGAAAACTGTGTCAAAATTAATTACTTTATTTACTGATGTAGCTCTAATGTGGTATGAGTCTGTTCTCTTGGATAAAAATGACTACTCATGAGAAGATTGGAAAAAATTAATTAAAACACAACTTGGTGGTTCCAAGTTTAGATTAGCTCAACAAAGGCAATATGAAGAAACCAGATATAGCTCTTCTACAGAAAAACCTATTGAGTTTTTGATGAAACTTGTGAAAATTTTTGGGAAAGGGACCCAGATATGGAGTTTGAATTATGGAAGGACAGGATCCTCTATAAATTACTTATGTCTCTGAGAGACTTAATAGTTGCTAGGACTGAGTTCTCAAGGGAACCTTCTTCTTTCATTAATACTTGTAATGAGATCCTTCTAAACAACAAGTATGATTCGAGAAGATTCATTTCTAGAACTTCATTAAAGAAAACCTCCAATTACCAACAAAAACCTCTGGAAAAGGTTGTTAAAACTTCTGCCCCTGCTTCACCCAAAAAGTACGCAACAAACACTTGCTTCAAATGCAGCAAGCCTTGGAAGAAAGGACATGTTTGTGACAAGAAGATAAATCTTGTTGAGCAGACAAATGAACATTATGATGACACAATAGCACTGGATGATACTTCAAGTGATTGTTCCAGCAATATTTCATATGAATCTCATCAAGAAAGTTTGATTCTGGAAGAGGATATCCATTATTTGAATAATATTAATATTGAGTATAATGATTTATCTACAGTAAAGTATGCTGAGATCATAAAAAACCTTGAGTACAGTTTAATTATTATTTTCCCTCTCAAGGCACCAGTCTTGATCAATGGAAAGAAAATTGAGGTTGTCTTAGATTCTGGAGCTGGAGGAAGTGTAGTATCTGAAAAAGCACTTGCTTCAGTGGACCAAAATTATAAATCAAAACTTATGCCTATCTTTTCTGTGAATTGGAGAGGTTATGGCTCTGTTTTGTTCCCCATTGGTAAATACAAAGCCACAGTACTTTTAAAATATAACCATGGTTTTGTAAGAGCTATATGTGATTTTTTTGTCATGAAAAATGATAACTTGAGTAGTTGGTTCATTGTGGGAAATGGAATTTTAAGCAAGTATGGCATAAAATAAAATCCTTCAAATCAATGTTTCACAATGGGGATGAATGGGAAGAGAAAATTTAAACTTTCCTCTCCCAAGAAATTATTAAAACCATGATTGAAAACATGTCATTCTGTAGCTCAATATAGAGGAAGATCTAAAAAAGAAATTCCTGCCCTTATGTCTGAAATCGACAATGCTTCTTTTGAAGAACAACTTTTTGGTGAAGAAAAAGATTCCATCATTAAATTGATAAAATCTTTTCCTATGGCCTTTGCTCATGGGTCACATGAATTAGATTTTGTAAAAGAAGAAATGAAGCTTTCATTATATTTCCCATTAAATGAAATACCACCTAGTTTAAAGAAGAAGCCTTATCCTTCCTCTCCCACAAAGATAAAAGATATTGAAGACAATATCTCTACCCTTTCAAAAATAAATATTATTGAAAAGATAGTTGAAACACCTAAATATTGTGTTATCTCACCTGTCCTAATTTCTTATAAGAAAGATAAATCCAGCTTATGTGGTGCTTATAGAGCATTGACTACTTATACTTTTGATGATACCTATCCTTTACCTAGAATTGGCTCTATACATGCTCCCCTACAAGGTGCTAAATATATCAGCTGTTTGGATGGTAACATGGGATATCGCCAGGTACCTGTTGATAATAATTCTCAGAAATTTTGGATGATTGCTACTCATATGGGTATTTATAAGTATGTTAGGATGCCGCTTTGCCCTAAAAATGCCCCTTCAGCTTTTCAAAAATTTATGGATAACACATTCCATCAGGAGATAATTGAAGGATGGCTGATGGTTTATATTGATGATATAATCATATTCTCTAAAACATTTGGGGACCATATTAACCACCTGTGTAAGGTATTCCATAAAATGGATGAGATAAGTATGACAATTGCTTTAATAAAAAGCAAATTTGGTTTCCATTCCTTAAAAGTGCTTGGTCATGTTGTCTCAGGTTTAGAGATATGTGTTGACCAAAACAAAGTGGCAGCCATACAACAGGTGAAAGCTTCTACCACAGTTAGAGAGCTCCAGAGTTTTTTGAAAAAGTGTGGATACTATAGACAGTATATTAAAAATTACCAAGTCATAGCATTATTCCTTACCCAACTGACTGGGAAAGATGTTGCTTTTGTCTGGAATAATGAAAGACAAAGAGCTTTTGACACTATGAAAAATTTTTTGATTTCAGCACCAATTCTTACTTTATGTAACTTTAATCAACCACTTGTTTTATACACTGATGCCATTTTCAGTGGACTGGGTGCTGTCCTCTACCAAAAACAAGTGATTAATGATAAAGTATCAGAAGTAGTAATTTGTTGTATATCAAAAAACCATGAAAAATAGTGAATTGAAATATGGTGACACTCAACTAGAGTGTTTAGCAGTAGTGTAGGCTCTAGAGAAGCTACATTATTATCTGGACGACCAGAAATTTGAACTTGTCACTGACTGTAGTGCAGTTAAATTCCTCTTAAACTTGAAAACACCTAACAGACATATGTTCAGATGGCGGCTGGCTCTTCAATAATACAGAGGGAGAATGACAATAATTCATAGGGCTGGTATTGTTCACTCAAATTTGGATATGTTATCAAGGTTACCTTTGCCAAATTATGACTCAAATCCTGCATATATTCCTGAAGCTGAGATAGTTCACATTTATGGAATATATGTCATTGATATGGAGGAAGAGCTTCTAAAGCTTATTCTGGATTCATATGATAAGGACACTGACTTAAAAAAGCTATGTACCATATTAAATGATCCAAAGAATGCTTCAATAAAAGCATTAATTAAAACTCTTCCACCAAATTACCAGAAGGCTTTGGAAAAAGGTAAATTTTCAATTGATGAAGGCTACCTCTATGATAGAAGATAGTTGAGTAATGTTATTGTTATTCCTCCTTCTATGAAAGAAATCATCTTGAAGATTTTTCATGATGACATATTGGCTGGACATTTTGATCATGAGAAAACAATAATCATAATTAAGAACACTGCTTAATGTGTTAATATTTCTGAAGACACCAAACTATATGTTGAATCCTGTGATTCTTGCCAAAAATCAAAAAGATTGACTGGTAAAAGAGCTGTATTAATGCAACATAATGAAACTCCTGATGCACCATGGCAAATAATAAACATGGACTTTGTAAAAGGATTACCCATCTCTGGAAATGAAAGTTATAACTCTTGTTGGGTTTTTGTGGACAGATTCACAAAAATGTGTAAATTTATCCCTACCCACAAGGATGTTTCCACTAAAGAATTAGCTTTCTTGTGGTGGTCTCATATGTTTAATACTGCTGGTTTTCCTAAGGCCATAATCTCTAACATAGACCCTAAATTTACTTCTAAATTTTGGATGTCTCTGTTGGATTTTGGTGGTTGTGATCAGAAACTTTCTACTGGCCATCACCCCCAAACTGATGGATTAGCTGAATGAATGATTCAAACCTTAGAGGACATGATAAGAAGGTATTGTGTCTTTGGCCTTGAGTACAAAGAAACTGAAAGATTTACTCATGATTGGGTTACCTTACTTCCTGGTTTGGATTCTGCTTATAATAGTACTGTTCATTCTGTTACTTAGAAAAAAGCCTTTTGTGCTCTGGCTTGGATATGTTCCAAATACTCCTTCCCAAATTCTCAATAATAAAATACCTAAATTGGATTTACATCCTGGTGTAAAATCTTTTTTTCAAATGCAACAAATTTTCAGAAGTCATGCTTAAAAATGTATTGAAAAATAATTTTAATATGAGAAGAGATGGGACGAATCCCATAAAGAATACACTTTTAAAAAGGGTGATGAAGTACTGATTTCTACAGTCCACTTCAATTTAAAAGGTAATAAAAAATCAAAAGACCCATTTGTAGGTCCATTTGTTGTAAGAAGAATGGTTGGTGATAATGCAGTTGAAGTTATTTTGTATTCTCCATATGAGAGAAAAAATCCTGTTTTTCCAATATCTCTTTTGAAACCTTACACATCCAATAGTGATTTATTTTCCAAAAGGGGGGGAAGACCAAAAAAGACCCCTAATGAAATCACTGAGACATCAGAAATTGATAAGATTCTAAATGACAGAATAGTTTCTGCTAAAAAAGGTACTGAATTCTTATTGAGATTCAAGAATAAATCTTCAGAATATGATTCTTGGATACCTGGGAAAGAGATATCTAATATTTCTACTCTGTGAAAGAAATATAAAAAGAAAAAATCATAGCATTTTTTTTATTATTTTTTTAGAGTGAGGGAGTGTCAGCCAGGCTGCTAGACTCACCCAGTAAAATAATTAATTATTTCCTGGGATGAAGCCACACCTTTTTATTTTTCTACTATTATTAATTTTATTTTATTTACTTTAAGTTTACATGTAATAAATTAACTAGTTACAAATAAATAAATTTAGTAGAAATTCAAAATTAATATTTTTTGTCCTATATATTTTATTTTTATTTTTCTAACACCGTGCTCAAATGACAGTTAAAGGAAATTAAAATCAAAGTATTAAAATAAGAAAAGACTTTTTTTTTATTTGAAATATAACTTAAAATAAAAATAAATATGTACAAAAAGTCAAATTACTTATTTAAAAATAACAAGTACCAGAAGTTTTAAATAAATAAATTTCTTTTCACATATACAGTAAATAGAATATTCTAAAATATTTATTATTGAAAAATTCTATAATTTGAAATCTTCTTTCTTTTGGAAATTTTTTTCTCTCTCTCACACACTTGTATTTAGATTTTTTTACTATGTCACTTTTCTCTCCTTTGCCTATATAAGGCCTCCCTTCCTGGTAGTTTTTTGGCATTCATTACTTACTTATTATTTTTATCAAAACATTAATACAAACAAATATTTATTACTATCACTTATTGTTTTTAGTATTTACTGCCATGTAATTCTAAATCATTAATTATAATAATATTTATAAAATCTTTTACCTCTTTGAAATTGAGTAAATCAAGTTAAAGATAACCCATTGGAAACTTTGACTTTTAAACCCCAAAAATCCACCTATCACTGCCATTGGACCTCTGTTAAAATCTTCTAGACCATCAAGACCCTTTGATACACACACTTAGATCACTCAAACCACTCAAACCACTCAAACCACTCAAACCACTCACATTTATCTTTTCATTACAAGTTTTTCTCAACCAACCAGCTCAACCCATCCATGCATCAAAAAAATATTTAAAAAAAACCATTATGTCCAACCAACAAGCCAAAAAGATATAAAAATAAAAAATAAAATAATTGATTTAATTAACTAAAAAAATAAGTTAAACAAAGTAAACCAACTAGCTACCTAACTAACACTACGCAATATAGGGGGTGGACTTGCTAGCAAGTCCCCAATCTGAACTAAGACAGAACTCAGATGGAACTCAGACTGAACTCATAATATACTCATACTGAACTCTACTTGAAGACCCACCTAAAACTGTTCTGCTGAGTGGTGTTCATCCCTGATTGTATGGTTCCTTTATCAATAGCTCAATGTGTGTTCAATCTGTGGTGAATTTGAGTCCAAGGTTGCGGACTTGCTAACAAGTCCACCCCCCGTATTGTGCGGTGTAAGTAACTCATTAACAAATAAATAAATAATCCATCTCTCTATTAAGATACATAGATCTTCCTCACTTCAACAACACTTTTTCAAAGAATTATTCTTCTTTTTCTTTTTCTTCATCTTCATCTTTTTTTAATTTTATTTTGATGGATAACTTTTACCTAGGAAAGAGTATTATTACATAACCTTATAAGTAGTAATCAGAATCTTAATAAGCAAGTGATACCTCAAACTCAAGGATATTAAATATTAAGTACCTAGAAGCCAGTAGCATGGATAAAAGTAATGAAAAAAGAATAATAGAATCAGAGAAGAGATAGGATTATGAAGAGAAATTATACAAATGGACAAGGAGTAGTGGGGAAGAACAGGGAAGAAAGCCACTTTCTTCAATAAACTATACTCAAGGCCAATTAAGGGGAGAAAGAGACTAGGAAAGACATTTCACACACAGTAGAGTATAGACATGATTACATGAAGTCAGTATAAAAACTAGTGATTAACCAAAGGTATTCAAACCATCAAGAACCCATTTGTGATTAACTGATAAGTTGAAACTAGTGATTATATCACAAAGTTGAGTGAAAATAGACAAGAAATTGTTAAATAATGGGAGAGTTCTCTCACTAAGTAAAGGTTGAATATAAACTAAACTATGAGGTGATAGTAACAATGGCATTATTCTTCTAATAGAAAGAAAATTCCTATTCCAATTTTTATCTTTAATTTACATCTATCTATTTAATGAATAATTTCCTATAAAATTAATTTTCTACTTTCTGGAATTTTCACTACTACTCTAACTGACCCCATTCACATTGTACCTCAAACACATCCTCCGCTTCCCACCCTCTTTTTTGGCTCACATTTAATCATTTTTCTTCTCATTATTTTCTATTTATTTGTTTATTTTATAATTATTTTATTACATTTTTTATATTAAATCTCACATCCTCACCTCTGACAGTACCCCCACCTCCCTTCTCATGAAAAAACTTACCATTTCACCCTTAAAAGTATAATAATGTTATTAAAAAATTAATTTTAATTTTAATTTTATGAAGATCATCTATACATTTCAATATAAATTCATAACATAAGTCCTCAAATGTCTTAAATGATATATCACCTATATATGATAATAGTGATCATACTCATCATTATCACAATGGAGAATATATATATATATATAATGATATAATCCATATAATGTTAAATAAAATGATTTAATGCTCATCAATCATCATTCTTATCATATAGCATCCAATTTCATAAATAACCTATACATAATAATTATTAACAAGCCATCATAATCATAATAATCATCCTCATTTTCATCTTTATTTTCATCATGGAATTCTAATATTTAGTAACATCCCTCACCTGGTCTCATATTTAAATATAGAACTATTGTCTATTTGATGATAAATCCTTCATCAACAATATTCAAATAATAATAATAATAATAATAATAATAATAATAGTAATAATATATATATTCATATTGTTTTTCAAGCTTGGACTTTTGGATTGGGGGTTTTTATTGATTATAATTCAATTCATCAAAGAACATCTTTATTTGTTTTCTTTTGATAACCAATCTTAATAAAAATTTCTTGGATATTTGTATTCTCCATGATAAAATGATACACCTTGTGTCACTTAGGTGGAATGAAAACTTACTGTGATATATATATATATATATATATATCATGCATAAAGCAACTTTCATTATATTGTTTATCCACAGTCAGTGACCATTCCTAATGATTCTAACCCATTAATGACATGCTATAACTTATATGTTGTTATATAAAGTCACCATCAAAGCATTTTACTTTGTTAACTCTAAAATGGAACCATCCAACTCTCCTATCCCAAATTTAAAAAAAGGAAACAACTCTGTACAGTACAATACAGGTGTTAGGACCTAAGAGGGCAGAAAACTACTAGCTCTGATGCTAGCCTAAGACAAAACTGACTATGCTACTGAGCAGTGAGACTAACTACACTGACTATTATGGGACTGCCAACAGTGAGACATGATTAACTATGCTGATACAGAAGTGAGACTAAGAAGTAACTGGATTACTATATAAGTTGTCCGTTGAGGAGCACCCCACAGCGCTTGCCCCATTGAAACCCCCTTATGAAGTATCCATTTCTTCTGCCTATGAAAATGCATAGTGCCCAAAGTGCTCCTCCTCCTCACCTCTCAACTCAAATCCTAACATTACCACCTCTTTTACCCTTCCTTCCCCCTGCACTCCTTCTCAAACTGTTCCACCTTCCTCTTAGCATAATCTAAGTTCTCTAGTGGCTCCCAAGATCTATCTCCTACTCCATAGCCTTTCAAGTTTACCAAATACTGAACCTTTCCCCAGTAAACCTGCTTAGCAACAACCATTTCTACTTCAATATCCTCCTCATTTACAATGTAGACTGGCATTGGTGGTTCTTCTAGGAATCCCAGAATTTTATCTTCTTGGCGCTTTGTGAGAAATGAGATACTTAACACTGGATGTACTTGTATCATTGAGATTATTAGTTCCAATTCATATTCTGAGTTAGATATCTTGTGCTTGATCTTAAATTGGCTCACCTTCCTGTAATCTAGTTTGGGGCTTGGGTGCAATGTAGAGAGAAATTGTGATCTTAGCCAGACCTTTTCACCTACATCTAGTTCCAGATTTTGAGCCTTCCCTTGATCATGGTGGCACTTCATTGACTTCTGGGATAGCTTGAGCGCTGCCTCTAGTTCTGGACGTATAATAAGTATTTTCTGAATCAGCTCTTCAGCTTCTGGGACTTGTAACATGGATGGGGTACCAATTTAGAATGTTGGGTGAAATCCATATTTAGCATAGAGAAGTGAAATTCCTGTTGCAGCATGTGTCCAGTTATTATATGAGAATTCAGAAAGTGGCAATAGCTGTACCCAATCATCTTGCTGATAGTTTATGAAGTGGTGCAGGTATTGTTCAACTTCCTTGTACACTATCTCAGATTACCCATCAGTTTGTGGATGCCATGCTGTTGACAATATGGGCTTAATGTTCATTTGTTCATAAATTTATTTTAAGAAATTAGAGTAAAAATTACTTCCCCTATCTGATACTATACTGTCAGGTAATCTATGCAATTTCCACATGTGTGCCACTATTAGGTCTGCCATACCCTCTGATGTGAATTTTGTAGTTGTGGGGACAAAGTGTACCATCTTGGTGTAAAAGTCAACTACTGTTGTAGACAATCCTATAGTACTAGCTATAGGCCTTGACCAAGGGAGATGGAGAAAAACCAGAGAGAAAATACCCTGTGCCTATAGAAAAATAGAGTGAGATTTACTTGCTAAAGTAAGTTGTTTCCTGTTTGCTAAAGCCTCTTTTCAACACACTTGACTGCTTGATGAGCCAAGAAAGTAGTCCCCAGACAGACTACCAGACCAAAGAATTGAAATGTAGACCAATGTCCACACCAGAGAAAGCAAAAATACTTGATGTAGGCTGCAAATCCACACCAGAGACAGCAATAATACTTGATATAGCTTGCAAGACTATACCAGAGAAAACAGTTGCCAAAGTTGAGTTAAATGAAGAACTAACCTTGCAACAAACACAGCCAATTGTGGCCAAAAACAGTGAAAACAGAGTGAGGAACAAGGATATCACCTCCGGATGGTTGTATGATAGTTAAAGTTGCCACAAACTGTCTTATTCACTATGTACACACAGACCACTATCTAAGAGCCCATGCACACCAACGAATTTGGCACCTGTACCAGCCAAATTGAATAAAACCCCTCCAGAAGCACTCCCCAACCTTCTAAAACAGAGGCAGGAGGGCCGCCCAACGTCGGAGGTGCCGCCTGAAGCCAGAAAACCAATAATAACACCTAATCTACTTAGAAAAATTAGCTACAACTACTAAAACCCTTAAAACACGGAATTTCACTATAACAACATTGAGACATGAAATATAGAGCTAAATTAGCCCTATACAATGGTACTAAGTACTTAACCCTAAGACTTAAGGTTAGCCTGTAAAACACAAAAAACAAAATTAAACAGCTATCTTTTGTAACTGAAGAATGAGGAATTGACGCCTTAAAACTTAGAATATGAAAAATATTATCAAGACATGAAATATATAGAAAAACCGGGGCTATCCAACGATAGTACCCACATACCCACAGTCCCAATATCCATGGAATAAAACCAGAAAAATACCCAATTCTTCAACAGATGTCAATTAAGACATGCACAAACAGCGCCAAAACACACAACAAAGGCCCCTGCCAATGTTGGAAGACCACATCCTCCCTACAATCCAGAATGTCCACATTTTTTCTTCATCAAACCATCATGTTCAACCTTCTTCCCAAATCTACCTCTGAAATGGGTCCTTTCCAATACTGCATTGACAATAATCTAATCTGCACCATCACACCTCCTGTCCATCCATAGAGAACGTCCTGCAATGTCTTCCAATCCAGAAATAAGACCTGCAACAGACCTGGTCCATTATCTTCTGCAACAGCTTCACCTCCACCTCAACCTGGTCCATCTTCTACCAGCACCAAAAGATCTGGGCCATCTATCTTAATTCCCAGATTAATCAAAAAACTACACCCTTCCTAGAAGAGAACCAAAACCACTAAAACAACAAGTTCCACCATCCCTGGTCCATCTGATGTTAAAAACTTCGATTTCCTCTTTCCACTTTATAAAACTGATGACTTCTCAGTTCCTTCATCTTCTGACAGTGATGATAACAATGTAGGATCCATTGAACCAACAACACCAAACCACTTGCCCACAATTAAGTCCAAGTTCCAACAACACACATCTCAACAGAAACACCTTCTGCTAAACTACTTCCAATCCACTCCTGCTAGAGATCCACAGGACATTGAGAACAGAAGACACCTCATTCACCAGTTCAAGGCTAATTCTGAACACTTCATTTCATCTCTTGATTCCCTCTGTAATTCCACTAGTACTTGAGTTTGATTCAGAAAAGAAAAATTTACCACACCCTCTATAGGATGTAACCACAAACAACCCTCAGTTTTAAGTCTTGGGGGACCATCCTCATTTTACAGTCTTGGGGGACTCAAAAACCCTCAGTTTAAAGTCTTGGGGGACTCAAAAACCTAAATCATAAACCCAGAACCAGAGATCAACCACATTAAGACACAGAGAAAAAACTAACATTCTGGGGTAATTGTGAATAGAGCTGCCAGCTCATCAATTACCCCTAAAGTTGCCTTTGCTAAATTCAGAGGTTCCCCCTGTCGATACCCTCTGCCAATCTTTCAAACCCATTCCTCAGTTTATAGTCTTGGGGGACTACACCATCAAACAATCCTCAGTTTAAAGTCTTGGGGGACTACACCATCAAACAATCCTCAGTTTAAAGTCTTGGGGGACTATTCTTGAGACCATAGATTTTTCAGTTTAGAGTCTTGATGGACTACTCTTGAAGCCAGACACTTTAAAGTCTTGGAGGACTAACAGAATTTTTCATAAAATAGACGCGGCCAATTTCATACAGAATACACCTACAGCCAACCTGCTGAACTTCAACCTTCACTTCATCATCTACCCATCACTGACAAAAATCTCCCTCTTATCTCTTTCCATCATCTTTCCTCACCACAGATCATGGCTGGATCCCGTGATTTTGACCCCCTTCAATCTTCCTTGCTTCACTGCTCCCAAGGACTATGCCTGCAAACAGTGCATCCACATGTGCAGACCTTGCACATTCACTCTTCCAACTCTTGAAGCCAAATTCTACAAAAGGGCCTGTGATTCTTGCTATTCCAAAAAGAAGAAATGTGACAGAGATGCCAACTACCCTATTCCTCCTCCTTCACCTTCTCATAAATACATCTCCAGATCCCCTACCAGATCCCCAGAGCTTGGTCCAGCCTCTTCATCTTTATCTTCAGCACCATCCAGAAGATCACAGAACTCAGTTTCCAGAACTCTCCCAAAAAGGCCTGCTTTAACTTCCCAAGAAACAGCTTTTATCTCTGCCATATTAGCTCCAAAAGCTTCAAAATCAGCTCCTAGGATTCTAGACCGCATCCAGGCGGCCCGCCTGCCTCACTAGACAGTGAAAATCAGGCTCAAAACCTCCAAAAACAACCAGAAAACAGCCAAATTCCTCCAATCAACAAAAACAACTCCACACAACCACCTCCCACTGCTCCCAGAGCAATGCAGCCAACCTCTCCAAGGTCCAAAAACTACCAAATTTCCCAAACTTCTAGGAGACCTCCCAGAGGACCCCAGGAAAAAACCAGAGCACCCAACACTGCACCAAAGCAACAACTTAGCCCCCAGTTAAGGCAACAAAACTACACCTCTCCTTTGTCAGCCAACTATTCTTCTGACAGTTCCATTCCTTCAAAAGCATCATCCAGAAGAGATCAATCCACTTCAAGATCACCCTCTCCTGCCCCATTTTATAACAACCCTGGTACTCCATCACCAGCACCTCATCCAACTGAATCAAGCAGAAATATTAACAAAAGCAACAACAGGCCTGCTACTCCAACTAAGCCCCAGGAACATCAGCCTCCTAGTTCACCTTCTCAAAAACTTTCAGAGGAAGACCAAGAGAATCCATATCTTTCCCTGATTGATCCACCTACTATGACCATTCCAAAATCTTCAGAAGTCCAAATTCTGGCCGCTTACAAATTTGATGAGCTTCCAATCTGTAAGTACCACATTAATTCATCCAATTTCTTCAACAAAAATAATTACTGATTTAATTCTTCTTGTCTAGTTGGCACCCCCCCCCCTCCTGAATCTACTATTGGAGTTGGCCAACCTCTAGAAACATCTTTGACCCTGAATTATGGAGACATGAAACAACACCTCAGCACCATGTGTTCAAACATGCTGAAAGCCTTTGCCCTCCATGGACCTTTAAATGACTTTGAGAAAACCTTGAGGAAACAACTATTGGACGACCACTGGAAGATGTCTAGGATCATTAAGCACACCTTCCAACAATCCATTCCTGCCTCTTCTTCTTCCTCTTCTGAACTTCCATCCAAACACATTCCTACCCATTATAATCCATATAATCTCTCCAGCAGGATGCACTTCAAAGAACACAGTGCTTCCCACAACCCCAACAAAAAATAAAAACGACATCATAATCCAGACCAGCCTCCAGAAACTTCATCATCCAGACATTGAGCTCCTGAAAAAAGATTAAAAACATAATAATAAATAAATAAATAAAAATTAATAACTATAAATTCTAAATTTTTTTAACAGTCTACTGACATACTAAAATTAAAAATTGATAAATAAAATAAAAATAAATGAAATAAAATAAAAGATAAAAAATAATACAAATGGTATCCCCCAGCCAATTGATGAGCTGATCCCCTGATACCTTGCCCACATCCAAGTGCACCTTGATGTGGATAAACCTTAAATAATTTAAATGATTTGAAATAGGAAACATAAATTAAGGGTAATAATGAGAATAAAAAAATAATAAAATAATAAAAAAAATGACATTAATGAAAATAAAAATAAAATAAAATAAAATAAAATGATAAAATAGCATTGCCCAGCCAATTGATGAGCCTTTCCCCACCAATGCTTGCCCACATTCAGGTGACCCTGATGTGGTAACACCCTATATTTTTGATTTTATAATTTTAACAACCCCCATAAAAAAATTAAAAGAAAAAAAGAGAAAAAAAGAAAATAATCTGAAACTACTAACTAGCAAAATCATAACTAAAAAATCAAAGAAAGTCCATCTCCATGGATGGTTCAGATTAAGGGAAGGTCCAGTAAGAGAACGTCCAGTCCATAGAAATAATCGCTGGGTGGGCTCGCTCCAATAAGTAAAAATGATGGGAGACCACCAGTGATCCACCACCAATCCAAAAAAAACCACAGATAAAGAAGCCAGTCCCAAACCAGTTTAAAGTCATAGTGGACTTGAAACCTGAATAATAAACAACAGAACTAGAATTCAAATAGGAAAAACAAAAGACTTGAGACAGACATTCTGGGGTAACTGTTCTATGGAGCAGCCAGCTCATCAGTTACCCCCACACTTGCCAAAATAAAATCTAGAAGCCCCCCCTGGGTACCTTCTAACAAAAACAAAATATCCAACACAATAAACCAAAACCAATAAGAGTGAAGAGTCCAGCACTTGAAAACCAAAGGAAATTCCAGTTTAAAGTCATAGAGGACTAAAACCTGTAAAAAGAAACCAATGCTAGGGTTAAACCAAAATTAAGAGAAAGGGTTGGAAACAGACAATCTGGGGTAACTGTTGTTAGAGCAGCCAGCCCATCAGTTAACCCCACACTTTCCAAAATAAAATCTAGAAGCCCCACCCCTGGGTACCTTCTAACAAAAAAAAGATCTTCCAACACAAATCTTCTCCCATAAAAAACCAAAACCATTAAAACCCCATTAAAATTCTTGAAAGCCAAAAAAATCCAATTTAGAAATAAAATTTTGCAGTTTAACCTCATGCTAGAGGTTAGATAAAACCAATGATCATCACTTTTATCTTCATTTTCTTTTAAATAAAATACCCATCTTCACTTGAATTTTTCTTTTCTTCCATCTTTATTATACTAAGATTTTTTTTTCCTTTTTTATATAGAGACTTGAACCAGAGAGACTGATAAGAGTTGGATAAAACAAAACAAAATCCTGACCAAATACATTGAGGCCAAGTTAAGCAAAACCAAAAAAATTATATAGTTTATCCTCATTTCGGAGGAAAAAGATTCTTAAAATCCAAAGGTTGAAACCCATATGTTTGCCCCTAGGGCCTGAACCCCCTAAGCTCCTCTTCCAATTCTGATATGCCAACATCAGACCTCCAAACAAGTCTTCCATCCTCCTCCATACACTGAGTCTACCATAGTTCAGATCACCTGAATCAATAAATTCTCCACCCTGTGAAACATCTGGAACCTCCACCACATCTTTAAAATCAACCTCCATACCAGTGACATCCAAAACATCACAATTTTCCTCTTCCCTATAGGAATCTTGCTTTGAATCTTAAAAATCCTCCAGAATAACATCCATAACATCAAAATAAAAATCCTCCTCTAAGCAGAGACCTTCTGATCTTGAGTGAGCCACCTGAAAATAAGCTTCCTCTATTAGAAAAAGATCTAAGACAGAATCTTTCTGTCCATCCAAAAATTCAACTGATACATCTTCCTCCAATAAGCCATTATCTGAACTTGAGAAAGAAAAATAGTCATCCCTCAACAACCATTCATCCACCACATATTCCTTCTCAATATCCCAAAATCCTTCATCATGACCAGACAAATCCTCCTTCCCACATAATTCATCCAAACTTAAGGAAATACACTTATCCTCTAGTGCATACCTCTCCAAAACATCCAGTGAAACACATTCCTGAGCTCCCATGGTATCCTCTGGAAAAGAAAAATAAGCTTCACAAACATCATCAGAATCACCATCTTCCCAATTTGATGGCTCCAAAACCTCCCCAGAAGCTGAATATTCCACCACAGTCTTCTGAACCTCTCTGTCCAAAATTATTTCCTCTCCAGATTTCACATCCCTATCCTTCATACCATCCAAATATACCAAAATAAACTCCTTTAAAATAGCCATAGCAGGAATCCTATTTTCCCCATTTGGAAGAGTCTTCATCAAGTCAAACTTGAAAAGAATCTCCATAACCTCGACCTTTACATCCCTACCCATGGCACTCCAAAATACATACTTGGCCCCATCTTCATGTGGTAATATATCATTATATACCAGATAATCCAGAGCCTCCCCAAACTCTTCCATAAATTCCCCATACTGAGAAAGAGAAGTTACACCACCTTTCAATTCCCACTTCCTAGCAATCCCATGAAGATCCACCATTGAGAAAGTAGTAGGCCACCTTTTAACCATTTCAATCTTCAACTTCCCCCAGTCCTGACTCCTATATCCTGCCATACCAGAAACTTCCTTCTCCACTTCCCTATTTACAATGAAAAAGATTACTTGCCTAAGCATGTCCAACAGTGAGGCCCCATCAATCTCAGCAGAAACCTCAAACCTAGCCAAAAACCCCTTTGCATCCTCCCCCAAAAACCTTGAACCATCCCAAGACTGAATCCTAACCATACTAGCAAATCCAAGTTACAGCCTCCAATATCCACCAAAGATAGCCAAAGTCTCCCCCCCCCCCCCAATAGCCTTAAAGACCTAGGAGGGACCAAATCCAACAGAAAAGAAGACCCCTAGACCAACCACAAAGGGATATAGCACCAAATTAAAAATCCACCAAAGAGAGAAGCCTAGATCAACAGAGATTCCAAAAAACAAGCAAGTTCTACCCCACGTTGGGCGCCAGAAATGTAGACAATCCTATAGTACTAGCTATAGGCCTTGACCAAGGAAGTTGGAGAAAAACCAGAGAGAAAATCCCCTGTCCCTTTAGAAAAATAGAGTGAGATTTACTTGCTAAAGTAAGTTGGTTCCTGTTTGCTAAAGCCCCTTTTCCACATACTTGACTGCTTGATGAGCCAAGAAAGTAGTCCCCAGACAGACTACCAGACCAAAGAATTGAAATGTAGACCAATGTCCACACCAGAGAAAGCAAAAATACTTGATGTAGGCTGCAAATCCACACCAGAGACAGCAATAATACTTGATATAGCTTGCAAGACTATACCAGAGAAAACAGTTGCCAAAGTTGAGTTAAATGAAGAACTAACCTTGCAACCAACACAGCCAATTGTGGCCAAAAAACAGTGAAAACTGAGTGAGGAACAAGGATATCACCTCTGGATGGTTGTATGATAATTAAAGTTGCCCCAAACTGTCTTATTCACTATGTACACACAGACCACTATCTAAGAGCCCATGCACACCAACAAATTTGGCACCTGTACCAGCCAAATTGAATAAAAACCCTCCAGAAGCGCTCCCCAACCTTCTAAAACAGAGGCAGGCGGGCTGCCCAATGTCAGAGGTGCCACCTGAAGCAGCCCGGCCTCCCTGAAGCCAGAAAACCAAAAAAAACACCTATTCTACTTAGAAAAATTAGCTACAACTACTAAAACCCTTAAAACACGGAATTTCACTATAACAACATTGAGACATGAAATATAGAACTAAATTAGCCCTATACAATGGTACTAAGTACTTAACCCTAAGACTTAAGGTTAGCCCATAAAACACAAAAAAAAAAAGTAAACAGCTATCTTTTGTAACTGAAGAATGAGGAATTGACGCCTTAAAACTTAGAATATGAAAAATATTATCAAGACATGAAATATATAGAAACACCGGGGCTATCCAACGATAGTACCTACATACCCGCAGTCCCAATATTTACGTAATAAAACCAGAAAAACACCCAATTCTTCAACAGATGTCAATTAAGACATGCACAAACAGCGCCAAATCACACAACAAAGGCCCCTGCCAATGTTGGAAGACCACACTGTGAGGATTGCATTCATCCCTTGTGACTTGGGTAACTCCACTATAAGATCATAGGAGAGATCCCTCCATGGTTGCTTAGAAATTTTTATTGGGGTCAATGGTATTGTGGTAGGACTGACCTTGTTTCTCTGGCAAGAGTCACATGCCATTACATAGGGATGGATGTATGCCTTCATGGACTTCCAGTAAGAGTTTCAATTTACCTTCTCCATAGTCTTCAGTGGTCTTGGGTTTCCTGCCATTGGGGAATAATGTCTTGACTTGACCACCTTCCTTTTGAGCTCTTCATCATTTGGCACCACTATCCTTCCATTCTAATACAGCGCTTCTCTTTCCAGGTGGTACTTCTTCAATCCTTTCCTCACCAATACCCCCTTAGATGAAAGTGCCTTCACCAACTCCTGCACTCTCTCATCATTTTCCTGCCCCTAAATTACGCATTCCATCAAATCTTCATCCTCTGATTTCCCCTCATCTAGAATTACCCCCTCTTCAAGATCCAACTTCAAAAATGTTGCACCAACTGTATGTAGCTTGTTTGGGGCTGGGTAAAACTCAGGGGTTTGTGATAGTGAATTAGGTTTTTCACTTTCCTTTCTTGGTAAAAATTGAACAACAAAGTTAGCTCTGCTTAGAAGTTCCTCCCAGCATGCTTGCCTTTGAGTCAACTTTTTAGTGGCTAGGAAAGTCTCTAAGTTTTTGTGATATGTGTAGATAATAACTTGTAAACAGTGTGGTCCCCCCTTCTAAATAATGTTGCCAGGTGCGTAAAGCTTTGACTAGTGCCAATAGCTCCATGTCATATAGTTCATAGTTCAATTTGGCACCTAATAGTGTACATGAAAAATATGCTACTGGTTGTAAGACATTTTTGGTATCATATTCAGATAATACTGAACCTAAGGCAAAGTCTGAGAAATCACATTCCAGAACACATGGATTTAGTAAGTCTGGGATTTCAAGAATAGGGGTTCTGTCATAAATTTTGTTTTCAGGTAGTCAAAAGCATCTTATTTGGCTACTTGTCCAATTGAATTTGGCTTCTTTCTTTGTGAGGTTGTGAAGTGGGTAGAAAATGTGGGAATAGTTTTCAATGAAGTGGTGGTAAATATTTGAAAATCCTAAAAAAAACTGGAGATTTTTTACTGATGTTGGTTTTTGGCCACTCTGTTACTGCCTTTACCTTTTCTTGGTCCATTTTTACCCTATCCTTTGACATGATCATGCCTAGGTAGGGGATTTCAGTTACTGAAAAGACACATTTTTTTGGTTTCAACCATACTTGTGCCTCCCTCAAGCGCTTTAAACAATCTTTCACCCATATCTGATGTTCCTCTTTTGATCTGGAGTAAATAAATATATCATCTAGATACACTTACACATCTATCTCTATTCCATCTCTGAAGATACAATTGGTAAAGTGTTAGAAAGTGGAAGGCCCCTTGCAGGGACCAAAAGGTGTTACCCACCATTCAAAATGACCAAATTTAGTGCAGAACACCAGTTTTTTTTCATCACCTTCTTTCACAAGAATGTTATGGTAACCTTCCCTAAGATCAAGGGATGTGAACATTTCTGCATCATGAAGACTGTCAATCAGCTTACTATTCAGTGGAAGGGGATACCTATTCTTGACCATCAGTTCATTTAACCTTCTGAAATACATGCATAGTCTCAATAAACCATCCTTTTTTTTTCCTGAAAAGATCATCATCAGGGCCACCCAGGGAGATGTTGATTCTCTGATAAAATCATTTTTTAAATGTTCATCCATCATCTCCTTTAGTGCTGTTGACTCCAAGATTTAAAATGTGATTATGCAGCTGAATTGAGAAGTTGTTCCCAGGCATCAGATCAATAGCAAAGTCAAATAGTCAGTGAGGGAGAAGGGTCTTGGCTTGATTAATTCCCAATAAACTTCAAGGACCATTTTCTTGAGTCTTTTTGTTAGCTATGAGAAATGCACCTTGGCTGCAATCTTGGCAGATATTTTGCATGCTGTTGCATTGCATTCTATTCAGTTCTTCCTCATCCTCCAATGTCCCTTCCAAGTTCTGAAACTTAGGATCAAGAGAAAGTGTCAGTTCATGTTGCAAGTCTACTGATGATAATAAAGCACCAGGAGACTTTCTGGGAGGGGAATGGAACCCTGACCCCTTAAAGTGCAAGGGTGAAAATACTTTCTCTGTGCCATCCACCTTTCCATCTTCTGACTTCCCCCTTCTCAGTTATGACTTCTCCTCCTCTTATCATGCTTCATTCCCTTTCTGGTTTTCTCTGGTGCAACCTGTTAGTGACCCATCCCTAACCTTATTCTTAGAATCAAGAGGAAGCATCAGTTCTGGTGGCAAGTCAACTGATGATAACAAAACATTAGAAGACGTTCTGGGATGGGCCCCTGACCCCTGAAGGGGCCAGGGAGCTGATACTTTAGTGCCTGAATCCCCTTTCCTTCCCATCAATCTGCAGGTTATATTGGTTCAGCCATGTCATCTCCAGTACCATGTCATACTGGCCTTTCAGATTTGTTGCATATGCTTTGCATTGAGAGTCCCTTCTGTTCCACCAGAATCTGCAAAAAAAAAAAAAAAAACTTCTCTCATACTTCTCCTCCCCCACTTGGTGATCCATCAAACATCATGAGATGCCTAGGGGTAGTCCAATTTTTCTTTTATTTTTTATTTCTTTGTCAAAACTTGTTGGACATAAAACAGTCTATGGCCCCACAGTCTGGCAGGGTTTGTATATATGTTGTGGTGTCAAGGGTTATTAAAGGCAAATTTAGTACAAGATGATGATCATTTAATTCAATTGATTTACATGCTGATCATTCTTCTACTAAATCTATCTTTTTCTTTCCCCTCTAATCTGCTTGAGGGGGACACAACCTTCACTCCTGAGTGCTTTCTTTTACCTGTGCCTTTCCTGTGCTATCCTCCACTTCACTAACTCTCATTTTCTCCTTACACTCCCTTTCCAAATGACTACCACCTCTGCATCAGAAGCACATCCCTTTGTTCATATGTCTCTGGTATTCCTCATCAGATAACCTTCTTCTCCCACTAGCACTTCATGCATTTACTGTATCAATATCCATGGTGTTTGGGACCCCTGGCTCTGGCCCCAATTGATGAGACATAGTTGTGCCACTAATGAGCACCACTCCAACTATCCATTTTCTGATGCTTAAACTTGTTAAACATGAGTGCCACTTCTTCCCATGTTGTCACATAACTGGCATGGCCCTGGAATTCCAACACATACTCAGCCACTGAATGTTTTTTTTTTTTTTTTTTTTTTTTTGGGCTGGGGGGGAGGGGGGGAGGGGGGTAGGGGTATCATTGGTTTCATGCATGTTCTGAGGTCAAGGCCATATCAGGATCACTAAAAGTTAGCTTAAATGCTACCATGAAAATTGGTAAAAAGTGGTTCTGACATTATTGGCACCTTCAAGAAGTTCTTTTTGTATATGATCTTTGTCCAGCATGCTACCTTTGTCAGTGAGATAAGAGATTATGAATCCAATGTTTTAGATTATTGGTTTGGGAACTTTTGACTGTTGATCAAGTTATATAGAAGGTTACCTAAAAATGCATACTTTCCATTAAAGATTGGCCAAAGACTGCATTCTTTGAGGCCTTTGACAGTTGGTACTGGTGCAGCAGATAGATGGTACTTGTGTTTCAGCTTGGGAAGCATCCAATTCTGTTTCTGTGGGGCTCCAAGATGAGTGAGGGTTTTTTTTCCTCTGATAGATGTTTTTTATAGTATGCTGGTTATAGATTGGACAAAATGTTAAGACCTCCTAAGAGGGTGGACTTACTACTAGCATTAATTCTAGCCTAAGACAGGACTGACTATGCTGAATACATCAGTGAGACTAACTAAGACTGAGACTATATTAAGACTACCAACAGTGAGGATTACAACTACAAGAGAAAAAACTAAAACGTAACTGGATGATTATATAAGTTGTCCAATGAGAAGCACACATTCCATAGCACTTGCCCTATCAAACCAACCCCCTTATTCAATATCCCTTACTTCAACCTATGACAATGCATTGCACCCCTTCCTCCTCCTCCTCCTCCTCCTCCTCCTCCTCCTCCTCCTCCTCCTCCTCCTCACTTCAAATCCTAATAACAATTCCCCCCCCCTCCATAAACTCCTGTTTACTGAGAATGAATACCAAGTTTATGGCTTTCTTTATAGTATTATGACATCCCTTTTTAAAACTCATGACAAATGTCTAACTTTGATACTGCCCTACCTATTCTTTAAGACTTGAAAATAAATTTGAATATATTTTTCTTTATCTATCTATCTATCCATCTCACATATACCTCAACCACCTCCCCCCCCCCTTAATATCCCTAATCCTTAAAGATCAACAACAACAATAATCTTAATAACATTAACATTAACATTAACAACAAGAAAACCTTAACTCATGATATATATATATGTAAAACACATTTTTACTTTCTTTTTTCTAAATACAAAAAAATAACATATAACTGGATTTTAAAAAAACTTAAACTTCACAAAACACTTGACCCGCTCATATGTTTAATTACATATCCCACTCTCCCCTCTCTCTTGCACCACCCAAAAAAATATAAAGAAATGTAAAAAAAATGAGAGAAGAGAAAAGAAAATCCTATTACTTGCACACATGATCAAATAATACATATCAATAAATAAATGGATATAACTCATATCACGAAATCCCATATATTAACTAGCCATGTATCGATGTATAAAATTTACTATATATATATATCTGATTATTACACATCATTTTTATTTCAACAAAAACCAAGAACCCCCCCCCCTCCCAAAAAAAAATAATAATAATAATAATAATAATAATAATAATAAAAATAAAAATAAACATCATACGTTATTTTATGAATAAGAGCTATGCCTTCTGGAGTTAGCAAGTTCATTAAGCGACTTTTTATGATGACAAAGATGATTGATTTTATGGTTATTAGTTGGCCGATTCGAATCATCATTATCATTCATTGAAAAGCTTTGGTTGTGATTGTGGACGTGGTCATCATCTTCGTACTCGTCATCATCGTCATCATGATTATAAGTTTTTTTGTTTATGGATGAGGGCTTGTGTCTCCGACTATGAGAAACATAGTTGACGACATCAAGATCTATATCCTCTCTATCATCAGGTAAATTCGTTGATTGGTTGGAATGTGTAACAAGATTTTGTTCCCGAGATGTAGAGTTATTAGAGAGTGAGTGAGTTTTTTTAGTAGAATTTTTTTTCCGGTTCGATTGTAAGTTGAAAGTGGCAGGGAGTTTACATTCATGAACGGATGACCGAGAACGATGTGACTTTGGTTTTGATGAAACATGGGACTTAACAACCGGAACATACTCTTCAGGACGCCGCATTTTTCTTTGGATTTTTTTTTTTTTTTTTGATGACAAGAAGAAAAAAAGAAAAAAAAACAGATCACATGATTAAGTTTCAGGTAATTAAGGAGGGAACAGAAAGGACTATTCTCTCTAATAATAATAATAATAATAATAAACCAAACTTGTTTAAGCTAGGAAGTGCATAATTGATGCCTTTTTTAGCCCTCCGACCTTCTCGGACAGAAGATAGGTTATCCTCTTTATCAATAGGGTCAGAGGGAGTTGAACTGAATTCTTCCTGAGCAGTTTCCAAAGTATCTAAGACGCGTTTTTTGCAACTGACTTGTTGAGGTGGAATAGTTGCCTGGGATACTGCTTTAATATTAATTTTACGCGACGTCACATCTCTCATAGTTTGTGTGCGAGGGAAGGAAGGGTGCTCAGAGTTCTTTTCAAGACCTGAATCACGCCGAGGTTTGGTACGTTTGGATGAAATAAGTTACAAATTTGATGAGCTTCCAATCTGTAAGTACCACATTAATTCATCCAATTTCTTCAACAAAAATAATTACTGATTTAATTCTTCTTGTCTAGTTGGCACCCCCCCCCCCCTCCTGAATCTACTATTGGAGTTGGCCAACCTCTAGAAACATCTTTGGCCCTGAATTATGGAGACATGAAACAACACCTCAGCTCCATGTGTTCAAACATGCTGAAAGCCTTTGCCCTCCATGGACCTTTAAATGACTTTGAGAAAACCTTGAGGAAACAACTATTGGACGACCACTGGAAGATGTCTAGGATCATTAAGCACACCTTCCAACAATCCATTCCTGCCTCTTCTTCTTCCTCTTCTGAACTTCCATCCAAACACATTCCTACCCATTATAATCCATATAATCTCTCCAGCAGGATGCACTTCAAAGAACACAGTGCTTCCCACAACCCCAACAAAAAATAAAAACGACATCATAATCCAGACCAGCCTCCAGAAACTTCATCATCCAGACATTGAGCTCCTGAAAAAAGATTAAAAACATAATAATAAATAAATAAATAAAAATTAATAACTATAAATTCTAAATTTTTTTTAACAGTCTACTGACATACTAAAATTAAAAATTGATAAATAAAATAAAAATAAATGAAATAAAATAAAAGATAAAAAATAATACAAATGGTATCCCCCAGCCAATTGATGAGCTGATCCCCTGATACCTTGCCCACATCCAAGTGCACCTTGATGTGGATAAACCTTAAATAATTTAAATGATTTGAAATAGGAAACATAAATTAAGGGTAATAATGAGAATAAAAAAATAATAAAATAATAAAAAAAATGACATTAATGAAAATAAAAATAAAATAAAATAAAATAAAATGATAAAATAGCATTGCCCAGCCAATTGATGAGCCTTTCCCCACCAATGCTTGCCCACATTCAGGTGACCCTGATGTGGTAACACCCTATATTTTTGATTTTATAATTTTAACAACCCCCATAAAAAAATTAAAAGAAAAAAAGAGAAAAAAAGAAAATAATCTGAAACTACTAACTAGCAAAATCATAACTAAAAAATCAAAGAAAGTCCATCTCCATGGATGGTTCAGATTAAGGGAAGGTCCAGTAAGAGAACGTCCAGTCCATAGAAATAATCGCTGGGTGGGCTCGCTCCAATAAGTAAAAATGATGGGAGACCACCAGTGATCCACCACCAATCCAAAAAAAACCACAGATAAAGAAGCCAGTCCCAAACCAGTTTAAAGTCATAGTGGACTTGAAACCTGAATAATAAACAACAGAACTAGAATTCAAATAGGAAAAACAAAAGACTTGAGACAGACATTCTGGGGTAACTGTTCTATGGAGCAGCCAGCTCATCAGTTACCCCCACACTTGCCAAAATAAAATCTAGAAGCCCCCCCTGGGTACCTTCTAACAAAAACAAAATATCCAACACAATAAACCAAAACCAATAAGAGTGAAGAGTCCAGCACTTGAAAACCAAAGGAAATTCCAGTTTAAAGTCATAGAGGACTAAAACCTGTAAAAAGAAACCAATGCTAGGGTTAAACCAAAATTAAGAGAAAGGGTTGGAAACAGACAATCTGGGGTAACTGTTGTTAGAGCAGCCAGCCCATCAGTTAACCCCACACTTTCCAAAATAAAATCTAGAAGCCCCACCCCTGGGTACCTTCTAACAAAAAAAAGATCTTCCAACACAAATCTTCTCCCATAAAAAACCAAAACCATTAAAACCCCATTAAAATTCTTGAAAGCCAAAAAAATCCAATTTAGAAATAAAATTTTGCAGTTTAACCTCATGCTAGAGGTTAGATAAAACCAATGATCATCACTTTTATCTTCATTTTCTTTTAAATAAAATACCCATCTTCACTTGAATTTTTCTTTTCTTCCATCTTTATTATACTAAGATTTTTTTTTCCTTTTTTATATAGAGACTTGAACCAGAGAGACTGATAAGAGTTGGATAAAACAAAACAAAATCCTGACCAAATACATTGAGGCCAAGTTAAGCAAAACCAAAAAAATTATATAGTTTATCCTCATTTCGGAGGAAAAAGATTCTTAAAATCCAAAGGTTGAAACCCATATGTTTGCCCCTAGGGCCTGAACCCCCTAAGCTCCTCTTCCAATTCTGATATGCCAACATCAGACCTCCAAACAAGTCTTCCATCCTCCTCCATACACTGAGTCTACCATAGTTCAGATCACCTGAATCAATAAATTCTCCACCCTGTGAAACATCTGGAACCTCCACCACATCTTTAAAATCAACCTCCATACCAGTGACATCCAAAACATCACAATTTTCCTCTTCCCTATAGGAATCTTGCTTTGAATCTTAAAAATCCTCCAGAATAACATCCATAACATCAAAATAAAAATCCTCCTCTAAGCAGAGACCTTCTGATCTTGAGTGAGCCACCTGAAAATAAGCTTCCTCTATTAGAAAAAGATCTAAGACAGAATCTTTCTGTCCATCCAAAAATTCAACTGATACATCTTCCTCCAATAAGCCATTATCTGAACTTGAGAAAGAAAAATAGTCATCCCTCAACAACCATTCATCCACCACATATTCCTTCTCAATATCCCAAAATCCTTCATCATGACCAGACAAATCCTCCTTCCCACATAATTCATCCAAACTTAAGGAAATACACTTATCCTCTAGTGCATACCTCTCCAAAACATCCAGTGAAACACATTCCTGAGCTCCCATGGTATCCTCTGGAAAAGAAAAATAAGCTTCACAAACATCATCAGAATCACCATCTTCCCAATTTGATGGCTCCAAAACCTCCCCAGAAGCTGAATATTCCACCACAGTCTTCTGAACCTCTCTGTCCAAAATTATTTCCTCTCCAGATTTCACATCCCTATCCTTCATACCATCCAAATATACCAAAATAAACTCCTTTAAAATAGCCATAGCAGGAATCCTATTTTCCCCATTTGGAAGAGTCTTCATCAAGTCAAACTTGAAAAGAATCTCCATAACCTCGACCTTTACATCCCTACCCATGGCACTCCAAAATACATACTTGGCCCCATCTTCATGTGGTAATATATCATTATATACCAGATAATCCAGAGCCTCCCCAAACTCTTCCATAAATTCCCCATACTGAGAAAGAGAAGTTACACCACCTTTCAATTCCCACTTCCTAGCAATCCCATGAAGATCCACCATTGAGAAAGTAGTAGGCCACCTTTTAACCATTTCAATCTTCAACTTCCCCCAGTCCTGACTCCTATATCCTGCCATACCAGAAACTTCCTTCTCCACTTCCCTATTTACAATGAAAAAGATTACTTGCCTAAGCATGTCCAACAGTGAGGCCCCATCAATCTCAGCAGAAACCTCAAACCTAGCCAAAAACCCCTTTGCATCCTCCCCCAAAAACCTTGAACCATCCCAAGACTGAATCCTAACCATACTAGCAAATCCAAGTTACAGCCTCCAATATCCACCAAAGATAGCCAAAGTCTCCCCCCCCCCCAATAGCCTTAAAGACCTAGGAGGGACCAAATCCAACAGAAAAGAAGACCCCTAGACCAACCACAAAGGGATATAGCACCAAATTAAAAATCCACCAAAGAGAGAAGCCTAGATCAACAGAGATTCCAAAAAACAAGCAAGTTCTACCCCACGTTGGGCGCCAGAAATGTAGACAATCCTATAGTACTAGCTATAGGCCTTGACCAAGGAAGTTGGAGAAAAACCAGAGAGAAAATCCCCTGTCCCTTTAGAAAAATAGAGTGAGATTTACTTGCTAAAGTAAGTTGGTTCCTGTTTGCTAAAGCCCCTTTTCCACATACTTGACTGCTTGATGAGCCAAGAAAGTAGTCCCCAGACAGACTACCAGACCAAAGAATTGAAATGTAGACCAATGTCCACACCAGAGAAAGCAAAAATACTTGATGTAGGCTGCAAATCCACACCAGAGACAGCAATAATACTTGATATAGCTTGCAAGACTATACCAGAGAAAACAGTCGCCAAAGTTGAGTTAAATGAAGAACTAACCTTGCAACCAACACAGCCAATTGTGGCCAAAAAACAGTGAAAACTGAGTGAGGAACAAGGATATCACCTCTGGATGGTTGTATGATAATTAAAGTTGCCCCAAACTGTCTTATTCACTATGTACACACAGACCACTATCTAAGAGCCCATGCACACCAACAAATTTGGCACCTGTACCAGCCAAATTGAATAAAAACCCTCCAGAAGCGCTCCCCAACCTTCTAAAACAGAGGCAGGCGGGCTGCCCAATGTCAGAGGTGCCACCTGAAGCAGCCCGGCCTCCCTGAAGCCAGAAAACCAAAAAAAACACCTATTCTACTTAGAAAAATTAGCTACAACTACTAAAACCCTTAAAACACGGAATTTCACTATAACAACATTGAGACATGAAATATAGAACTAAATTAGCCCTATACAATTGTACTAAGTACTTAACACTAAGACTTAAGGTTAGCCCGTAAAACACGAAAAACAAAATTAAACAGCTATCTTTTGTAACTGAAGAATGAGGAATTGACCCCTTAAAACTTAGAATATGAGAAATATTATCAAGACATGAAATATATAAAAAAACCGGGGCTATCCAAGGATAGTACCCACATACCCTCAGTCCCAATATCTACGTAATAAAACTAGAAAAATACCCAATTCTTCAACAGATGTCAATTAAGACATGCACAAACAGTGCCAAAACACACAACAAAGGCCCATGCCAATGTTGGAAGACCACACTGTGAGGATTGCATTCATCTCTTGTGACTTGGGTAACTCCACTATAAGATCATAGGAGAGATCCCTCCATGGTTGCTTGGAAAATGTTTAGTGGGGTCAATGGTATTGTGGTAGGACTGACCTTGTTTCTCTGGCAAAAGTCACATGCCACTACATAGGGATGGATGTATGCCTTCATGGACTTCCAGTAAGAGTTTCAATTTACCATCTCCATATTCTTCAGTGGTCCTAGGTTTCCTGCCATTGGGGAATCATGTCTTGACTTGACCACCTTCCTTTTGAGCTCTTCATCATTCGGCACCACTATCCTTCCATTCTAATACAGCGCTTCTCCTTCCAGGTGGTACTTCTTCAATCCTTTCCTCCTCAGTACCCCCTTAGATGAAAGTGCCTTCACCAACTCCTGCACTCTCTCATCATTTTCCTGCCCCTAAATTACGCATTCCATCAAATCTTCATCCTCTTATTTCACCTCATCTAGAATTACCCCCTCTTCAAGATCCAACTTCAAAAATGTTGCACCAACTGTATGTAGCTTGTTTGGGGCTGGGTAAAACTCAGGGGATTGTGATAGTGAATCAGGTTTTTCACTTTTCTTTCTTGGTAAAAATTGAGCAATAAATTTAACTCTTCTTAGAAGTTCCTCCCAGCATGCTTGCCTTTGAGTCAACTTTTTAGTGGCTAGGAAAGTCTCTAAGTTTTTGTGATATGTGTAGATAATACCTTGTAAACAGTGTGGTCCCCCCTTCTAAATAATGGTGCCAGGTGCGTAAAGCTTTGACTAGTGCCAATAGCTCCATGTCATATAGTTCATAGTTCAATTTGGCACCTAATAGTGTACATGAAAAATATGCTACTGGTTGTAAGACATTTTTGGTATCATATTCAGATAATACTGAACCTAAGGCAAAGTCTGAGAAATCACATTCCAGAACACATGGATTTAGTAAGTCTGGGATTTCAAGAATAGGGGTTCTGTCATAAATTTTGTTTTCAGGTAGTCAAAAGCATCTTATTTGGCTACTTGTCCAATTGAATTTGGCTTCTTTCTTTGTGAGGTTGTGAAGTGGGTAGAAAATGTGGGAATAGTTTTCAATGAAGTGGTGGTAAATATTTGAAAATCCTAAAAAAAACTGGAGATTTTTTACTGATGTTGGTTTTTGGCCACTCTGTTACTGCCTTTACCTTTTCTTGGTCCATTTTTACCCTATCCTTTGACATGATCATGCCTAGGTAGGGGATTTCAGTTACTGAAAAGACACATTTTTCTGGTTTCAACCATACTTGTGCCTCCCTCAAGCGCTTAAAACAATCTTTCACCCATATCTGATGTTCCTCTTTTGATCTGGAGTAAATAAATATATCATCTAGATACACTTACACATCTATCTCTATTCCATCTCTGAAGATACAATTGGTAAAGTGTTAGAAAGTGGAAGGCCCCTTGCAGGGACCAAAAGGTGTTACCCACCATTCAAAATGACCAAATTTAGTGCAGAACACCAGTTTTTTTTCATCACCTTCTTTCACAAGAATGTTATGGTAACCTTCCCTAAGATCAAGGGATGTGAACATTTCTGCATCATGAAGACTGTCAATCAGCTTACTATTCAGTGGAAGGGGATACCTATTCTTGACCATCAGTTCATTTTGTGAGAAATGTGGCAATTCTCTGTCGTAGTTACTTCAGTCTAATATCGCATTTATCCCTTCATTATTAATCTCTGCATAAATTTCCTCTACGTTTCCTTTCTCAGCTACTATTGGTAATTAGCACTATCCCTTACCTGATCCTGCAGTTATACTAGCGTACCTCCACCTGATTAACTTCTATTTACTCCTGATTACTCTATATATATTGAACTTAGTTAAATAAGTAAACACCGTACATGTCCATACCTGCAGAAAGTGCTGGCACTATCGAGGATAAATAGGACTCTGCTCCTACTATTATTCCTTAGTTAACCAACCACTTCTGCAGGTACGTCTATCTTTCTTTATTTTTCACCTAAAACATTATTAACATCCTTTACACCATTATGGCAATCAGGTATCTATTACTCACTACTCCCTTGAGCTCGTACTTGTTGCTTACTTGGGATAATTACCATTGCCATAAGGTACTCTTTGTTTTACACTTAGTGCTGCTACTATTATCTCACTTGAAATATACTAAGTTAACCAACCACTTCTGCAGGTATCTATTACTCACTACTCCCTTGAGCTCGTACTTGTTGCTTACTTGGGATAATTACCATTGCCATAAGGTATCTATTACTCACTACTCCCTTGAGCTCGTACTTGTTGCTTACTTGGGATAATTACCATTGCCATAAGGCTATCCTTGTCTAACAGATTATGAGACCGGGTGTCTACCTTACCTTAATCCAGTCGTTAATCATCCACTATCTCTACACGATCATGCAGACCTCTGACGTAAACCTCACTGGAGTTCCTGTACTAGACAAGGATAACTACCAGCTATGGGCTTTCAGGATGGAAAGCATCTTCATGCAACAAAATCTTTACGATATCGTCATAAACAATGCCAAAACTCCACCCGAATCTGACCCAGACCACAATCCATTCAAACTCAGGAAACAAAAAGCTGCTGGCCTCATGACCCAGTTTATGAACCCTTACCACCTACGACTATTTGTCACGATTGCCAATAAGAATGATCCCCACCAATTATGGACTGATCTGGAGTCTCACTATAAATCCTCGAGCGAGAATAACCAAATGCGTGTGTTTCAGAAATTTGCACTAGTCTCCTACCCAGGAGATATCAACAAATACATTGAACTCATTAAAAATATCGAGGCTGAACTTGTTGCTGTCAAAATCGAATTAAAGGAGCACTTACTTGCTTCCTACTTCCTATACCGCCTTCCCAAAGAATTTTCTTCTCTTCGAGATGCCCTGTTACATAATGCGCAAGCTCGCAAAGAATCCATCACGGTCAAAACCCTAATTGATTCACTTGATAATCATAATCTGGAAAAAGTCATAACTCAAACCGACCTTCCTAAAGCCTTTCAAACCTCTGAGAAACGAACTTACGAAATATGTTCTGGAGGAAAACATAACCCAAAGACGAAACATCAAGAGTCCGAGTGTTTCCAACTTCACCCTCACCTGAAAAATAAAAAAACTGAGGTGGCCAAGGCCAACATAGCCGTAGAAGTGCTTCCTAATCCCCATGATCTATCATCTGTCCAACCGGCCTCAACAAAATGTCTATCTATCTTCGCCAATGTCCCCAACGGAGTCTTTGTCCTGGACAGCGGTGCCTCACAACATATGTTCAATTCCATTGAACACTTCTGTTCCTTCACGCCTGCTAAATCCACCGTGGCATTTGGTGACGAAAGCACTGTTCCCTCCGAGGGTTTTGGAATGGTAATTCTAGGGACTAACAACCAACGAACTCCACTGGAAATCTGCCTCCTCGTTCCGTCACTTAAACTAAACCTCATCAGTCTGGGTGCACTGCGAAAAAGACTCAAAAGCATGGAGCTTACTATTTCTGGAAATAATTTCTCTCTCGTTACCAAGTCAGAATTCAGACTGAGAGGAGAATTTGAGGATGATCTACTCGTTCTCAAAGATGTTTTCACTGGTAAGTCTCCCTCTGCTAATGCTTCTTTTCTTTCAGTCACTAACCCCTCTGTCACTTGGCATAATAGACTAGGTCACCCCGGCAAGGCTGTCATGGATCACCTTCGGACCCATCATGTAATACAGATGTCCGATTCTGTAGATAATTTCTGTGAAAGCTGTATAGAGGCAAAACATCACTCGCTTCCTTTTCCTGGATCTCTCCCTAAGGCATCCAGACCTCTTGAATACATTCACTCAGACCTAAGCGGAAAAATTTTTCCCCCGTCTATTGGCGGAAGTCTTTATTATTTCCAATTAACTGATTATTTCACATCATATCGCTTCATCTATATCCTAAAAAATAAAAGTGATACCTTCTCAACTTTCCTACATTTCAAAAAGACCATTGAATTAGCCCTAAATAAAAAAATTTGTCACTTAGTTAATGATGGAGGAGGGGAATATTGCAATAAAGAATTTAAAAATTATCTTCATAGTGAGGGAATCCAGATGCACATCACTGCGCCCTACACTCCACAACAAAACCCTGTGGCGGAACGGGCTAATAGAACAACCACGGAGAAGGCAAAAGCCCTGTTGTTCCATGCCAACCTTCCTCCCGAGCTCTGGGCAGAGGCAGTCACTACTGCTGTCTATCTATACAACAGGACACCTACAAAAACCCAACAGATGAAGTCCCCCTTTGAGAAATTATTCGGCACTCCTCCAAAACTCTCACATCTCAGAACCTTTGGTTGCAGTGCTTATGCACTAATTCCTAAGAAACTGCGCAAAGGTAAATTTGATCCATCAGCCAGCCAGTACATCCTAGTGGGTTATGACGAAGCTTTAAGCTCCTATCGGCTCCTTGATCCTAAAACCCACAATATCACTTACTCACACGATGTTGTGTTCAATGAAAATGAGTTCCCTTATCTGAAACTCCGACAGTTAAGCGACACAACCCAAACCTTACCCTTTCCTCCACTAACTGAGGATTGTGATGAGATAGCCCCAAACCAACCGATACCAGCCTCACCCAGTTGTGATGAAGAGTCGCCAGAGGAATCCAACCCTTCCCCTGTCCCTTCTGAGGAGAACCAGTCAGACTCAACATCAGAATCTAACCCTGAAGAGGAAGACGAGGAAGTATTAGACCTCATCAGACCCACACGCATCCCTGTAAATGAACGTTTCACCTACATCCCTGAAGATGTACCACCTCCACATGAGATATCTTCAGATATCAATCCCAACAACATCATTAGTCAGCCGCGCACCAGGCGTCCCCCTGATAGAACTTTTCTCACCTCCGTGTCACCGCTTGCGTCAGAAGTCCCAGTTCCTACTACCTTCCACGAAGCAATCTCAGGCCAGGAATCGGATGCTTGGGCGGGAGCTATCAGTAAGGAGTTGGAAAACATGAAAAATCACCATGTCTGGGAAATCATCGAAAAACCTCCTGCAATTAAAACCATCGGCGCAAAATGGGTTTTCTCTGTCAAGGAAAACGACTCAGGTGGTATAGCAAAATTCAAAGCTCGTCTCTGTGCACAAGGTTTCCTCCAACAAGAAGGAATTGATTATTTTGAGACTTTTGCGCCCACCGGTAGACTCACTACCTTCCGAGCCCTTCTCGCCCTAGCCATCCAAAATGGTTACAACATGGAACACATGGACGTAAAAGGGGCCTTTCTACATGGGACCCTAGAGGAAGATGTCTTTATGCGAGTTCCTCCAGGAGTTAACTCACCTCCCTCAATTAATCAACCAATTCTTAAACTCAAGAAGTCAATCTACGGGCTCAAGCAATCCCCAAGATGTTGGTCTAAAGAAATCAATCAATTCTTTTCAACAATCGATATGACACCCTCAAGTGCAGATCCTTGCCTGTTCATCTCAAAAAACCCCAACAATCCAATCTTTGTCTATCTCCATGTTGATGACTTAGCAGTATTCGGAAAGGACCTGACCCAATTCAAAGAGAAAATCAAAGAACGATTTGACATGGAATTTCTTGGGCCACTGTCATATTTCTTGGGCATGAAAGTCACCCACCATCACAACACCATCAGTCTCTCGCAACCCTCATATGTCAAAAACCTGTTGAAAGAATACAATATGTCCTCATGTAAACCTGTTGTAACACCTCTACTCCCGCACGATCACCTTCTTCCAGCGACTCCCTCTGAAATATTGAACTTTAACAACCTCAAAATAAACTATCGTCGTGCAGTCGGTTCCCTGAATTACCTAGTACAATGTACAAGGCCAGACCTATCATTCGCGGTCAGCCAACTCTCACAACACCTCGAACAACCAGGGATTTCTCACTGGATAGCCTTCAAACACGTACTCCGGTACCTTGCAGGGAGTGTTGATCTGGCACTTACGTACTCCCAGCAAAACACAACCTTTAATCCTCAAGGGCACTTCTCATGGTCTAATCCAACGGGGTTTGCTGATGCTGATTGGGCTGGGTGCCCTAGCACTCGACGATCTACTTCAGGATATCTGTTTCTACTTAATGGGGGTGCTATTTCTTGGCAATCAAAGAAACAACCCACAGTTGCCCTGTCCTCCTCAGAAGCCGAATATCGATCCTGCACTACCGCCGGGCAAGAGGCAATCTGGCTCAAAAATCTATTTGAATCCCTCCATATCCCAATATCCAGTCCACTCACCATATATGGGGACAATCAAGGGGCAATAGCCCTATCTCAAAATCCAGTATTCCAAGCACGAACTAAACATATAGAAGTCCAATATCACTGGATAAGAGAACAAGTCCTCCTGGGAAATATCGAAATTCCCTACACTCCCACCAACGCAATGCTTGCTGACAGCCTTACCAAGTCGACGCCCGGAAAATCGCTCCAATCATTCCTCAACTCTTGTGGCTTGCTACCTTCCAAACCCCAAGACAGGAGGGTGTGAGAAATGTGGCAATTCTCTGTCGTAGTTACTTCAGTCTAATATCGCATTTATCCCTTCATTATTAATCTCTGCATAAATTTCCTCTACGTTTCCTTTCTCAGCTACTATTGGTAATTAGCACTATCCCTTACCTGATCCTGCAGTTATACTAGCGTACCTCCACCTGATTAACTTCTATTTACTCCTGATTACTCTATATATATTGAACTTAGTTAAATAAGTAAACACCGTACATGTCCATACCTGCAGAAAGTGCTGGCACTATCGAGGATAAATAGGACTCTGCTCCTACTATTATTCCTTAGTTAACCAACCACTTCTGCAGGTACGTCTATCTTTCTTTATTTTTCACCTAAAACATTATTAACATCCTTTACACCATTATGGCAATCAGGTATCTATTACTCACTACTCCCTTGAGCTCGTACTTGTTGCTTACTTGGGATAATTACCATTGCCATAAGGTACTCTTTGTTTTACACTTAGTGCTGCTACTATTATCTCACTTGAAATATACTAAGTTAACCAACCACTTCTGCAGGTATCTATTACTCACTACTCCCTTGAGCTCGTACTTGTTGCTTACTTGGGATAATTACCATTGCCATAAGGTATCTATTACTCACTACTCCCTTGAGCTCGTACTTGTTGCTTACTTGGGATAATTACCATTGCCATAAGGCTATCCTTGTCTAACACATTTAACCTTCTGAAATACATGCATAGTCTCAATAAACCATCCTTTTTTTTTCCTGAAAAGATCATCATCAGGGCCACCCAGGGAGATGTTGATTCTCTGATAAAATCATTTTTTAAATTTTCATCCATCATCTCCTTTAGTGCTGTTGACTCCAAGATTTAAAATGTAATTATGCAGCTGAATTGAGAAGTTGTTCCCAGGAATCAGATCAATAGCAAAGTCAAATAGTCAGTGAGGGAGAAGGGTCTTGGCTTGATTAATTCCCAATAAACTTCAAGGACCATTTTCTTGAGTCTTTTTGTTAGCTATGAGAAATGCACCTTGGCTGCAATCTTGGCAGATATTTTGCATGCTGTTGCATTGCATTCTATTCAGTTCTTCCTCATCCTCCAATGTCCCTTCCAAGTTCTGAAACTTAGGATCAAGAGAAAGTGTCAGTTCATGTTGCAAGTCTACTGATGATAATAAAGCACCAGGAGACTTTCTGGGAGGGGAATGGAACCCTGACCCCTTAAAGTGCAAGGGTGAAAATACTTTCTCTGTGCCATCCACCTTTCCATCTTCTGACTTCCCCCTTCTCAGTTATGACTTCTCCTCCTCTTATCATGCTTCATTCCCTTTCTGGTTTTCTCTGGTGCAACCTGTTAGTGACCCATCCCTAACCTTATTCTTAGAATCAAGAGGAAGCATCAGTTCTGGTGGCAAGTCAACTGATGATAACAAAACATTAGAAGACGTTCTGGGATGGGCCCCTGACCCCTGAAGGGGCCAGGGAGCTGATACTTTAGTGCCTGAATCCCCTTTCCTTCCCATCAATCTGCAGGTTATATTGGTTCAGCCATGTCATCTCCAGTACCATGTCATACTGGCCTTTCAGATTTGTTGCATATGCTTTGCATTGAGAGTCCCTTCTGTTCCACCAGAATCTGCAAAAAAAAAAAAAAAACTTCTCTCATACTTCTCCTCCCCCACTTGGTGATCCATCAAACATCATGAGATGCCTAGGGGTAGTCCAATTTTTCTTTTATTTTTTATTTCTTTGTCAAAACTTGTTGGACATAAAACAGTCTATGGCCCCACAGTCTGGCAGGGTTTGTATATATGTTGTGGTGTCAAGGGTTATTAAAGGCAAATTTAGTACAAGATGATGATCATTTAATTCAATTGATTTACATGCTGATCATTCTTCTACTAAATCTATCTTTTTCTTTCCCCTCTAATCTGCTTGAGGGGGACACAACCTTCACTCCTGAGTGCTTTCTTTTACCTGTGCCTTTCCTGTGCTATCCTCCACTTCACTAACTCTCATTTTCTCCTTACACTCCCTTTCCAAATGACTACCACCTCTGCATCAGAAGCACATCCCTTTGTTCATATGTCTCTGGTATTCCTCATCAGATAACCTTCTTCTCCCACTAGCACTTCATGCATTTACTGTATCAATATCCATGGTGTTTGGGACCCCTGGCTCTGGCCCCAATTGATGAGACATAGTTGTGCCACTAATGAGCACCACTCCAACTATCCATTTTCTGATGCTTAAACTTGTTAAACATGAGTGCCACTTCTTCCCATGTTGTCACATAACTGGCATGGCCCTGGAATTCCAACACATACTCAGCCACTGAATGTTTTTTTTTTTTTTTTTTTTTTTTTGGGCTGGGGGGGAGGGGGGGAGGGGGGTAGGGGTATCATTGGTTTCATGCATGTTCTGAGGTCAAGGCCATATCAGGATCACTAAAAGTTAGCTTAAATGCTACCATGAAAATTGGTAAAAAGTGGTTCTGACATTATTGGCACCTTCAAGAAGTTCTTTTTGTATATGATCTTTGTCCAGCATGCTACCTTTGTCAGTGAGATAAGAGATTATGAATCCAATGTTTTAGATTATTGGTTTGGGAACTTTTGACTGTTGATCAAGTTATATAGAAGGTTACCTAAAAATGCATACTTTCCATTAAAGATTGGCCAAAGACTGCATTCTTTGAGGCCTTTGACAGTTGGTACTGGTGCAGCAGATAGATGGTACTTGTGTTTCAGCTTGGGAAGCATCCAATTCTGTTTCTGTGGGGCTCCAAGATGAGTGAGGGTTTTTTTTCCTCTGATAGATGTTTTTTATAGTATGCTGGTTATAGATTGGACAAAATGTTAAGACCTCCTAAGAGGGTGGACTTACTACTAGCATTAATTCTAGCCTAAGACAGGACTGACTATGCTGAATACATCAGTGAGACTAACTAAGACTGAGACTATATTAAGACTACCAACAGTGAGGATTACAACTACAAGAGAAAAAACTAAAACGTAACTGGATGATTATATAAGTTGTCCAATGAGAAGCACACATTCCATAGCACTTGCCCTATCAAACCAACCCCCTTATTCAATATCCCTTACTTCAACCTATGACAATGCATTGCACCCCTTCCTCCTCCTCCTCCTCCTCCTCCTCCTCCTCCTCCTCCTCCTCCTCCTCCTCCTCACTTCAAATCCTAATAACAATTCCCCCCCCCCCTCCATAAACTCCTGTTTACTGAGAATGAATACCAAGTTTATGGCTTTCTTTATAGTATTATGACATCCCTTTTTAAAACTCATGACAAATGTCTAACTTTGATACTGCCCTACCTATTCTTTAAGACTTGAAAATAAATTTGAATATATTTTTCTTTATCTATCTATCTATCCATCTCACATATACCTCAACCACCTCCCCCCCCCCTTAATATCCCTAATCCTTAAAGATCAACAACAACAATAATCTTAATAACATTAACATTAACATTAACAACAAGAAAACCTTAACTCATGATATATATATATGTAAAACACATTTTTACTTTCTTTTTTCTAAATACAAAAAAATAACATATAACTGGATTTTAAAAAAACTTAAACTTCACAAAACACTTGACCCGCTCATATGTTTAATTACATATCCCACTCTCCCCTCTCTCTTGCACCACCCAAAAAAATATAAAGAAATGTAAAAAAAATGAGAGAAGAGAAAAGAAAATCCTATTACTTGCACACATGATCAAATAATACATATCAATAAATAAATGGATATAACTCATATCACGAAATCCCATATATTAACTAGCCATGTATCGATGTATAAAATTTACTATATATATATATCTGATTATTACACATCATTTTTATTTCAACAAAAACCAAGAACCCCCCCCCCCTCCCAAAAAAAAATAATAATAATAATAATAATAATAATAATAATAAAAATAAAAATAAACATCATACGTTATTTTATGAATAAGAGCTATGCCTTCTGGAGTTAGCAAGTTCATTAAGCGACTTTTTATGATGACAAAGATGATTGATTTTATGGTTATTAGTTGGCCGATTCGAATCATCATTATCATTCATTGAAAAGCTTTGGTTGTGATTGTGGACGTGGTCATCATCTTCGTACTCGTCATCATCGTCATCATGATTATAAGTTTTTTTGTTTATGGATGAGGGCTTGTGTCTCCGACTATGAGAAACATAGTTGACGACATCAAGATCTATATCCTCTCTATCATCAGGTAAATTCGTTGATTGGTTGGAATGTGTAACAAGATTTTGTTCCCGAGATGTAGAGTTATTAGAGAGTGAGTGAGTTTTTTTAGTAGAATTTTTTTTCCGGTTCGATTGTAAGTTGAAAGTGGCAGGGAGTTTACATTCATGAACGGATGACCGAGAACGATGTGACTTTGGTTTTGATGAAACATGGGACTTAACAACCGGAACATACTCTTCAGGACGCCGCATTTTTCTTTGGATTTTTTTTTTTTTTTTTGATGACAAGAAGAAAAAAAGAAAAAAAAACAGATCACATGATTAAGTTTCAGGTAATTAAGGAGGGAACAGAAAGGACTATTCTCTCTAATAATAATAATAATAATAATAAACCAAACTTGTTTAAGCTAGGAAGTGCATAATTGATGCCTTTTTTAGCCCTCCGACCTTCTCGGACAGAAGATAGGTTATCCTCTTTATCAATAGGGTCAGAGGGAGTTGAACTGAATTCTTCCTGAGCAGTTTCCAAAGTATCTAAGACGCGTTTTTTGCAACTGACTTGTTGAGGTGGAATAGTTGCCTGGGATACTGCTTTAATATTAATTTTACGCGACGTCACATCTCTCATAGTTTGTGTGCGAGGGAAGGAAGGGTGCTCAGAGTTCTTTTCAAGACCTGAATCACGCCGAGGTTTGGTACGTTTGGATGAAATAAGTTACAAATTTGATGAGCTTCCAATCTGTAAGTACCACATTAATTCATCCAATTTCTTCAACAAAAATAATTACTGATTTAATTCTTCTTGTCTAGTTGGCACCCCCCCCCCCTCCTGAATCTACTATTGGAGTTGGCCAACCTCTAGAAACATCTTTGGCCCTGAATTATGGAGACATGAAACAACACCTCAGCTCCATGTGTTCAAACATGCTGAAAGCCTTTGCCCTCCATGGACCTTTAAATGACTTTGAGAAAACCTTGAGGAAACAACTATTGGACGACCACTGGAAGATGTCTAGGATCATTAAGCACACCTTCCAACAATCCATTCCTGCCTCTTCTTCTTCCTCTTCTGAACTTCCATCCAAACACATTCCTACCCATTATAATCCATATAATCTCTCCAGCAGGATGCACTTCAAAGAACACAGTGCTTCCCACAACCCCAACAAAAAATAAAAACGACATCATAATCCAGACCAGCCTCCAGAAACTTCATCATCCAGACATTGAGCTCCTGAAAAAAGATTAAAAACATAATAATAAATAAATAAATAAAAATTAATAACTATAAATTCTAAATTTTTTTTAACAGTCTACTGACATACTAAAATTAAAAATTGATAAATAAAATAAAAATAAATGAAATAAAATAAAAGATAAAAAATAATACAAATGGTATCCCCCAGCCAATTGATGAGCTGATCCCCTGATACCTTGCCCACATCCAAGTGCACCTTGATGTGGATAAACCTTAAATAATTTAAATGATTTGAAATAGGAAACATAAATTAAGGGTAATAATGAGAATAAAAAAATAATAAAATAATAAAAAAAATGACATTAATGAAAATAAAAATAAAATAAAATAAAATAAAATGATAAAATAGCATTGCCCAGCCAATTGATGAGCCTTTCCCCACCAATGCTTGCCCACATTCAGGTGACCCTGATGTGGTAACACCCTATATTTTTGATTTTATAATTTTAACAACCCCCATAAAAAAATTAAAAGAAAAAAAGAGAAAAAAAGAAAATAATCTGAAACTACTAACTAGCAAAATCATAACTAAAAAATCAAAGAAAGTCCATCTCCATGGATGGTTCAGATTAAGGGAAGGTCCAGTAAGAGAACGTCCAGTCCATAGAAATAATCGCTGGGTGGGCTCGCTCCAATAAGTAAAAATGATGGGAGACCACCAGTGATCCACCACCAATCCAAAAAAAACCACAGATAAAGAAGCCAGTCCCAAACCAGTTTAAAGTCATAGTGGACTTGAAACCTGAATAATAAACAACAGAACTAGAATTCAAATAGGAAAAACAAAAGACTTGAGACAGACATTCTGGGGTAACTGTTCTATGGAGCAGCCAGCTCATCAGTTACCCCCACACTTGCCAAAATAAAATCTAGAAGCCCCCCCTGGGTACCTTCTAACAAAAACAAAATATCCAACACAATAAACCAAAACCAATAAGAGTGAAGAGTCCAGCACTTGAAAACCAAAGGAAATTCCAGTTTAAAGTCATAGAGGACTAAAACCTGTAAAAAGAAACCAATGCTAGGGTTAAACCAAAATTAAGAGAAAGGGTTGGAAACAGACAATCTGGGGTAACTGTTGTTAGAGCAGCCAGCCCATCAGTTAACCCCACACTTTCCAAAATAAAATCTAGAAGCCCCACCCCTGGGTACCTTCTAACAAAAAAAAGATCTTCCAACACAAATCTTCTCCCATAAAAAACCAAAACCATTAAAACCCCATTAAAATTCTTGAAAGCCAAAAAAATCCAATTTAGAAATAAAATTTTGCAGTTTAACCTCATGCTAGAGGTTAGATAAAACCAATGATCATCACTTTTATCTTCATTTTCTTTTAAATAAAATACCCATCTTCACTTGAATTTTTCTTTTCTTCCATCTTTATTATACTAAGATTTTTTTTTCCTTTTTTATATAGAGACTTGAACCAGAGAGACTGATAAGAGTTGGATAAAACAAAACAAAATCCTGACCAAATACATTGAGGCCAAGTTAAGCAAAACCAAAAAAATTATATAGTTTATCCTCATTTCGGAGGAAAAAGATTCTTAAAATCCAAAGGTTGAAACCCATATGTTTGCCCCTAGGGCCTGAACCCCCTAAGCTCCTCTTCCAATTCTGATATGCCAACATCAGACCTCCAAACAAGTCTTCCATCCTCCTCCATACACTGAGTCTACCATAGTTCAGATCACCTGAATCAATAAATTCTCCACCCTGTGAAACATCTGGAACCTCCACCACATCTTTAAAATCAACCTCCATACCAGTGACATCCAAAACATCACAATTTTCCTCTTCCCTATAGGAATCTTGCTTTGAATCTTAAAAATCCTCCAGAATAACATCCATAACATCAAAATAAAAATCCTCCTCTAAGCAGAGACCTTCTGATCTTGAGTGAGCCACCTGAAAATAAGCTTCCTCTATTAGAAAAAGATCTAAGACAGAATCTTTCTGTCCATCCAAAAATTCAACTGATACATCTTCCTCCAATAAGCCATTATCTGAACTTGAGAAAGAAAAATAGTCATCCCTCAACAACCATTCATCCACCACATATTCCTTCTCAATATCCCAAAATCCTTCATCATGACCAGACAAATCCTCCTTCCCACATAATTCATCCAAACTTAAGGAAATACACTTATCCTCTAGTGCATACCTCTCCAAAACATCCAGTGAAACACATTCCTGAGCTCCCATGGTATCCTCTGGAAAAGAAAAATAAGCTTCACAAACATCATCAGAATCACCATCTTCCCAATTTGATGGCTCCAAAACCTCCCCAGAAGCTGAATATTCCACCACAGTCTTCTGAACCTCTCTGTCCAAAATTATTTCCTCTCCAGATTTCACATCCCTATCCTTCATACCATCCAAATATACCAAAATAAACTCCTTTAAAATAGCCATAGCAGGAATCCTATTTTCCCCATTTGGAAGAGTCTTCATCAAGTCAAACTTGAAAAGAATCTCCATAACCTCGACCTTTACATCCCTACCCATGGCACTCCAAAATACATACTTGGCCCCATCTTCATGTGGTAATATATCATTATATACCAGATAATCCAGAGCCTCCCCAAACTCTTCCATAAATTCCCCATACTGAGAAAGAGAAGTTACACCACCTTTCAATTCCCACTTCCTAGCAATCCCATGAAGATCCACCATTGAGAAAGTAGTAGGCCACCTTTTAACCATTTCAATCTTCAACTTCCCCCAGTCCTGACTCCTATATCCTGCCATACCAGAAACTTCCTTCTCCACTTCCCTATTTACAATGAAAAAGATTACTTGCCTAAGCATGTCCAACAGTGAGGCCCCATCAATCTCAGCAGAAACCTCAAACCTAGCCAAAAACCCCTTTGCATCCTCCCCCAAAAACCTTGAACCATCCCAAGACTGAATCCTAACCATACTAGCAAATCCAAGTTACAGCCTCCAATATCCACCAAAGATAGCCAAAGTCTCCCCCCCCCCCAATAGCCTTAAAGACCTAGGAGGGACCAAATCCAACAGAAAAGAAGACCCCTAGACCAACCACAAAGGGATATAGCACCAAATTAAAAATCCACCAAAGAGAGAAGCCTAGATCAACAGAGATTCCAAAAAACAAGCAAGTTCTACCCCACGTTGGGCGCCAGAAATGTAGACAATCCTATAGTACTAGCTATAGGCCTTGACCAAGGAAGTTGGAGAAAAGCAGAGAGAAAATCCCCTGTCCCTTTAGAAAAATAGAGTGAGATTTACTTGCTAAAGTAAGTTGGTTCCTGTTTGCTAAAGCCCCTTTTCCACATACTTGACTGCTTGATGAGCCAAGAAAGTAGTCCCCAGACAGACTACCAGACCAAAGAATTGAAATGTAGACCAATGTCCCACACCAGAGAAAGCAAAAATACTTGATGTAGGCTGCAAATCCACACCAGAGACAGCAATAATACTTGATATAGCTTGCAAGGACTATACCAGAGAAAACAGTCGCCAAAGTTGAGTTAAATGAAGAACTAACTTTGCAACAAACACAGCCAATTGTGGCCAAAAAACAGTGAAAACTGAGTGAGGAACAAGGATATCACCTCAGGATGGTTGTATGATAATTAAAGTTGCCCCAAACTGTCTTATTCACTATGTACACACAGACCACTATCTAAGAGCCCATGCACACCAACAAATTTGGCACCTGTACCAGCCAAATTGAATAAAAACCCTCCAGAAGCGCTCCCCCAACCTTCTAAAACAGAGGCAGGCGGGCTGCCCAATGTCAGAGGTGCACCTGAAGCAGCCCGGCCTCCCTGAAGCCAGAAAACCAAAAAAAACACCTATTCTACTTAGAAAAATTAGCTACAACTACTAAAACCCTTAAAACACGGAATTTCACTATAACACATTGAGACATGAAATATAGAACTAAATTAGCCCTATACAATTGTACTAAGTACTTAACACTAAGACTTAAGGTTAGCCCGTAAAACACGAAAACAAAAATTAAAACAGCTATCTTTTGTAACTGAAGAATGAGAATTGACCCCTTAAAACTTAGAATATGAGAAATATTATCAAGACATGAAATATATAAAAAAACCGGGGCTATCCAAGGATAGTACCCACATACCCTCAGTCCCAATATCTACGTAATAAAACTAGAAAAATACCCAATTCTTCACAGATGTCAATTAAGACATGCACAAACTGTGCCAAAACACACAACAAAGGCCCATGCCAATGTTGGAAGACCACACTGTGAGGATTGCATTCATCTCTTGTGACTTGGGTAACTCACTATAAGATCATAGGAGAGATCCCTCCATGGTTGCTTGGAAAATGTTTAGTGGGGTCAATGGTATTGTGGTAGGACTGACCTTGTTTCTCTGGCAAAAGTCACATGCCACTACATAGGATGGATGTATGCCTTCATGGACTTCCAGTAAGAGTTTCAATTTACCATCTCCATATTCTTCAGTGGTCCTAGGTTTCCTGCCATTGGGGAATCATGTCTTGACTTGACCACCTTCCTTTTGAGCTCTTCATCATTCGGCACCACTATCCTTCATTCTAATACAGCGCTTCTCCTTCCAGGTGGTACTTCTTCAATCCTTTCCTCCTCAGACCCCCTTAGATGAAAGTGCCTTCACCAACTCCTGCACTCTCTCATCATTTTCCTGCCCCTAAATTACGCATTCCATCAAATCTTCATCCTCTTATTTCACCTCATCTAGAATTACCCCCCTCTTCAAGATCCAACTTCAAAAATGTTGCGACCAACTGTATGTAGCTTGTTTGGGGCTGGGTAAAACTCAGGGGATTGTGATAGTGAATCAGGTTTTTCACTTTTCTTTCTTGGTAAAAATTGAGCAATAAATTATCTCTTCTTAGAAGTTCCTCCCAGCAGCTTGCCTTTGAGTCAACTTTTTAGTTGGCTGGAAAGTCTCTAAGTTTTTGTGATATGTGTAGATAATACCTTGTAAACAGTGGGTCCCCCCTTCTAAATAATGTGTGCCAGGTGCGTAAAGCTTTGACTAGTGCCAATAGCTCCATGTCATATAGTTCATAGTTCAATTTGGCACCTAATAGTGTACATGAAAAATATGCTACTGGTTGTAAGACATTTTTGGTATCATATTCAGATAATACTGAACCTAAGGCAAAGTCTGAGAAATCACATTCCAGACACATGGATTAGTAAGTCTGGGATTTCAAGAATAGGGGTTCTGTCATAAATTTGTTTTCAGGTAGTCAAAAGCATCTTATTTGGCTACTTGTCCAATTGAATTTGGCTTCTTTCTTTGTGAGGTTGTGAAGTGGGTAGAAAATGTGGGAATAGTTTTCAATGAAGTGGTGGTAAATATTTGAAAATCCTAAAAAAAAACTGGAGATTTTTACTGATGTTGGTTTTGGCCACTCTGTTACTGCCTTTACCTTTTCTTGGTCCATTTTTACCCTATCCTTTGACATGATCATGCCTAGTAGGGGATTTTCAGTTACTGAAAACAGAAAAGACACATTTTTCTGGTTTCAACCATACTTGTGCCTCCCTCAAGCGCTTAAAACAATCTTTCACCCATATCTGATGTTCCTCTTTTGATCTGGAGTAAATAAATATATCATCTAGATACACTTACACATCTATCTCTATTCCATCTCTGAAGATACAATTGGTAAAGTGTTAGAAAGTGGAAGGCCCCTTGCAGGGACCAAAAGGTGTTACCCACCATTCAAAATGACCAAATTTAGTGCAGAACACCAGTTTTTTTTCATCACCTTCTTTCACAAGAATGTTATGGTAACCTTCCCTAAGATCAAGGGATGTGAACATTTCTGCATCATGAAGACTGTCAATCAGCTTACTATTCAGTGGAAGGGGATACCTATTCTTGACCATCAGTTCATTTTGTGAGAAATGTGGCAATTCTCTGTCGTAGTTACTTCAGTCTAATATCGCATTTATCCCTTCATTATTAATCTCTGCATAAATTTCCTCTACGTTTCCTTTCTCAGCTACTATTGGTAATTAGCACTATCCCTTACCTGATCCTGCAGTTATACTAGCGTACCTCCACCTGATTAACTTCTATTTACTCCTGATTACTCTATATATATTGAACTTAGTTAAATAAGTAAACACCGTACATGTCCATACCTGCAGAAAGTGCTGGCACTATCGAGGATAAATAGGACTCTGCTCCTACTATTATTCCTTAGTTAACCAACCACTTCTGCAGGTACGTCTATCTTTCTTTATTTTTCACCTAAAACATTATTAACATCCTTTACACCATTATGGCAATCAGGTATCTATTACTCACTACTCCCTTGAGCTCGTACTTGTTGCTTACTTGGGATAATTACCATTGCCATAAGGTACTCTTTGTTTTACACTTAGTGCTGCTACTATTATCTCACTTGAAATATACTAAGTTAACCAACCACTTCTGCAGGTATCTATTACTCACTACTCCCTTGAGCTCGTACTTGTTGCTTACTTGGGATAATTACCATTGCCATAAGGTATCTATTACTCACTACTCCCTTGAGCTCGTACTTGTTGCTTACTTGGGATAATTACCATTGCCATAAGGCTATCCTTGTCTAACAGATTATGAGACCGGGTGTCTACCTTACCTTAATCCAGTCGTTAATCATCCACTATCTCTACACGATCATGCAGACCTCTGACGTAAACCTCACTGGAGTTCCTGTACTAGACAAGGATAACTACCAGCTATGGGCTTTCAGGATGGAAAGCATCTTCATGCAACAAAATCTTTACGATATCGTCATAAACAATGCCAAAACTCCACCCGAATCTGACCCAGACCACAATCCATTCAAACTCAGGAAACAAAAAGCTGCTGGCCTCATGACCCAGTTTATGAACCCTTACCACCTACGACTATTTGTCACGATTGCCAATAAGAATGATCCCCACCAATTATGGACTGATCTGGAGTCTCACTATAAATCCTCGAGCGAGAATAACCAAATGCGTGTGTTTCAGAAATTTGCACTAGTCTCCTACCCAGGAGATATCAACAAATACATTGAACTCATTAAAAATATCGAGGCTGAACTTGTTGCTGTCAAAATCGAATTAAAGGAGCACTTACTTGCTTCCTACTTCCTATACCGCCTTCCCAAAGAATTTTCTTCTCTTCGAGATGCCCTGTTACATAATGCGCAAGCTCGCAAAGAATCCATCACGGTCAAAACCCTAATTGATTCACTTGATAATCATAATCTGGAAAAAGTCATAACTCAAACCGACCTTCCTAAAGCCTTTCAAACCTCTGAGAAACGAACTTACGAAATATGTTCTGGAGGAAAACATAACCCAAAGACGAAACATCAAGAGTCCGAGTGTTTCCAACTTCACCCTCACCTGAAAAATAAAAAAACTGAGGTGGCCAAGGCCAACATAGCCGTAGAAGTGCTTCCTAATCCCCATGATCTATCATCTGTCCAACCGGCCTCAACAAAATGTCTATCTATCTTCGCCAATGTCCCCAACGGAGTCTTTGTCCTGGACAGCGGTGCCTCACAACATATGTTCAATTCCATTGAACACTTCTGTTCCTTCACGCCTGCTAAATCCACCGTGGCATTTGGTGACGAAAGCACTGTTCCCTCCGAGGGTTTTGGAATGGTAATTCTAGGGACTAACAACCAACGAACTCCACTGGAAATCTGCCTCCTCGTTCCGTCACTTAAACTAAACCTCATCAGTCTGGGTGCACTGCGAAAAAGACTCAAAAGCATGGAGCTTACTATTTCTGGAAATAATTTCTCTCTCGTTACCAAGTCAGAATTCAGACTGAGAGGAGAATTTGAGGATGATCTACTCGTTCTCAAAGATGTTTTCACTGGTAAGTCTCCCTCTGCTAATGCTTCTTTTCTTTCAGTCACTAACCCCTCTGTCACTTGGCATAATAGACTAGGTCACCCCGGCAAGGCTGTCATGGATCACCTTCGGACCCATCATGTAATACAGATGTCCGATTCTGTAGATAATTTCTGTGAAAGCTGTATAGAGGCAAAACATCACTCGCTTCCTTTTCCTGGATCTCTCCCTAAGGCATCCAGACCTCTTGAATACATTCACTCAGACCTAAGCGGAAAAATTTTTCCCCCGTCTATTGGCGGAAGTCTTTATTATTTCCAATTAACTGATTATTTCACATCATATCGCTTCATCTATATCCTAAAAAATAAAAGTGATACCTTCTCAACTTTCCTACATTTCAAAAAGACCATTGAATTAGCCCTAAATAAAAAAATTTGTCACTTAGTTAATGATGGAGGAGGGGAATATTGCAATAAAGAATTTAAAAATTATCTTCATAGTGAGGGAATCCAGATGCACATCACTGCGCCCTACACTCCACAACAAAACCCTGTGGCGGAACGGGCTAATAGAACAACCACGGAGAAGGCAAAAGCCCTGTTGTTCCATGCCAACCTTCCTCCCGAGCTCTGGGCAGAGGCAGTCACTACTGCTGTCTATCTATACAACAGGACACCTACAAAAACCCAACAGATGAAGTCCCCCTTTGAGAAATTATTCGGCACTCCTCCAAAACTCTCACATCTCAGAACCTTTGGTTGCAGTGCTTATGCACTAATTCCTAAGAAACTGCGCAAAGGTAAATTTGATCCATCAGCCAGCCAGTACATCCTAGTGGGTTATGACGAAGCTTTAAGCTCCTATCGGCTCCTTGATCCTAAAACCCACAATATCACTTACTCACACGATGTTGTGTTCAATGAAAATGAGTTCCCTTATCTGAAACTCCGACAGTTAAGCGACACAACCCAAACCTTACCCTTTCCTCCACTAACTGAGGATTGTGATGAGATAGCCCCAAACCAACCGATACCAGCCTCACCCAGTTGTGATGAAGAGTCGCCAGAGGAATCCAACCCTTCCCCTGTCCCTTCTGAGGAGAACCAGTCAGACTCAACATCAGAATCTAACCCTGAAGAGGAAGACGAGGAAGTATTAGACCTCATCAGACCCACACGCATCCCTGTAAATGAACGTTTCACCTACATCCCTGAAGATGTACCACCTCCACATGAGATATCTTCAGATATCAATCCCAACAACATCATTAGTCAGCCGCGCACCAGGCGTCCCCCTGATAGAACTTTTCTCACCTCCGTGTCACCGCTTGCGTCAGAAGTCCCAGTTCCTACTACCTTCCACGAAGCAATCTCAGGCCAGGAATCGGATGCTTGGGCGGGAGCTATCAGTAAGGAGTTGGAAAACATGAAAAATCACCATGTCTGGGAAATCATCGAAAAACCTCCTGCAATTAAAACCATCGGCGCAAAATGGGTTTTCTCTGTCAAGGAAAACGACTCAGGTGGTATAGCAAAATTCAAAGCTCGTCTCTGTGCACAAGGTTTCCTCCAACAAGAAGGAATTGATTATTTTGAGACTTTTGCGCCCACCGGTAGACTCACTACCTTCCGAGCCCTTCTCGCCCTAGCCATCCAAAATGGTTACAACATGGAACACATGGACGTAAAAGGGGCCTTTCTACATGGGACCCTAGAGGAAGATGTCTTTATGCGAGTTCCTCCAGGAGTTAACTCACCTCCCTCAATTAATCAACCAATTCTTAAACTCAAGAAGTCAATCTACGGGCTCAAGCAATCCCCAAGATGTTGGTCTAAAGAAATCAATCAATTCTTTTCAACAATCGATATGACACCCTCAAGTGCAGATCCTTGCCTGTTCATCTCAAAAAACCCCAACAATCCAATCTTTGTCTATCTCCATGTTGATGACTTAGCAGTATTCGGAAAGGACCTGACCCAATTCAAAGAGAAAATCAAAGAACGATTTGACATGGAATTTCTTGGGCCACTGTCATATTTCTTGGGCATGAAAGTCACCCACCATCACAACACCATCAGTCTCTCGCAACCCTCATATGTCAAAAACCTGTTGAAAGAATACAATATGTCCTCATGTAAACCTGTTGTAACACCTCTACTCCCGCACGATCACCTTCTTCCAGCGACTCCCTCTGAAATATTGAACTTTAACAACCTCAAAATAAACTATCGTCGTGCAGTCGGTTCCCTGAATTACCTAGTACAATGTACAAGGCCAGACCTATCATTCGCGGTCAGCCAACTCTCACAACACCTCGAACAACCAGGGATTTCTCACTGGATAGCCTTCAAACACGTACTCCGGTACCTTGCAGGGAGTGTTGATCTGGCACTTACGTACTCCCAGCAAAACACAACCTTTAATCCTCAAGGGCACTTCTCATGGTCTAATCCAACGGGGTTTGCTGATGCTGATTGGGCTGGGTGCCCTAGCACTCGACGATCTACTTCAGGATATCTGTTTCTACTTAATGGGGGTGCTATTTCTTGGCAATCAAAGAAACAACCCACAGTTGCCCTGTCCTCCTCAGAAGCCGAATATCGATCCTGCACTACCGCCGGGCAAGAGGCAATCTGGCTCAAAAATCTATTTGAATCCCTCCATATCCCAATATCCAGTCCACTCACCATATATGGGGACAATCAAGGGGCAATAGCCCTATCTCAAAATCCAGTATTCCAAGCACGAACTAAACATATAGAAGTCCAATATCACTGGATAAGAGAACAAGTCCTCCTGGGAAATATCGAAATTCCCTACACTCCCACCAACGCAATGCTTGCTGACAGCCTTACCAAGTCGACGCCCGGAAAATCGCTCCAATCATTCCTCAACTCTTGTGGCTTGCTACCTTCCAGACCCCAAGACAGGAGGGTGTGAGAAATGTGGCAATTCTCTGTCGTAGTTACTTCAGTCTAATATCGCATTTATCCCTTCATTATTAATCTCTGCATAAATTTCCTCTACGTTTCCTTTCTCAGCTACTATTGGTAATTAGCACTATCCCTTACCTGATCCTGCAGTTATACTAGCGTACCTCCACCTGATTAACTTCTATTTACTCCTGATTACTCTATATATATTGAACTTAGTTAAATAAGTAAACACCGTACATGTCCATACCTGCAGAAAGTGCTGGCACTATCGAGGATAAATAGGACTCTGCTCCTACTATTATTCCTTAGTTAACCAACCACTTCTGCAGGTACGTCTATCTTTCTTTATTTTTCACCTAAAACATTATTAACATCCTTTACACCATTATGGCAATCAGGTATCTATTACTCACTACTCCCTTGAGCTCGTACTTGTTGCTTACTTGGGATAATTACCATTGCCATAAGGTACTCTTTGTTTTACACTTAGTGCTGCTACTATTATCTCACTTGAAATATACTAAGTTAACCAACCACTTCTGCAGGTATCTATTACTCACTACTCCCTTGAGCTCGTACTTGTTGCTTACTTGGGATAATTACCATTGCCATAAGGTATCTATTACTCACTACTCCCTTGAGCTCGTACTTGTTGCTTACTTGGGATAATTACCATTGCCATAAGGCTATCCTTGTCTAACACATTTAACCTTCTGAAATACATGCATAGTCTCAATAAACCATCCTTTTTTTTTCCTGAAAAGATCATCATCAGGGCCACCCAGGGAGATGTTGATTCTCTGATAAAATCATTTTTTAAATTTTCATCCATCATCTCCTTTAGTGCTGTTGACTCCAAGATTTAAAATGTGATTATGCAGCTGAATTGAGAAGTTGTTCCCAGGCATCAGATCAATAGCAAAGTCAAATAGTCAGTGAGGGAGAAGGGTCTTGGCTTGATTAATTCCCAATAAACTTCAAGGACCATTTTCTTGAGTCTTTTTGTTAGCTATGAGAAATGCACCTTGGCTGCAATCTTGGCAGATATTTTGCATGCTGTTGCATTGCATTCTATTCAGTTCTTCCTCATCCTCCAATGTCCCTTCCAAGTTCTGAAACTTAGGATCAAGAGAAAGTGTCAGTTCATGTTGCAAGTCTACTGATGATAATAAAGCACCAGGAGACTTTCTGGGAGGGGAATGGAACCCTGACCCCTTAAAGTGCAAGGCTGAAAATACTTTCTCTGTGCCATCCACCTTTCCATCTTCTGACTTCCCCCTTCTCAGTTATGACTTCTCCTCCTCTTATCATGCTTCATTCCCTTTCTGGTTTTCTCTGGTGCAACCTGTTAGTGACCCATCCCTAACCTTATTCTTAGAATCAAGAGGAAGCATCAGTTCTGGTGGCAAGTCAACTGATGATAACAAAACATTAGAAGACGTTCTGGGATGGGCCCCTGACCCCTGAAGGGGCCAGGGAGCTGATACTTTAGTGCCTGAATCCCCTTTCCTTCCCATCAATCTGCAGGTTATATTGGTTCAACCATGTCATCTCCAGTACCATGTCATACTGGCCTTTCAGATTTGTTGCATATGCTTTGCATTGAGAGTCCCTTCTGTTCCACCAGAATCTGCAAAAAAAAAAAAAAAAAACTTCTCTCATACTTCTCCTCCCCCACTTGGTGATCCATCAAACATCATGAGATGCCTAGGGGTAGTCCAATTTTTCTTTTATTTTTTATTTCTTTGTCAAAACTTGTTGGACATAAAACAGTCTATGGCCCCACAGTCTGGCAGGGTTTGTATATATGTTGTGGTGTCAAGGGTTATTAAAGGCAAATTTAGTACAAGATGATGATCATTTAATTCAATTGATTTACATGCTGATCATTCTTCTACTAAATCTATCTTTTTCTTTCCCCTCTAATCTGCTTGAGGGGGACACAACCTTCACTCCTGAGTGCTTTCTTTTACCTGTGCCTTTCCTGTGCTATCCTCCACTTCACTAACTCTCATTTTCTCCTTACACTCCCTTTCCAAATGACTACCACCTCTGCATCAGAAGCACATCCCTTTGTTCATATGTCTCTGGTATTCCTCATCAGATAACCTTCTTCTCCCACTAGCACTGCATGCATTTACTGTATCAATATCCATGGTGTTTGGGACCCCTGGCTCTGGCCCCAATTGATGAGACATAGTTGTGCCACTAATGAGCACCACTCCAACTATCCATTTTCTGATGCTTAAACTTGTTAAACATGAGTGCCACTTCTTCCCATGTTGTCACATAACTGACATGGCCCTGGAATTCCAACACATACTCAGCCACTGAATGTTTTTTTTTTTTTTTTTTTTTTTTGGGGGGGGCTGGGGGGGAGGGGGGGGAGGGGGGTAGGGGTATCATTGGTTTCATGCATGTTCTGAGGTCAAGGCCATATCAGGATCACTAAAAGTTAGCTTAAATGCTACCATGAAAATTGGTAAAAAGTGGTTCTGACATTATTGGCACCTTCAAGAAGTTCTTTTTGTATATGATCTTTGTCCAGCATGCTACCTTTGTCAGTGAGATAAGAGATTATGAATCCAATGTTTTAGATTATTTGTTTGGGAACTTTTGACTGTTGATCAAGTTATATAGAAGGTTACCTAAAAATGCATACTTTCCATTAAAGATTGGCCAAAGACTGCATTCTTTGAGGCCTTTGACAGTTGGTACTGGTGCAGCAGATAGATGGTACTTGTGTTTCAGCTTGGGAAGCATCCAATTCTGTTTCTGTGGGGCTCCAAGATGAGTGAGGGTTTTTTTTCCTCTGATAGATGTTTTTTATAGTATGCTGGTTATAGATTGGACAAAATGTTAAGACCTCCTAAGAGGGTGGACTTACTACTAGCATTCATTCTAGCCTAAGACAGGACTGACTATGCTGAATACATCAGTGAGACTAACTAAGACTGAGACTATATTAAGACTACCAACAGTGAGGATTACAACTACAAGAGAAAAAACTAAAACGTAACTGGATGATTATATAAGTTGTCCAATGAGAAGCACACATTCCATAGCACTTGCCCTATCAAACCAACCCCCTTATTCAATATCCCTTACTTCAACCTATGACAATGCATTGCACCCCTTCCTCCTCCTCCTCCTCACTTCAAATCCTAATAACAATTCCCCCCCCCCCCTCCATAAACTCCTGTTTACTGAGAATGAATACCAAGTTTATGGCTTTCTTTATAGTATTATGACATCCCTTTTTAAAACTCATGACAAATGTCTAACTTTGATACTGCCCTACCTATTCTTTAAGACTTGAAAATAAATTTGAATATATTTTTCTTTATCTATCTATCTATCCATCTCACATATACCTCAACCACCTCCCCCCCCCCCCCCTTAATATCCCTAATCCTTAAAGATCAACAACAACAATAATCTTAATAACATTAACATTAACAACAACAAGAAAACCTTAACTCATGATATATATATATGTAAAACACATTTTTACTTTCTTTTTTCTAAATACAAAAAAATAACATATAACTGGATTTTAAAAAAACTTAAACTTCACAAAACACTTGACCCGCTCATATGTTTAATTACATATCCCACTCTCCCCTCTCTCTTGCACCACCCAAAAAAATATAAAGAAATGTAAAAAAAATGAGAGAAGAGAAAAGAAAATCCTATTACTTGCACACATGATCAAATAATACATATCAATAAATAAATGGATATAACTCATATCACGAAATCCCATATATTAACTAGCCATGTATCGATGTATAAAATTTACTATATATATATATCTGATTATTACACATCATTTTTATTTCAACAAAAACCAAGAACCCCCCCCCCCCTCCCAAAAAAAAAAAAAATAAATAATAATAATAATAATAATAATAAAAATAAAAATAAACATCATACGTTATTTTATGAATAAGAGCTATGCCTTCTGGAGTTAGCAAGTTCATTAAGCGACTTTTTATGATGACAAAGATGATTGATTTTATGGTTATTAGTTGGCCGATTCGAATCATCATTATCATTCATTGAAAAGCTTTGGTTGTGATTGTGGACGTGGTCATCATCTTCGTACTCGTCATCATCGTCATCATGATTATAAGTTTTTTTGTTTATGGATGAGGGCTTGTGTCTCCGACTATGAGAAACATAGTTGACGACATCAAGATCTATATCCTCTCTATCATCAGGTAAATTCGTTGATTGGTTGGAATGTGTAACAAGATTTTGTTCCCGAGATGTAGAGTTATTAGAGAGTGAGTGAGTTTTTTTAGTAGAATTTTTTTTCCGGTTCGATTGTAAGTTGAAAGTGGCAGGGAGTTTACATTCATGAACGGATGACCGAGAACGATGTGACTTTGGTTTTGATGAAACATGGGACTTAACAACCGGAACATACTCTTCAGGACGCCGCATTTTTCTTTGGATTTTTTTTTTTTTTTTTGATGACAAGAAGAAAAAAAGAAAAAAAAACAGATCACATGATTAAGTTTCAGGTAATTAAGGAGGGAACAGAAAGGACTATTCTCTCTAATAATAATAATAATAATAATAAACCAAACTTGTTTAAGCTAGGAAGTGCATAATTGATGCCTTTTTTAGCCCTCCGACCTTCTCGGACAGAAGATAGGTTATCCTCTTTATCAATAGGGTCAGAGGGAGTTGAACTGAATTCTTCCTGAGCAGTTTCCAAAGTATCTAAGACGCGTTTTTTGCAACTGACTTGTTGAGGTGGAATAGTTGCCTGGGATACTGCTTTAATATTAATTTTACGCGACGTCACATCTCTCATAGTTTGTGTGCGAGGGAAGGAAGGGTGGTCAGAGTTCTTTTCAAGACCTGAATCACGCCGAGGTTTGGTACGTTTGGATGAAATAAGAGGGACGGAGGAGATCTTGGTAGCATGAATGGTTTGCTGCGTTAAAAACCCACCTTTATCGTTCTCATTTTGGGTACTAGAGACAACAGAAGGCGTTGGCGAAGCCGATGGATTTGGAGCTTGTGGTAATATAAAACCACTTGGAGAAACTGAAAGAGGCAGCAAACTATGGCCACAGAGTCTTTTCTGAAATTCTTTCCGTCCCAGGATTTCACCACATACGTCATTTTGCCGCTCTAAGGCTTCATCATCTTGCTCTTGATCACCATCATCATCATCATCATCATTCTCCTCCTCCTCCTCCTCCTCCTCCTCCTCTTGTGGATAGACATGGGGGGGAAAGTCTTCTTGCCGGAAATCTTGTTGAACAGAAGACATTTTGTGATGTAACTCATCATCAACTTCTCCAACATCATCATTATTCAGTCTTTCAGGTTCAGATTCTTCTTCTTCTTCCGATTCAGATTCTTCTTCATCGTCAGTAGAATCTCCTGGATTAGATAGCGGAACAGGAGAAAGGCGGCGGGTTCGATTGAATCTGTTGCGGCGAACCTCAACAGTTGCCAGGGAAAAATCGTTCAAAGCCTCATGACCACTTTCTTGGTTTTCTTCAAGGTTTGACACTAATCTCAACTGAGAATCAGAGACCAGTGAAGGAGGAAGAGAGTCACGTGGTAAACATTCAAATGAAGTTGAAGGCTCATGATTCCTTGATGATTGAAGGTCAAGATTATGAAAAAAAAAAAAAAAAAAAAGACGAGATAAGAGAGAAGAGACCGATTAGATAGTGCAGATTGAAGAAGGGGAAGCGAAATAAAACGAACAGATTAGTATTTGGAGGATCAAATGAGTTAGTTTTAGATATGAGAGGCAGCAGAGAAAAGTCGTTTTCAAGTGACTGATCTTCTTTGATGAGACTAAGATCAGGACGACCACTGCTAAGAAGGGTAGATCGACTGATGCGTTCGTCCAAAGTAGGCCTGGGAAAGGGAGGATTGGGATGGGAAGAAGGAGGAGGAGGAGGAGGAGGAGAAAGATGGGAAGGAAATGCAGCGTGTACGTCGGAGAGGTCACGAATGATTTGAGCGAGTTGATTTTTGAAAGGAAGATGGTGAAAAGAGAGGATAGTTTTGTGGGCGATGAGAAGGTCATGATTAAGACGGGAGATTTGAGCCTGAGCCTTGAGGGCATTATCGAAGATCTGAAAGTGGAGATCTTTTTGGATGCGTTTGAGATCGGCAATAGTGCGTTTGAGATCAGCATTTGAGCGGATGATGGCCTGATTCTGGCGAGCGTGTTTTTGTTTGACTTTTTGAAGGATTGGATAAGAAAGCGGTCAAGGAAGAGGAGATGAATATGCATAATGGGGCAGCTCACAAGACTCATACTCTTCAAGCAAACCGGTTGACGGATCCGAGTGGACAAGCGCGGCAACACTTCTGGTGAGCGTCATGGGCAGAGGGAGGCGCGGGCAGTCGCTCGCAGTCACGCGGCTGGTGAGTTGGGCAAAAGCGTATGCATACAGTATGCATACAGTATGCATACAGTATGCATACAGTATGCATACAGTATGCATAGTATGCACAGTATGCACAGTATGCAATATGCAATATGCACAGTATGCACGGTATGCAATATTCACAGTATGCACAGTATGCAATATGCACAGTATGCAATATGCACAGTATGCACAGTATGCACAGTATGCATCCATCCCTGTGATTCCTGCCTCACACTACTGCGATATGTCAATGACTAAGTAACATTGCATATATCCATACACTCCTCACACAGTCTAAACCCGCGCCTCCTGACCGTCAACTACGCCGCAGCATGTCCTAAACACTTCAACCTTCTTATTATCCCTTTCCAAGTCTCCTTAGTCCTCATGCCACATGGGTACGCGTCTTGGCTCTTCTCTTTCGTTTTAAAGTTGGCCTTTCTTTCATCTGATAAATCATCGTGGTCGTTCTTTCTTCTTTAGGCGTGCCAACTTCACGCTTGAAGAACAAAAAAAATTGGCGGCATTTCTTGCTTCCCATCCTGGCCCTCGCTCGGGAAACGTCCTCTATCGTCAGTTTGCTCTAAACGTCGGTCGCTTTCTATTCTTTATCTCGTTTTTTTTTTTTTTTTTTTTTTCACTCCTAAAGAACCCTTACTCACCCTCTGACATCATCTTCAAAGAATCCTTCTCATCCTTGGCAATCTTGGAGAAGTCATTATTTATCCAATGTCCAACTTTTTCGCTCCCTCATTCGTTTACATTTAAAAGACTCATCTCGTCCCACCCCCCCTTCACAATCTGGCCCTAAATCTGTCATGGTTCCCGACTCTTCACCCTTGTCTCTCTCCGTCATGTCCGGTGATTCCCACTCTGCACCCAGTCAATCACATGTTTCCGATCATCCCAGTCCTTCAAATGATAGGCCAAATCAATCAGATTCTTCTAGCTCCAATTCCATCTGCCTTTCCTCTTCTGAACAGAGAAAATTGGCCAATTACCTTGCTTCTTATCCAAAGGGTGATATAAGATACTCCCATCATCTCTACAAAGTGTATCAAAAAACTGTTGGCCATCTGACAATTTTATTTTATAAATCAATTATATTCATATCCGAGGCAATTCTTATCTTTCTTTCTTTCTCTCTCTCTCTCTCTCTCTCTCTCTCTTTAGGAGCCAAATCATTCCTGGAAAACCTATCGTTCTTATTATCTTAAAAATCAACGTCATATTGACTCACTGATAAACAATAATCCTGGTCCAGCACTGGATACCCTTGAGGCCAATCCTTTGAACACTTCTGCGAATGAGCAGTTCCAGATGCGATCAAGAAGTTCATCCTGCTCAAGTAACTCCTCAGATTATCAACTTTCTATCGCTTTTTCTTCTGATCCTGAGGACCGACCAGTTCTTCAAGTTTTTGATTCACTCCGTACTTTCCCAAATTGGTGTCAGAAAATCCAACGTCTTGAACAATTGCGCCCAAACTCAATAAGCCCTGACAGACATTCCTCCCAGTCCGATCGTGAGGATGTTCCTGACACAAGTCCAAACAATTTAGATAATGGATTTTCATCTGACTACTGCTCAGCTTCAGAACTTGCTCATAGTGAATTGCCTAAATCCACAATGAATCGAGCCATTTCACCAAATATGCACTCGGTGAACTTGACACATAAAAACCATATGTTAGTCTGATAATTTCCTTTTTGCTAGCAGAAACCTTTTTCCGCATGATATCATATGCCCGAATATCTTCTCCCTGGAGAGAGAGATGGATTCTTGCACCTTTTTCAATTATTCATAGCTTGGCCGCCATGACATCTGAGACATTTTTCTTGCTCCTTATATATAACACCACATTTGTCAAAGCGCTGTGGTTCAATAATCAATTTCGCATGCATCCTAATACCAGAAAAAATAAAATAAAAAAAACAATCTGGTCCCTGCTAGTAGGTCTCGGTCCCTATTCCTGACTACAAACTATGATAGTTTAATTTGATGGGGGAGGGGGAGAGAGAGAGAGAGAGAGAGAGGGGGGGGGGGGGGGGGGGGGGGGGAGGGGGCCACCTGTTAACAAGTGCCAGCATTTTTTTTTTTTTCTTTTTTTTTTTTTTTTCGAGGTGTGATTATGATGAGATTTTTTCTTATGTCTTTTCTGCTTTTGACCTCATCCCCCAAACTAATGACTTTATGAATTTTAACCTATCTAATAATTGCAGAGGTTGTGGTTTATATTCGTATAGCTATGATGAGCTTCTTCAATCAAATGATTCAGAGCTCATTGCTCTTCATGAAGGCTCAATGTCATGCAACTCATATCTCGCCATACTTCAATCTGAGAAACCGAAAGAGATGCAATTTTCAGACCAACGTGAAAATGAGTGTTCCTCAATTTACAATCCTGCCCGTGAATCGAAAGTTGCCATAGCTCAAAAGCATGCAACTAGTGACACGCCTCCTTCATTATCTAAAAGGGCGCTAATCAAGAAGACTGAAGAATCGTCCTATTTTCCTGCTTGCGCACCCAGTCGTATCAGTAATGTCACAGTCCCTCTGCCTATCTTATCATCACACTTTTCAGAGAGTGAAGTCCAAGTAGATCCTTTTCGATTTGCTGTTGAAATGCTTAGGCAGTTGGTTGATGATTACCATCTCACGCCTGCTCAAGGCATTGATCTATTTCATTCTACTGGAGATTGGACTTTGGCATATGAATACGCTGCCGTAGTTCTCGAGAAAAAAGTGACTGACCGATGTGTTGGTACACAAGATGAAGATGATGAAGAGTTTCAGTTATATAGAGAACACGTCAAAAGTATGATTTGGACGTCGGAAGAAGATTTGCTTGTTATGGAATTAGATTTTGATCAGGATACTTTTTTTAACTTGGAAAATGTTGGTAAAAACCCAAATAATAAATTCAATCAATGTGAAAAGTACGAAACAGATCAAAGTACACCACTATCAGAAGAAGAGTCAAGGTTAGTAGAGAGGTTAATTAAGAGAAAAGGATGGATTGCTATCAAGAATCGTAGAATTTTTTTAGAAGCTGAAGGTTGGTTCATGAAAAAATAAAAATAAAAAAGGACAAGATGAGTAAGATGATATATATATATATATATAATGGTTGGTGGAAAGTGAAAGAGATGTGCAGGTTTTTTTCAATACGTAAGTCATTGTTTTTTTTTTTTTTTTTTTTTTTTTTTGTGTGCGTGTGCGTGTTGTGTTGGTGATATTTGATGGATACCGGAATTTGGAAATCGTGACTCGAGTTAACTATTTTATAAATTAATTCAGATATAGGACGAAATTGTTGAATGCTTCTCGATGATCATTTTTTCTATCCGATCTTATCTTATTCGCATTATTAATTTAAGTTATATATATATATACTATTCATGGCAGTCTCAAAGTTCTTTCTTTGTTCTTTATGATTTGAAGAACGAAAAAGGGTCATTGTTTTTGAATTGCTGGGGTTTACGTTGCTTTAGTTTGATGTCAACTTTTTCAGATTTGCAACTTTCTCATCATTTTTGATTTTCCAAAAAAAAAAAAAAAAAAAAAAAAAAAAAAAGGATAGGATAGGATAAGATGTTACGACCGTCTCATAAAGTTGTATAGGGTTGTTAAATCATATATCATATATATATATATATATATATATATATCCTCCTATAATATATCTTACACGTTTGGGAACATTATTGATCTATCTATGTAGTAAAGTATTGTACAGTATTTGTGTAGTTATTCATTAAATTTAGAACATTATTAATGACACACTTAACTATTAATAGATCTTTTTTTTTTAATATTTGTTTACCGGCAAGATATATGTTATTATTATTATTATTATTATTATTAGCATTATTCTTAGTATCATTATTAGCATTATCATTATCACCACGCAATACAGACTGAACTGTGTATGAACACCAAGTTGTTGAACTCTTGCAGAAACATAATTGAATCTTTCCGGGTATTGTCATCCAGGCTGCTAGACTTACCCAGTGAAATAATTAATTATTTACTGGATGAAGCCACGCCTTATTATTTTAATTATTTAATTATAAATTAGTTACATTAAAATTACTTATAATCAATTAACTAATTACAGAATGATAAAATTAAATAAATAATTAAAATTAAATATAAAATTGTCCCTTATATTTTTATTCTCTAACACTGTGCTCATTTGACAGGTTGGAAGAAATAAAGATTTATATTAAAAAATAGATTTAAAAAAAAAATAAAAATTTAATATTCAAATAAACATAAAGATATACAAAAAAAAAAAAATTCAAATTTCTTATTTCGAATTGACTTCTACTGTAAATATTAAATAAATTGATATATTTCTGACATACATCTTTAAATACATCTTTTTGACACCTTCTTTTGAGAACAACTTTATTATTTGAAAATATTCCTTCTGGAATATTCTTTCTCTCTCTCTCTCTCTCTCTCTCTCTCTCTCTCATACTACTGTTTTTAGAATTTCATTGCCGTGCTTTTGTCCCTCCTTTGCCTATATAAGGCCTCTCTTTTTGTTGTTTTTTATTCATTCCTGACTTACTTACATTATTAAAACAATAACTACACTTAAATATTTATTACTATTTATTATTGTTTTTAGTACTTAAAATTATGTAGTTCTAACTCATTAATTATAATAATAATCCAACTCTTTACCTCTTATTATTGAGTAAAAAAGCTTTATGATAGGAAAATACGTACCTGAGTTTGAATCCCTTAAAAATTGTTGTTACTGCCATCGGACCTCCCTATAAAACCTTCTAGACATGAAAGAGACCTTGACAGTTGGGAACCTTTCCGAATCATCGACGGCACATCGTTATCTTGAGGACCAGAGACCGTGGGACCATCGCCATTGAGGTACCTATAAGGACAAGTGGACAACAAAAACAACAAACGTCATATATCACGTGACTTATTTTTTGCTGCAAATGGGAATCAAACAGAGCTCCAGAACTTTGGCTTATATACTAACTAATAGTTATATATTTCGTGGTAATTCTTGATTACTATTTGTGGGTCACTTTGCACTCTTCATACTCTACGTATTTCCTTTTACTCAGCACTCTGTATGTCAGCCTGTATATCTCCAGGACTGATTAAAAAGTAATTATAAGTTATGTTAAACACATGAACTATACATGGGAATAATAAATAAGAGTACACAAATAGTATACATAAGTAAAATTATGATAATACACAAAAAATGCCATTATAACACCTTATATACACGCATATATCCACCTTTTATAGGTCTTATGTACCTAATATTAAGTTGGAATATGTTAGGGTAATCTTAAGATCCTTAAGTATAAGGCTACATAATTTTTAAGTACACTTAAAGCTGTTATATTCATTGTTTTATGCAAAAAACAAGAAATGCGCTTTATTTCACTTAAAAGTTGACTATATGCGCTATAAAATTGAGAATATCAAAATTGCGCTTTGACAGATCAATTGGGCTCATTTAGAACTATTGATTTGGCTATTTAAATGCATAAAAATAACACTTTTCAAATTTGGTGTTTTTTATGCCAGAAATGGCTTCTGTGTACTGGCCACATACTGCCTGCTTTTTTCCCGTGTGAATAGCTTCATTTTTAGCAAAGTTAGCTTTTTCACACTATAATTACCCCACATTCTACGCCCACTGTGGGGAAACACACTAAAATAGGCGACAGGCGCTTATTTAGTGTCCTAGCTTAATTAATAATGCATTGACCTTGTTTATATGCACTAATTTCATTAATAACCTCACTCTTGGCACTTTATTTCATCACCACGCTTAAATTTGCCTAATTTTAGTCAAGGATTTACCCGTGAAAGCGCCTGCCAAGAACTGCATGTAGTTACCCCACATCTCACGCTCTTTTTTAAGTTTTTGGGTGGTTTCTCAGTCAATTTTGGTTATTTTTGAATGGGAATTTCACGTAGTATAATGTCAGGATTAGCCCCATTATTTCTACAGTAAATCCCCCTTATTATTAAGCTATTGTTAACCTTAAAAAGTCTCCTTTAGTCTTTAATATTATTGAATTATACGCATATACTCTCTTTTTGTCTTTTTCTTTAATTTTGATGGATTTCCCTTATTATTACAGGATTTTGGCGGTTGTTACTCTTCTAATTATGTCATGGATTACTGGGAATGTTGATGGGCATGTCTATTAGTTGTTTAGAGGCGTCATTAACTGTGTATTGGGTGGTATATCAAGGGAATCATTGGGGAACTCAGTGTGTATAAAAGGAGGAGGTTTTTGGGTTGTATTTCTTCATTCCTTATCATTACAATTTAACCAATATAACCAAATCAATTACAATACAAATCAATTAGTACTTTTATAAGACTTTTGAATAGTATCTGAATTTATATAATCTATTTTTCTACCAACTATAAAGATTGTAAGCCATATATAAGAATAGTGAGAATTATATTACTGAGACCTTTATATTTGATTATATTTTACAACTTAGTGGATTAAAACTACAGTATTCATATAGGACCATTAAAATCTTCTAGACAACTGACTATTCAAGCTAGTTCACGTCCTTGTACTTGACCTTAGCCTGACAATTGGGGACCTTTCCTCAAGAATTCTGTTATAATCCAGTAAGTGAAATTTTCAAAGAAGGTGCACGTAAATAATATCCCTATAGAAATATTTGGATAATTACAACAGGTTGGGGTCACTTATATAGTGATTTCAGAAAAAGAAGCCCTGTTATATAATGAAATTGTGATATTGAATCATCAATTTTACCACTAATTTAACATATAATTGTTCTTAGTGGGAGTCTGTCAATAGACCAATTAAATTTGTGATCTTTGCAGATAATAACCAATTAAACTGATTAATTGTTTTCTTTTTACAGGACTCTTAATCCCTTTTTATTGGTTTGTAAAATTCATTTAATATTTGGAAAGAATCTTACTAACAAATTTTCTTTTTTAAATATAAATACACAGCTACATATTGTAGACCAGTTAAATCAAGTGACAACATAAAAGCATATTTGACTTTTGGCACTTAAAGATTCACTTAATACCAAAAAGTAAGCAATAAAATTGTCTTCAGTGGTATTAATAAATACTGATTAAACTCCTTTTTGAAGTTTTTTTTTTCAAATCTAAACTTTCAATTCTCTAAAATTCCACGTAAAAATGTGTGACAACAATGACATTGTAAGTAATAAGGCAAAACCTTATAACTTAAGAACTAGAGCTGAAAGACCTGTTACAGGACATCCAAATGGAGGGTCAAGAATCCCCAGTAACAATAAACAACACCCCACCAATGTCCATGGAGGAAAAGGAAAAGCTCTTAAAACAAATGTCAATAAAGAAGTCCAAAAACACCTTACAAGAGCAAATTCACTCCCTCTCAACCCTACTGAATACACTAACAATAAGAGTAAACAATATGTTAGACCAGATCAACAATCTGGAGAAAAGGGTGGCACAGGGCTTTATAGAAGTCAACCAGGCTCTAGTGGATATAAGGTCTCATCAACAACCAGTGGCACCAAATACCACAGCAACACCTCCAGTCCCAGAAGAGGACCAAAAGATAACTGTAAGCAAATGGAAGTGGGATCGGTATGCCCAAAACTACAACAGTCCTCCTCAACAGGGATCCAGCAGTCACCCTTACAGGGGAAAGCCAAGGAGAGGCAGGGGAAATGGAATAAGACCGTGGTAAGTCATCCATCTTCTCAAGATCAATTATATAATCCTAACAATGAATTACTTATAGGTAATGATATTGATAGATAATTATTGGATATAATTGATAAGGATTTAAAAAATTATTCATTTGAAAATAACATGTTAGACTTGTCATTACATGAGGACAATGTACATAGTTTTATTGATCACCAGGAAAATACTATTAATATAAAAATGGAATCAAATGAATTAAAAATTGACCCTGATGATGAATCTTCTGAATTGGAAACAGACAAAATTGAATATTTTCTGAAAGAAAATCCAATGGAATCAAAAATAATTAGTAAATTATTATTAAGAATTGAAAAATTGGAAGAATTCTCTAGAGAGTCCAACAATAATACAGAAAGTGTATTATTAAACATCACACAATCATTGAGTACAACAGCCAATAAGTTAAAAGTTATTGAGAATTCAAATAATGAATTGATCAATGAAAACAAAAGATTAAATTCTGAGATTAAAAATTTAGAAATTAAATTAGATCATTCTCAGAATATTATGGCCACCATAGAGGGACGTGTAAAATTGTCTTTTTTCAAATGTAAATGATACTTTAACTCATGTACCTGTAATAAAAGATAGGTTACAAAGAGTAGAAATTGAAGTAGCTAACATTTTGAAAAATACTGAAACAATAAAGGATAATACCTCTTATGTAGAAAGAGTACCAGTTTTTATGAAACACTCTGATAATAAACCAATGATGGAACATGAACATAGTGTCATGGGCTCTGAGAATATAAAATCAGTAAAAGATGAAATTAATGATCATCTTTCTAAAGTGAGTGAATTACTCAATATTCCTCAGGTTAGGGAAGCTAAAACTAGCCAAAAGAACTGGCCTAAGTTAGATCAGTACCCTTCTTTTGACGGGGATTCAAAATCTGATTGGCAACAATTCATACAAAGAATTGATAACTTAAAATTTTCATATAAATTACCTGATGAAGAAATTACTTCAAAGTTAATATCTTTATTTACAGATGTGGCCTTATTATGGTTTGAATCTGTATTGAGTGAGGGAATTAATTACTCCTGGAATGAATGGAAGGCATTAATTGAAAGGAAATTTGGTGGCCCAAAATTTAGAATCACTCAACAAAGACTGTATGAAAGGGCCAGATATAATCCAAATGCTGGAGATAAACCCATGGTCTTCTTAATGAATTTAATAAAAATCATGAAAGCTATGGATCCAAAAATGGATTATGAAGAGTGGAAAGAAAAAATAATATACAAGTTGCCTATATCAGTTAGAGACATTATTGTAGCTAGAACTGAAACTGTCAGAGACACCTCTGGATTCATTAATATATGCAATGAGATATTATTAAACCACAAGTATGAAATCAAGTATAGTAATTACAGACAAAGTGTTGACGTGGTAAAACCTACTACAAGTAAGTTACCAGTGGAAAAGAAAAAACCTTCAGCTCCCCTTGTCCCTAAGAGACAAGAAAATAACACTTGTTACAAATGTAATGAACCTTGGGTTAAGGGTCACACGTGTAAGAAAAGAATAAATGTTATTGAAACCTCACAGAATTCTGAACCTAGTAATCATGAAGATGAGAATGTGGAATCTAGTGAGGATTGCAAAAGTAACATATCTTACAGTGATGATGAAAATGAGATATTTGTATTAGAACAGGATATAATGTTCCTGAATGATGCTATACCTCATACAGACACATCTTTAACTTCCATAGAGGAAGCTGAAATAATTAAAGATGTATCTCATGACACTTACAAAATAACACCTATCAGAGCACCTATTATCATATGTGGAAAAGAAATGAATGCCATTCTTGACACTGGGGCTGCAGGTAGTGTAGTTTCACTTAATGCATTAATGAAACTTGATAGTAAGTACCAGGAAAAACTAGAACCTGTTCAGACAAAGAACTGGAGGGGTTTTGGTTCAGTATTAAATCCAATTGGCAAATACAAAACTGCTGTATTCTTTAAATATAATAATGGATATGTTAGAGCAGTTTGTGAATTTGTAGTAATGGATAATAATAATTGTAGTGATTGTTTATTATTGGCAATAATTTATTGACAAAATTTGGCATTAAACTAGATCTTGCAAACAGTTGTTTCACCATAGGCGTGAATGGTAAAAGAAAATTCAAAATATGTTCTGAAAATTCAGTATATGCCATTTCTCCTAAAGAAGAACAACTGCAAGGTGGAAGAACCACCAATGAAGTGGGTGAATTGGAAAATGAAATCCAAAAGGCCTCTTTCAGTCCTCAACTCTCAAAAATTGAAGAAGAAGATATTTTGAGATTGATTAAATCATATCCTATGGCATTTGCTCATGGCTCAAATGAACTAGGATTGGTCAAAGACCATGAGATGAAAATCTCTCTAAGCTGTGATCTGGATAATATTCCTGGCAGCTTAAAAAAGAAACCTTACCCAGCATCTCCTGCAAAAAGGAAAGATATTGAAGACAATATAAAATTGTTGTTGGAAATGGGTATTGTTGAAAAAGTGGACACAACACCTAAGTATTGTGTCATTTCACCAGTATTAATCTCTTATGAAAAAGATAAGGCAAGATTATGTGGTGATTATAGAGCTCTGAATACATATACAGTAGATGATATTTACCCTCTACCAAGGATAGCTTCTATCCATGCTACCTTACAAGGAGCAAAATATATTTCCTGTCTGGATGGGAACAAGGGTTACCACCAGATTCCTGTGGAAAGAAATTCTCAAAATTACTTATTAATAACCACACATATGGGTATATATAAGTATGTGAGAATGCCATTTGGCCCAAAGAATGCCCCTTCAGTCTTCCAAAAATTGATGGATAGTGTCTTTCATCAGGAAATGGTTGAAGGATGGCTATTGGTCTATATTGATGACATCATAGTGTTTTCAAAAACATATGATGAACATTTAAATCACCTGAAAAGAGTCTTTCAAAAAATGGATGAAATTAATATGACTATTGCATTAAAGAAATGCAAGTTTGGATTTCAATCCTTGAAAGTACTTGGACATGTTGTATCTGGATTACAAATTTGTGTTGACCAGAATAAGGTGGCAGCAATAAAAAACATTACTATGCCTAAGAATGTTAAAGATTTTCAAAGGTTTTTAGGTATGTGTGGATATTATAGGCAGTATATAAAAAACTACCAATTAATTGCAGCCCCTTTAACAACATTAATCAGGAAAAGTGAAGCTTTCATTTGGAATAATGAAAGACAACACGCCTTTAATAAATTAAAGGAATGTTTAATGTCAGCTCCAATATTGGGACTGCCAGATTTCACCCTACCTTTTATCTTGTACACTGATGCAAGTTTCATAGGTTTGGGTGCTGCTTTACAGCAGAAACAGATAATAAATGGAAAATTATCTGAAGTAGTTATCTGTTATATATCCAGAACCTTAAGAAAAACAGAATTAAGGTATGGTGCCACACATCTAGAATGTTTAGCCGTGGTGTGGGCTTTGGAGAAACTTCATTACTAACTGGAAGACCAGAAGTTTGAACTTATAACAGATTTCAGTGCAGTAAAATCATTACTAAACATGAAAAAACCTAATAGGCACATGTTTAGATGGCAACTAGCTGTACAAGAGTACAGAGGAAGAATGAAAATCACTCACAGAGCAGGAACATTGCATTCAAATGTGGATTTATTATCCAGAAGTCCTTTGCCAAATGATGCTGACAACCCAGCTTATGTACCTGAAAATGAGGTTATACATATATTTGGGATTTATATAGTGGATTTAGAAGAAGAGTTTATGCAAACTATATTGGAAAATTATTCATCTGATAAAGATTTGTCTAAACTATCTACCATTCTTAATGATCCAACAAATGCCTCCATGAGTGCATTAATTAAAACCTTGCCTCCAAAGTATAAAAATGCGTTGGAAAAAGGTAAACTATCAATTGAAGATGGATATATATATTACAGGAAAAAGTTAAGCAATGTAATAGTAATACCACCTTCTATGAAAGAGTTAATGTTGAGTACTTGTCATGATGACATCTTAGCTGGTCATTTTGACTTTAACAAAACATTAACCAGAGTTAAAAATACAGCCTGGTGGATAAACATGAAAGAAGATGTACAAAAATACATTGAAACATGTGACTCTTGTCAGAAATCTAAGATATTAACTGGGAAGAGAGCTGGGTTGTTACAACAAATAGAGCAGCCAAAAGCTCCATGGGAAATTATAAACATGGATTTTGTAACTGGCTTGCCATTAGCAGGAAAAGAAAGTTTCAATTCTTGCTGGGTAATAGTGGATAGATTAACAAAAATGTGTAAGTTTATCCCTACCCATAAAGAGGTATCTGCAAAAGACTTGGCATTGCTATGGTGGACTCAGATGATGAATACTGCTGGGTTCCCCAAAGCCATAATCTCTGACAGAGATCCTAAATTTACTTCAGAGTTCTGGACATCTTTGATGGAAGTATCAGGTTGTCAATTAAAATTTTCTACAGCACACCATCCACAAACTGATGGGCTGGCTGAGAGGATGATACAAACTCTAGAAGACATGATCAGAAGATATTGTGCCTTTGGATTAGAATACAAAGACAATGAGAAATTCACACATGACTGGGTAACATTAATTCCTGGCCTTGAATTTGCTTATAACAGCACAACTCATTCTGTAACAGAGAAGAAACCATTTGAACTCTGGCTGGGATACGTACCAAATACCCCAGTAAATCATTTAAATAAACTACCAAGGTTGGATATACACCCTGGCACTAAATCCTTTATTCATATGCAACAAATGTGTAGAAAGCATGCAGAAGAATGCATCCAAAAAGCATTTGAATATGAAAAGAAAAGGTGGGACAAATCTCATAAAGAATTTGAATTTAAAAAGGGAGATGAAGTCCTCATATCAACACTAAATTTTAACTTACAAGGTAATGTTAAATTAAAGGATCCCTTTGCAGGACCTTTTGTAGTAAATAAAATGGTTGGGAATAATGCAGTGGAAGTCATATTATATGCTCCATATGATAGGAAACATCCAGTTTTCCCTATCTCATTATTGAAACCTTACCATGCAAATGATCCTGACTTATTTCCAAAAAGAAGGGGAAGGCCTAAAAAGCAACCTGAAGAAATTGTGGAAAAAGCAGAGATTGAAAAAATACTCAAGAAAAGAATCCTTACTAAAGAAAAAGGAACTGAGTATTTACTAAGATTTAAAGGGAAATCAAATGAATTTGATAAATGGATACCTGAAAAAGAAATTTCTAATTTATCCACCCTTCTTAAAAAATTTAAACAGAAATAAATTTCTGTTCAACCAGCTGAGGGGTTAAAAAACCAGTAATCATAATATTTTATTATGTTTTATTTCTTTAAAGTTGAATCTTTAATGCTACAGATTTATTCTGAATACCTGAAAAATTACAAATTAATAAAATAAAATGTATAACTTATCATTTTTTTTATTTTTTTTTTTGGGTGGGCGAGTGTCAGCCTGTATATCTCCAGGACTGAGTAAAAAGTAATTATAAGTTATGTTAAATACATGAACTATACATGGGAATAATAAATAAGAGTACACAAATAGTATACATAAGTAAAATTATGATAATACACAAAAAATGCCATTATAACACCTTATATACACGCATATATCCACCTTTTATAGGTCTTATGTACCTAATATTAAGTTGGAATATGTTAGGGTAATCTTAAGATCCTTAAGTATAAGGCTACATAATTTT